>BSBK01003956.1:0-517500 GCA_027943335.1 Chamaecyparis obtusa
TTCTATTTGATGAAAATATATGAAATATTATGCATTCTCTCTCTTAGTTTTGTGTTTTTTTTCTTCCGCATGTGTTCAACAAGCTTGGATCATTAAAGTGCACCATTGTTTGGCCCCTCTTGCTCCCTATCTTGTGTCAGGTGGTATCAAAGTGAGGGGAGATCTTTATCTAGGTCTACGAATCTAGGTTTGTAGGTTCTTCTTGAAGCCTTAGTTGATTGTTGTGGGGTAACAGATTGCGATCTGACCTACAATTGTAGAGGGTTGTCAAGATAGTTCGTGGGAGGCAAGATGCAGATCTAAGATTGGTAGATATGCTAAGGAATATTTCTACTACATTAGAAGCTATTGAAACAACTCAAAGAAGAGGCATACATCTTGAAGATGTTAGTGATGATGAGGTTGAGGAAGAATAAACAAATGCAAACCCTACACCTATTATGGATCAAGGTGAGGAAAGAGTTTTTAAGGCTTTGACAAGTCTAAAGTTAACACCACATTTCAATCCTCTTGAGTATGGTGGAAAGCTAGATTTTGATGAATTGGTGGTTCATGGATCACCAAGATGGAAAAGTATTTTGAATATGAAAACATTCCTAAAGATAAGAAGGTGAATATTGCAAGCACAAAGTTGAAAAGTCATGCATCCTTATGGTGGGAACATCTGTAGCTAGATAGGAAGAGGAAAGGCAAAGACAAAATCAAGGTATGAAATAAAATGGTGAACAAATTGAAAGGAAAGTTCTTACCTTGTGATTATTAGATTAACCTAGTTCGGCAAATGCAAAGTTTGAGATAGAAAGATAGCTTGGTAAAGGAGTATAATTAGGAATTCTATAGACTAGATATCAGATCTAGACATAATGAAGATGATGTGGAAAGAATCGGTAGATACCTAAATGGTTTGAGAGTTTCCATCCAAGAGGAAATTAGTATGGTCGAGTTGAAGAACATTGAAGAGGCTTATCAATTTGCTTTGAAGGCCGAGGAGAAATTGAACAAGACACATGAACAAAGACAAAGAGGTCGAGGTGTAGATTCCCTAGAGGAAGAGGTAGATCTAATGGTGAAAATGGTATATTTGAACTAGAAAAGACAAATCTGGAGAAAGGCAAGACCAAGTGGAAAGGTGAAAGTTCATCTAGAGGTAGAGGTAGTAACTATCGAGGTGGTTATGGAAAAGGAAGTTTTTGAGGAACTTGTTATAATTGTGGAGAATAAGGACATAGATTTTTGAATGTACACATGCTAGTAAGAAGGCTGGTAGCAGTAGAAATGCTTTGGTGCAAGCAGAGTCACTGAATAAATTAGAGAAAGAAAATAACTTGATGGTAAGGAGAGCATTGTGGAATGAAAGAAAGAAGAAGATCCAGTAAGGAAAATTTTGTTCAAGACTAGATGTAGAGTTTCTAATAAAGTTTGGAAGGTAATCATTGATAGTGGTAGCTTGGAAAATCTGGCATCTAAAGAGATGGTCACAAACTTGTAGTTCGAAAGGTTGGTACATCCGAAGCCCTATCAGATTTCATGGATCAAAGATGAGCATACACTCCTGGTAAGTGAACAATGTTATGTGAATTTGAAGATTGGAAAGTACTATGATAAGGTGTTATGTGATATCATGCCTATGGATTGTTGTCATATTTTGTTGAGTAGACCTTGGCAATATGATAGACATGCTATATATGATGGGAGATTGCATAAGTATACTATTGTGGCTGATGGAAAGAAACAAATCTTGTTACCATTGATGGAAGAACCTATTAGTAATGTCTTCACATCTATGAATGTTTGTTTGATTGAGGGAAGAAAGTTTGTTAGCTCTTTGAAGAAGAATGATGTATGTTTTGTTGTGATCCCTAACAAACCGAGTAAGAAAATAGAGGATAATGTCCCTAAGGAGATTGATAAGTTACTCACCGAGTACAGTGATATCATTTTTTATAATGTACCTTATGGTTTACCACCAAAAAGAAGTATTGATCATTGTATGGATCTAATCCCTGTAGTTAGTTTACCGAATAAGGCACCTCATTGGTTGACACCTACTGAGAATTATGAATTCAACCGATAGATTCAAGAGTTGCTGGAGAAAGGCTTGATCAGAGAAATTTTGAGCCCTTGTGTAGTACCTACTCTATTAGCACCGAAGAAGAATGGAGAATGGAGAATGTGTATTGATTCCAGAGAAATCAATAAGATAACAATGAAGTATAGGTTTCCTATACTGAGAATGGATGACATAATGGACAGTTTGACTGGAGCAAAGTATTTCAAAAAGATTGATTTAAAAAGTGGCTATCATCAGATCAGAATTAGAGAGGGTGATGAATGGAAGACTTCTTTTAAGACAAAAGAAGGTTTGTATGACTGGTTGGTTATTCCCTTTGGTTTAACTAATGCACTGAGTACTTTTATGAGGTTGATGAATGGAGTTTTGAAGAAATTCTTGGGTAAGTTTGTGATTGTATATCTTGATGATATTTTGATATTTAGTAAGATTAGAGAAGAACATTTGTTGCATGTTAGTCAAGTTTTGCAGAGATTGAAAGAGGAAAAGTTGCTGATAAATCTGAAAAAGTGTTCATTCATGAAGGAGGAGATTATGTATTTGGGATTTTTTATTTCAGCTGATGGTTTGAAGATGGATCCTAAAAAGGTTGAAGCTATTTTGAATTGGCCTACACCTCTGAATGCTAGTGAGGTAAGATCATTTCATGGTTTGGCAAGTTTTTACCGAAAGTTCATAAGGAATTTCAGTTCAATTTGTAATGCTATGACTGAGACTATGAGAGGAGACAAAAGAGAATTCAAGTGGACACATGGAGCTGATGAAATTTTTGAGACTCTAAAGTAGAAGGTTGCTAAATTACCTATTTTGGCAATACCCGATTTCAGTAAGGTATTTCGAGTAGAATGTGATGCAAGTGGAAGTGCAATTGGAGCTATGTTGGGCAATACCCGATTTCAGTAAGGTATTTCGAGTAGAATGTGATGCAAGTGGAAGTGCAATTGGAGCTATGTTGAGTCAAGAAGGTAAACCTGTTTCTTTCTTTAGTGAAAATTTGAATGATGCTAGAAGGAAATATTCTGGGTATGATCAATAATTCTATGCTATTGTTCAAGCACTAAAGAAATCGAGACATTATTTGATACCAAGTGAATTTTTGTTGCATACTGATCATAAGGCTTTACAACATTTGGGTAGTCAGAATAAGTTGAGTCAAAGATATATGAAATGGTTGAGTATTTATAGACTTACACATTTTTTATAAAGCATAAGAGTGGAGTCACTAACTGAGTTGTTGATGCATTGAGTAGAAGAAGATCTTTGATGACCAAGATGAAAATTGAAGTTCTTGGTTTTGATGAGATGAGGGATTCTTATGAGTTTGACTCTGATTTTTATGAGCCATGGAGAAAGTGCAGAGCACCTATTCAAGATCAACAAGATACTAAATGGATGAATATTTTATTCATGAAGGTATGTTGTTTAGAGGTATTCAGTTGTGTATACTGAGAGGAATAATGAGAACTAATTTGATAAAGGCGAAACATAGTAGTGGTTTGGCTGGACATTTTGGTATGATAAAACATGCAATTTGCTTAAGGAGAAGTACTATTGGCTACAGTTGTATAAAAATGTTTAGAAAATTTGAGAAAAGTTGTGGAATTTGTCAAGTTGCAAAAGGAGTAAGTCATAATACTAGATTGTATTACACCGATTGTTGTTCTTGAGAAACCTTGGATTGACATCAGTATGGACTTTGTTCTTGGCTTACCGAAGATAGTAAGAGGTAATGATTCTATATTTGTTGTTGTGGATAGATTTTCAAAGATGACACATTTTATACCATGTAGAAAGACATCAGATGCAGTACATGTAGTAGATCTTTTCTTTAAGGAAATTGTCAGATTGCATGATTACCAAGGAGTATTATCTCTAACCGAGACATTAAATTTGTGGATACTTTTGGGAAAACCCTTGGAAGAAATTTGGCACTGAGTTGAAATATAGTTCTACATTTCACCCACAAACCAATGGACATATTGAAGTTGTGAACAAATTTTTGGGAAATCTTTTGAGATGCTGAGTTGGAGACACACCAAGTAATTGGGATTCTAAGTTGGCACAAGAAGAGTTTGCATACAATAATTCAATGAATAGGAGTACTGAAAAGACACCATTTGAGATTGTGAATGGAACACAACCGAGAGGAATATCTAATTTGAGAGACATTGCTGATGAGAATAAGAAAAGTGTTGAAGGAGTAAAGTTTGCTAAGTACATGAAAACATTACATGAAGATGTGAAGCTAAAGCTGGAAGACAGTAACCGGAAATACAAAGACAAAGTTGATAGGTCAAGGAGACATAAAATTTTTGATGTTGGTGATGAAGTAATGGTTCATTTGAAGAAAGATCAATTTCCTGTTGGAACATATGGGAAGTTGAAGATGAAGAAGTTTGGAGCTTGCAAGATTTCTAAAGAAATTTGATAGTGGAAATGCATATGAGATTGAGTTACCTGATTGCATGGACATATCACCTATTTTTAACATTTTTTATTTGTATGAGTATCATGAACTTGATGAAGAAGTGACAGTTTTGACAGAATATCCTAAGAAGTAGAATGATGAAGTTGAACAGATTTTGAAGGAAAGAGTTGGAAAGAGTACAAGAGGAAACTAGTATATGGAATATCTAGTAAAGTGGAAGAATAGACCGATGGAAGACAATTCTTGGCTTTCATAGTTTGAGTTGGATGCAGCTCAAACTAGACCTACCAAATGATTCAGAGAATCATTTCAAAATAACCCCAGGTGTTTGATGCAGGAGCATCTCGGGTCCTTGGCAATATTGTGTCACCAAAACCAATTTGGAGTTTGTCTATGTTTCTAGATTCCTACTTTGACCGAGTTGGTCAGTAGTTGGTCTGTTTCCTTTGGTTACCAAGTGTGGTCAGTTATCTTCTAGGTGGTCAGTTGTTTCAATGGTGCTCAACATTACTTGTCCACTGCTTGGTTATCTTGCTCACTAACAGGTTTAGTTTTAATTTCTATTGTGGCCGACTTGTGCATTTATATTGGATCACAGATTTAATGTTGGAATCTATCATTGGGAAGCATGTGGTCCTAGATCTAACTATTCTTTCCATTGATTATGGATCTGAAGGACGACTCAGTTTGGTAGCTTCTTGTATAAATGTAGTTGTTGGCTTACAGTTTAGGGGCCAATTTTTGGATAGGAGTTGGATAGAAGATAGAAGTAGAGATTTTGATGGATCCTCACATGTTAGAGGACTTCTGCATTTCATTTAATATCAGGCCCCAAACTAGGAAGGCCTTATAACCCGGCATGTATGGTTATATTTGATGAAAATATATGAAATATTCTACATTCTCTCTCTCACTATTGTGTTTGTTTGCTTCCGCATGTGTTGGGTAGGCTTGGATCATTAGAGTGCACCATTTTTTGGCCTCTCTTTCTCCTTTCCTTGCATTAGTGTGTGTGTGTGTGTGTGTGTGTGTCTATGTGTGACTAATATCTCTCTCTCTATGTGTGTGTGTCCAATTGCTTGTTGTTGATATTGGATCCATGATGTGGAATTTAGATTCATCATACCATACATATGCTTCTTGGTGTTAATATTTCTTCAATCACCATTTATTAATTACACACACACACACACACACACACACACACACACACATATATATATATATATATATATAATTAATAAATGGTGATTGAAGAAATATTAACACCAAGAAGCATATGTATGGTATGATGAATCTAAATTCCACATCATGGATCCAATATCAACAACAAGCAATTGGACACACACACATAGAGAGAGAGATATTAGTCACACATAGACACACACACACACACACACACACACACACTAATGCAAGGAAAGGAGAAAGAGAGGCCAAAAAATGGTGCACTCTAATGATCCAAGCCTACCCAACACATGCGGAAGCAAACAAACACAATAGTGAGAGAGAGAATGTAGAATATTTCATATATTTTCATCAAATATAACCATACATGCCGGGCTGTAAGACCTTCCTAGTTGGGGCCTGATATTAAAATGAAATGCAGAAGTCCTCTAACATGTGAGGATCTATCAAAATCTCTACTTCTATCTTCTATCCAACTCCTATCCAAAAACTGGCCCCTAAACTCTAAGCCAACAACTACATTTATACAAGAAGCTACCGAACTGAGTCGTCCTTCAGATCCATAATCAATGGAAAGAATAGTTAGATCTAGGACCACATGCTTCCCAATATATATATATATATATATATATATATATGTATATATATATATATATATATATATATATATATATATATATATATATATATATATACATATATATATATATATATATATATATATATATATATATATATATATATATATATATATATATATATATATATATATATATATATATATATATATATATACATATATATATATATATATATACCTCCAAACCATTAATTTAAATTTGATAACTTTCTGTTATGATTTGTTTCAATTTGATAATGCTTATGTGTTTGAATCAGCCCATCTCCATGTAGCTTCTTTTATGGTCCTCCCCAATATCATTTTTTCCCCTATTCGATGCCTTTGTATATCTTGTAATAGGAATGTTAAGCTACATTACCAAAATACATGACTCATATCTGTACATAAATGCCTTCACTCCTTTTACTAATAGCATTACCTCCATATGTAAATACAATAGTTATCTTATTGATTAGTCCCTTCCCCCTTTATTGTCAATATTAATCCTCTTCATAATATAGATCATTTTTTTAATATTGTGTCATTTTCATGAAGGTCATCATTCTTCCAGTCAATTGATATTGTATCAATAGTTAACATCTATTAATTAACTATGTTGGTATAGTTACCTTGTTGAGTCATCACATATTTACTGACATGTAGACTGGCTGTCTCATATAGGCATTGAAGTATTATGATACCATTTGATGTTGAATATTTTTCTACATTATCTAAGCTTAGTTGATGTCATAAATGACTGATGTTGATATTGGTGCTGACTTCATGCTCTATGGCTTTTGAACTAGACTTTCTAGTATCTCTTTCCTTATCATAAAAAATCAACTTAGGATGAATTGGTGACATAGAATATTTTTCCTAATGTGGCAATATGATATTGATACGAATTGTCATTTCTCAATATCTCATACTCTTTATTTTTTCCTCAAGATGTCTTGTTGTCTTTATGATTTCAAAATGATAACTTCACAGAGATTTATTGAAGCACTTCTCATTGTGACTCCATCATCATATCCATCCTTAGCATTGTTGATTATTATTCACTTGCTAATTGTTTATAAGTCTTGTCAACTTCAACCAAATAGAGGTTTACTGGTTACCTTATATCAATGAGATATGAAGGATAGTTTTAGTGTGATGTTGCTGCTTATAATGTGGTATCTCTTTAAAAACTTATAGAAGAATAATTGTACAATCTAATCTCTTTAGAGACTCCTATTGTATTATTTATAATTTATCTATTATTTAATATTTATATTGTATATAAATATTTATATTTTAATATTATTATTTATGATTATATTATTATACTAAAAAAATATTTTAAATATTTTATATAAAGAATATATTATTATATGAATATATATTTTTTGGTTCATTTATTTTATTAAATTTTATTATTATATTTTATCATTCAATCCTATTCTAGATACAAAACATTACACATAGTGACTATATCCACGATGAGATCCCTCTTCACCACCAGTACATGCTTTTGGTGTCATAGAAAAATCTACCACTCTCCCCATAGGAGAGAAAGTAGAGAAGATCATATGAACGCCCCCCCAAAAGATATGAAGTGATGGGCTCCATGTAGTGGTCGTAGAAGCTTGACACTAGATGCTAAAGATGATCCATGAACTTTGAATAACATTTATCCTCTTACGAAGAAATAACACCATAAATGTGGGAAATATGACTTCCCATTATAAATAGGAATGTGTAGGAAGAAAGATGAATGTCTCTAAATGTTGCACATAACCCAAAGATTAAAAATATGCCTTTGCTGCCTTGGATTGATGCTCAAAGATATCCAAGCCAATATTGATGAGTGATGGATCTGTTGGTAATTTGGGTAAGTAGGATATTAGAATGTTGTCATTATGGAAAAATATACACAGCATGAAGATAGCATAATCTAAGCAAGTAGTTTTGTATGATCCCATTAGAAAATTATCTAACTACAGGAGTGTTTACCAGTCTAATCAGAGACAGTTTTGATTAGCGATGTTCATAGAAGAAGGTTCACTAAATGTGCACTTGAACATGGATCATTATATGTATATCAAAGCCACATATGAGAGTGAAATTCTGTACGAAATGTATGGAAGATGATATTAAAGATTTACAGAGACCATGTTGAGCCGACCTGAACAGAGAAGAAGACATAATATGGTTACATTGAGTTAAGGGATTATTTTGTTAATCAAAATAATGACTTGACTAGTTAGGGATGACATCCTAGATGTTTACCGTAAGGTAGCATGAATTGATTTTATATTTTGAGAAGAGTACAAGTATTGTAAGCTGACTGGAAGTTATTTATTATAATAACTTATATATATTTTGTAATGTGAAATGTACACAAGTTACATAATAAAATTGTAATAAGTTGATATTGTTGGCATTAAGCAGGATTGCCACTAGTGACAACACTTATTTGCATTTTGAGTGCAAACCGAGCAGAATAGTGCAAACTGAGCAGAACAGTGCAAACTGAGCAGGACAGTGCAAACTGACCAGAACAGTGCAAACTGAAAAGAACAGTGCAAACTAAGGAGGACAGTGCAAACCGAGTAGGATAGTGTAAACCGAGTGACATTATGTCTACCAAGTCACAAGTATTTATTGAGTTTGAAACCTACCGAGTGGTTAGTATGAACCGAGCCTTCACTTCTACCGAGTGCTTGATGATGCCGAGTAATGCAGTGGACACCGAGTATCAGAAAGTCACCGAGTTAGTTTTTAGGAACTGTGTAACCATACTTGGGCCGACTTAGTAGCACTTATGTTTATTTGTTAAGCCGACTTTGTAATTGTAATTAATTTTTTAGACTTGTATATAAACAATGTTTTACAAATACCAAGTAGTATGAATGAATATGAAAAAGAAAGAAAGGCAGAGATAAGAGAATTACAAAGGGCTATAGCAGTATAAGAAGCAGCAAAGATCTATCCATCACAGAAGGTGATCAATACATCAGAGAATCTCAATCAGCAAGTACAGTTGCAAGTAAGAGATCCACTATTTCATCCTAACAGGTGAATCAGCTTGAAATCCTTTAACCGGGTAGACTTAACAGTCTTTGTAAAATCTCTTAACCGAGTGCATACTTCATTGTATGTTTGTAAAACCTCTAACAAGGTGGACCTAGCAGTCCTCATTGCTCCTAGCAGGGCAGATCATCATAAGTGATCAATGTAAGCCTTAACCGGCCAACTTTATACTGCAGTACTAAAGCTTTGTGGGTTTCATCCCCACCCCAGTTTTACTTTCTTTTGGAAGGTTTCTAGGTAACCAAATCTATGTGTCATTGTTGTGAATGCTTTTATGTTTCGTGCTTTCTATATAAAAGGATAAAGTGAACTATATGTTAATACATCTGAGATTGAAATTTTTTTTTTGAAGTTAATTATTCACCCCTCCCCTCTTAGTAACTTGGTTAATTCTTGAATATTTCCAACAATTGGTATCAGAGCTATATTGGTTCTCAAGATAAAGCTTAACTAGCTTGAGCAAAGATCCAGGACAATGGAGGTATTCAAACTGAACAAGGTGATTGAAAATGAGAAGCTAGATCTGGAAATGGCCATAGCTAAACTTAAAGAAGCAAAAGAACATCTTTCCCAATCCCTAAGAAGAAGGAAGGAACTTGCAAATCAGATGAATGATCATAATTACATTGAAGAAAAGATTGAAGATCTTTTTCCCTCAGATAGCTCAGATGAAGCAAACAATGCTGTCAAAGAACTCCTAGAAAAGAATGGGTCTCTGTAGGAAGAAGTGAGAAAATTAAAAAGAGAACAAGAACTACACTCAACAAGATTTTGTGAGATCTTAGAACAAAGAAACAAGTTGAAAGATGAATTAGATGAAAGGAACAATGAAGTCCAAAATAAAACCCTTCAGCTAGAAAACCTAATTGATCAGATCTCCCATACAAATGAGGAAATTCTGACTCTAAGATCAGAAATAGAAAGCACAAGAGAAGAGCTAAGATCTAAAAAGCAAATCAATCTAAGATTGGTGGATGACCTAAACACCGAAAAACAAATCAACGAAAGAATGTTGAAGAGCCAAGAAGACTTAAATCAACTGTATGATCAAAATCTTCATAGGCATAAAGGAAAAGCAAGACTTGGATACAAAGGAGAAGGTGAATCTTCTAAGCAAGGTACTCAAAGAAATCAGAAACCTACTTGTAATCATTATGAAAAAATAGGACATACTTCAAATAAATGTTGGAGCAATGAAAAAGCAGAATTCAATGGAAAATGCTACAACTGCAGTCAGCATGGTCACAAAGCAAATGAATGCAGGGAAAAACTAAGATTCAAAGGTAATTGTCACAAATGCAACAAACAAGGTCACAAAGCATCCGAGTGCAGATCCAAAACATTCAATCCAGTAGAACAAATTATGAAAGCAATGTTTGGATGGGATTACAACACTTGGTGTAGATGTCATTACTATGGAGAATATGGACACATTGGCATGAACTGCATAAAACATCATCTAAGGAAAAGAGATACTACCATAAGATGTTTCAAATGCACTAAACTCGGTCATATAGCCAAAAATTGCATGAATGCTAGTGAAGTTGAAGATGGAAAGAAGAATGAAGCAACTAAGGTCAGGAAATAGATGAGACAACAGTGGATTCCTAAATCTAGCAAACCAGTCCAAGTAATGGAATGGGTGGCTCTACCGACTCAAACTAAATTTCCAAGAAAGCACTGGAACTGTATTCTCATAGAAAAATTTCAAGCAGTTCCAGAACTGAATTAAAAGAAAGATCTAAATCGGCATACAAGATGCAATAAGATCACAAGAAGGTCGGTATCAATTTTCACCGAGCGAGGTCGGGAGCTGTCTAATATGATTACCGAGTGAGGTCAGAGCAATATGAATTCTCAAGTTCACCGAGTTGTGAAGTCTTTACCGAGAAATTAATTCATAGTGGGTGACAGTCTATCACAATTCATACCCTAATTTGTACTGAGCATTAATGACAAAGTTGTAAACAAAAGGCAAGAAATCAAACTCATTCTTCACCGTGAACTTTAGCATTTTGAGAGCAGAAAATTTCTAGAGCAATCCAATGATTCAAACACTTTTGCGAAAAGAATTCTCTGTGAGTTACCATGGCATCATCCAGTGCTTCAGAAAAGAAAGGATCAGAAATGATAATCCAAGGGGAATGGAGAGCACCAGATTTTAAACTCATGCCTGCAATTGCAGCAGCCCTAGACCCGAACGGAGCTCAATCTCAGATTCCTCCTAAGGTACTACTTGTTAACAATATTCGCAATCATTTCAATTGTGCAATTCAAGAGATGGGAAACCTAGAGCTAGATATTGTGCGTGAGGAACTGTGTGTGAATGGTATTCTAAAACCAAAGCACAAACATCTAGAAGACAAGGGATTAGTTCACATTACACATTTACCTTGAAACTTTCAGGAGAAATGGGTTAGATACATTCTCAGCCGTGTACATGAAGGCAAGATTTGGCTTGAGCAATCCATAGAGATCACTAAGAAGATGATTCACCAAATCACCGGTCTTCCCATGTTAAACAAAGTTAAAACTACCAAAACCCTAGGTCGGCCAGAACTGGAGAAGAAAACCCTAGCTGAGTGGGACGGTAGAGGCATGAAAGTAAGAAGCATTACTGATGCTGAACTAAAGTTTGGAACACACATCATTGCTCATAAAATATACAGTTCAAGTCGACAGAATAGTGTTTCCTGCGAAGCCATAGACCTAGCATACAAAGTGGTAAAGAATAATTTATCATTTGACCTTGCAGATTTGTTGTTAAAACAGTTTAACAAGAACATGGAAATCATTCAAACTTCCAAAATCAATCCATGTAAGTTTGGATCTCTACTGATCTGTTTATTTTTCTATGTTCAAAAATTCTTCCCTTCCAAAGGAAAAGAAGTATGGAGAAAGGATGTGCCAATTCTTTATGAGATAAATGAATATATTTCAGAAATGGGTGAAAATTTTGAGAACATCATGGATAGTTATTTTGAGTCTTTTAAGGAGAAAATGAATGACAGATTCTGGATTCCACAGAAGTTGGTGGAGGATTATAAGGATGATATTTGTTTCATGGTGGACTGTGACAAAGTATACATTCAAGCAGCTAAACTGAGGATTGTACATGTGAAACCTCTTCCTTATGAGGTAAACATTGATGAAACAAAGAATATAATTGAAGCCCTCCTTAATCAGCCTGTTAATCCCAAAGCTCCATATTTTGGGACATATGAAGAAGAAAAAGTGAGAATTGAATTAAGTATAAAGCTTCCACAGGCAGTAAATAAAGGAAAAAAGAGGATAGCTAAAATGCAAATGCTAACTGAGGACAGAGGAGAAGACACTAAAGAAGAAGAGAAAAAGGATGAGAAAATAGAGGAACTAGAACCTGCAAAGAAGAAAGGAAAGGTATTCATTACCAAGGTACCTAAGCCTCCCACTGTCGTATTTACAAGGAGAAGTGCAAGGGGTAAGGCAGACAAAAAGGACAAAGATATAATATTCAAAAAGCCTCCTCTAACCCTTCAAGAGAAGATCAAACTTTTGAGAGAAGGATCAGGATCTGGAGTAAGTAATATAAAATCTTTAAAATATGAAACAAGATCGGAAACAGAACAAAAGGAGATTGAAGATTTTGTCATTGAAAAGATGGGTCAGTGGAAATACTCTCCTGATGAAATAGCCCAACAGATTCCAGGAGCTTTATTAGATCAAATAAAAATGAGATGGGCCAATGCAAGGCAAACTGTAAAAGACATATTTGATCAAACCCTGAAACAGTTAATGCCCAGCTTGAAAAATGATGAAATAAAGAAGGCATTGAAGGAGAATGAAAGTAAGATGACACTGAAGTTCAATACTTGTTTAATTCTGATTAACAATATTGAATCGGTTGTGAAGACTACAAATGCCACATGGAAAAACATATACCATCTTCACCAACCGAGTACTGAATCAGTTATAATAAAAGACATTGAAGATGACAGTGATGAACAGGAAGAAGCCACTGAGGTAGATGATACCATGAGGATAGCGGCAGAAGTCATTGCATCACTTCCTACCTCTCCAGCAAAAGTTGCTACATCTAACCCAGAGACATCTTCAAGCATGGTTGTGACAACTTCAACATTTGTCCAATCACCTATAGCAACAACAGAAGTAACTACCATTTCTTCTACCGAGTTGTAGTCTCCTATTTCATCAAGTTTTCTAGTAGTAAGTATTCCAGTTTTTGATTCTACAAGTGTAAATACTTTAAGTTCTCCAGTAGACAGTATACCACTCTTTATAGCCAGTCCTACTATGTCTACTGTCACTACTACTAAGGCATTAAGTATAGATAAGCCTAAGGCTCAACCGAGTATAAGATTTTTGGGCAAGAATATAGTAGAGGATATAGACCTAGATGAGGAAATAGAGATTCCAACATTGGATTTTGCAAATCTATTAGCAGATCAAATGCAAAATATAGGTGAAATCCTCCAAAGGAAAGCGAAGCAAAAGAAGCTTAAAGAGGAGAGAGACAAGGAATATAAAATCATTAAGGATGCTAAGGACATTTTGTCAGAAGCATTAGGTATTGAAGTAGACTCCTCTCAACATGTTTTGTTACAATTAGCAGAAGCGGTAAATAAGTACAATGAGGATTCATCTGGGACAGACAAGTTAGTTGAAAAATTCAAGAAGAAATTCAACAATAAAGTGCTTGAGCACATTGCTCAGCACATAGCTATTAATCAAGCAGAATTATCTTCAGTTTTGACAAACATTGAATCTTCCTATTCGAATGTTACCTCTCTTTTGGCCAAACTATGCAATGTTGCTGAGTTCACCAAGGATGTCAAGGATAAAATGAATAAAATTGATGAGGATTTGAAGATTAGCATACAAAAGCTGCAACTTGAACCAAGTTCAAACTCTGCTCATCACATGAAAATCTCATTCCTATCAAATATGTAGTCAGAACTACTAAAAGAAGACACAAGGATCCGGTCCACACTGCTAGACATTCAAAACATGATCCTTCCCATCATGAGTACAATGTATAAGCACATTGAACATTCCAAAACATTAATTCATGACAATCAGTTCTCAATAGAAGATCACATGATTCCACTCTCTGCAGAAGTCCAAATTGCAATCCAAACATGCAAGATTTTGCAAGAAAATTGGGACAGAACCCTGGCACTGATAATGAAGGTACATTCTATTTTTCTATCAAATTTTGGATTCTCCCTGTCAAACACTTGTATATACACCTTTGGCATTATCATCAAAAAGGGGGAGATATGTATAGAAGAAAAGAAGAAAAAGTTAGTACATTGAAAGGGGGAGATAATTTATAAAGCCCTATGACAAAGACAATGAAAAATCAAAATAAATCTCAGCATGGTTCATGTATATAAGTTTTGGGCAATAAGTGTTTTTGTCACTAATGCCAAAGGGGGAGATTGTTGGCATTAAGCAGGATTACCACTAGTGACAACACTTATTTGCATTCTAAGTGCAAACCGAGCAGAACAGTGCAAACCGAGCATAATAGTGCAAACCGAGCAGAACAGTGCAAACCGAGCAGAACAGTGCAAACCGAGTAGGACAGTGCAAACTGAGCAGGACAGTGTAAATCGAGTGACATTATGTCTACCAAGTCACAAGTATTTACCGAGTTTGAAACCTATCGAGTGGTTAGTATGAACCGAGCCTTCACTTCTACTGAGTGAATGATGATGTTGAGTAATGCAGTGGACGCCGAGTATCAGAAAGTCACCGAGTTAGTTTGCAAGAACCGTGTAACCATACTTGGGCCGACTTAGTAGCACTTATGTTTATTTGTTAAGTTGACTTTGTAATTGTAATTAATTGTTTAGACTTGTATATAAACAATGTTGTACAAATACCAAGTAGTATGAATGAATATGAAAAAGAAAGAAAGGCAGAGATAAGCGAATTACAAAGGGCTATAGCAGTATAAGAAGCAGCAAAGATCTATCCATCACAGAAGGTGATCAATACATCAGAGAATCTCAATCAGCAAGTACAGTTGCAAGTAAGAGATCTACTATTTCATCCTAACAGGTGAATCAGTTTGAAATCCTTTAACCGAGTAGACTTAACAATCTTTGTAAAATCTCTTAACCGAGTGCATACTTCATTGTATGTTTGTAAAACCTCTAACAAGGTGGACCTAGTAGTCCTTATTACTCCTAGCAGGGCAGATCATCAGAAGTGATCAATGTAAGCCTTAACCGGCCAACTTTATACTGCAGTACTAAAGCTTTGTGGGTTTCATCGCCACCCCAGTTTTACTTTCTTTTGGAAGGTTTCTGGGTAACCAAATCTACGTGTCATTGTTGTGAATGCTTTTATGTTTCATGCTTTCTATATAAAAGGATAAAGTGAACTATATGTTAATACATCTGAGATTAAAAAAAAAATTTGAAGTTACTGATTCACCCCTCCCCTCTCAGTAACTTGGTTAATTCTTGAATATTTCCAACAGATATATGATGTGAAGTTGTATATTGTAAGAAGAAATAAAGTAATAACTTTATATGAAAGAAAAGAGCCTACAAAGCTAGATCAAAATAGGAAATCTATTCGACAATAGTAAAAGGTTTTGTATTTTACCTTTGTATCAAAAGCTATTATTGTGAATTGCATGTTTGGGCAGTGAGCTCATCTTGCAAACATTGTATTTTGTAATAGAAACTTCTAATAGGGTTGAGGCTTCTAACAAGGCCTAGAGTCCTTTAACCAGGATAGAGACACTATATGTATGTGATAGACTCCTAACAAGGTCAACCTCCTTAACCAAATACATTTGATCAGTGGATTAGTTGTGGATACCATCCTTGCTGGGGTTTTCTCTTTGCCAAGGTTTCCTTGAGAACAAACATGGTGAAATGAGTTCATTTGTTTTATTGATATGCTTTCTATTTAGTTTACTTAGTTTATTTTCTTATGGAAGATTCAGGTTAATTTCTTATATCCATAATTGGGCAAAAGTAAAAGTTTGTGAAATACTGATTCACCCCCCCTCTCAGTATTTCCTATTTATAACAATTGGTATCAGAGCTTAGTTTCCTAGAACAAAGTTATTTAGAGAAATCCTAATAGCTTGAGTAAGATCTCTATGGCTATGGATCAATTGCAAAATAATCTTGATGAAGCTCTTGAATTGATTGATATTGTTACTGAAGAAAGAGATACTCTGAAGGAGAAATATGATGATGCGAAAAAAATACCTTGAAAAACTAAAAGAAAAGATAGAAGATTTGAAATCAAAGAAAGAACCTACAATTCAAGTCAAGGACTATGATGAAGTTTCAAAATTGAAGAATGAAAATAAGATCCTTAAACATGAACTAAATATTGTAGATCTGAAGTTAAGCTTGAAACATGACAATAGAAAAGATGAATCAAATCTAAAATCTGAGAATGCAGATCTGAGATCTAAGCTTACTAAAGTGACATCTAAACTTGAGAAAACAAACTTGCAGTATGTTGAACTTGAGAAGTACAATACAATTGTGAATTGAGAACTAACTCAGTCTAAACAACATCTTAAGAAACTATATTCCAGTAGTGAAAATATTGATGAACAAATGTCTTATTAGAAACCATTTTATGATAAAACCAGTCTTGGATATCTTGAAGATATGCTCCCAAAGAAGATTAAGGAGTGGAAGGAACGTAATCTAGAACACTCTAAGAATAAAGATGAAAATAATCCTGATGAAGCTAACAAATCTGAAGATATACCTAATCCACCTAATCAAGATGAACCACCTAAAGATATGCGAAGAGAATTCAAAGGTATATTTTTTCATGCAATTCTTTTGGACATATGAAAAGAGATTGTATAGGTAAGCAATTAAAACCTATCTCTGGTTATTATTATAATTGTCATGGTTTTGGACATAGAGCTATTGATTATAAGAAACCTAGATCTAATGATAATAATAATAGTAGAATGTTTAGAGATACTAACCCTATAGATAAAAGACCTATTGGAGACATGAACAAAAGAATTGGAGTTGTATGTTATAGATGAAATAATATTGGACATATTGCCACAAATTGCAGATCACAAATCAGTTAGTTAGGACCAAGATATGAAAACAATGGAGTAGTTTGTCAAATATGAAACAATTTCTATCATAGAGTGATATGTTGTAGAATGAACAACATGAGAAACCCTAATCCTAGAAACTACACAAGGAGAAATGTGAGAACCAACAACAGTTAGATATAATGTTGAAGTAACTTGGAAGAAGTTGCATTTTTTAAATCCACAGATCAAGCAAGCACCCTCAGTATACCAGGAAATCAGACAAGTGAAGTACCTGAGAGTAAGTGTGAGTCATTTCATAATTCATCTCAAAGCAATTAAGCATTTATTTCATGAATTATGCATTATAATAGTGTATAACTTAGAGTAAATTGAATTAAGTCTTGTGAAGTTAATATGAGCTAGTATATGATATAATGAAGCTATGGTTAAGAGTGCATGAATTATGAACATGTATGCGAGTACACAAAAAGAATGAAGTTGTGTAGGTAACCAGGAACAAATTTTTTGCATGAAGCACTTAAGAGATTTAATGCAATGTCATTATCTTGAAATATTTGAAGGATAAAAGTAGAAGATTGATATTAGTTGATTACAAGTGATATAGAGAGATAGTGAGTGGAGATTAAGAGCAGTTTGTAGGATTTGGAGATGGGTTTCTTGCCAAATCTACGTAAAACCCTAAATCATGATTATGGGGTATTTTACTAAGTATTCACTATCAAAGTAGTCATATTTTAATAGAATCATGGATACATCACTATTTCACAACATCAGAGATTCAACTAGACCTAAAATGAAGAAGGAACATATAGAACCCTTAGAAGAAGACCCTAGTTTGGCATTGCCAACCATTTCAGATAGAGTTTTGCATTTGGAAGATGTAAAGGGATATCTGAAATGTAAGTTTGAGACTATAGGATATGGTAGCCTAATTATGGAGTATGATAAGATTTATAAATAAGACATGTCCTACAAAGAAGGGTTTGAGCATTTGAGTGAAATAGATATTATCAAGTATACACTTCACTATGAGTTTTAGAATGATGAATGGACCAAGATAATATTGAGCATAATTCATAATAGAAATTTTTGGTTAGATGACAGAGTCATAGACATCACCGCATACCTTATTCATGAGGTAACAAGATTATCTAAGTGAGGAGTGATTCCTTTGGATGAAAAGAATGTTAAGAAAATAGTGTTAGATAACACCAAGTCTTCATACAATGGAAGAGGAATTGTTATAAGTAAGATTGAACAAGATGATGTTAGGTATGTGTGTAAAATATTGACTACAAAATTCTGTGCAAGCTCAATAGAAGATGACATGGTAGCTCTCATGGTACATGCAGCTTATCTTCTGTGTGTAGAGAAAGTAGAAGTAGATGTGTGAGATTTTCAGAATATAGTTGACTAAAAATCTTGAGAAGATAAAAAAGACTAAGAATTCATAGTTTAGATTCTCATCACTAATCACCTACATGTTTTTTCATTTTTTAAGAAGATTCCCATACACAATAGGAGTTGATTGGAATGATAACAAAAATTCTATGGATAGAATTAACAAAGCATATTTGAGACACCCTATTGATAAAGGGAATGAGAGTGCCACTTTAGTAATAAAGACCTTTCAAAATGAAATGAGGAAAAGATCAAGGATTCTACCATATATTATGGAAAAGTACAAAGAAGAGATATGCTTCTTAGTGGACAAAAACTTTAGGGTATGTGCAGGATCATGGTATGCCAAAAAGTGGCGATGTGAAAAAGAAGTCCTGATTGATATACTCTCTGAAAAACAACTATAAGTTTCAAATAATATAACATTTTTGAAATCTGAAATATACATCACATTCTATGCTTCACCTAGTAGAATAATAATAAATAATTATTTCAATTTGATAAAGTTTAGACTAATTTAAGGTGGTTAGACATGAGATTTTTTATATTCAGGAAAATTTGTAGTAGAAATATCATAATTAATTATTTACTTGGAAAAAAATACAAAAAAATATGCATCACATCTGAACATAAGTCTACTACTTTTATCTATAATCTTATAAAAAAATATTATCATTTGATTTTGTTTAATATGGTTAGAAATACACCTACTTGTTATCTTTTCAATCCTGATTGATAGACTTATTGAAAAATAGCTATAACTTTCAAACCTTATAACATTTTTGAAATCCAAAACATGTGTCACATTCTATGATTTTCCTACTACAAGAAAAATTTAAAAAAATCAATTTGATAAAGTTTAAAATAAGTTAACATGGTCAGACAAGAGAGTTTTTGTATTTTAGAAAAGTTGTAAAAGAAAAATCATAATTAATTATTTAATTGGAAATAAATTACAAAAAAATATGTGTCACATCCGGACATGAGTCTACTACTTATATCTAGAATCTTGTAAAAAAAAATTATCATTTGATTGTGTTTAAGGTGGTTAGACATACACCTACTTATTTTTCCTTGAAATTTTCATACTAATACATTGAAATTTGGAAGTTTCAACATATAGAATAATTGTTTTTCAAAAAAGGCCTAGTATCTTAGAAACTAAATTCAATTTTCTACAAATTTTCTTCTTATATATTTTTGATATAATATGTATAACTTGTTTAATTTTTTATGTCAACTTTCCTAAACCTAGTTTTCTGAATTTTTATTGCCACTTAAGGGCCCAGTTTGGCATACCATGATTCTGCACATACCCTTTACCTACATTGAAGAAGCTGAGCCAAGAGTAGAATTTAATGTAGATCCTCTTGAGTATGAGGTTTCAGAAGTTGAAATTGAAGGTTATGTGAATAGGTTACTTAAGAGTAATCTGGATGCAAAGAGTCCTAGATTTGGGACACATGAAGAGTACTTCAATTCAACACAAACATCACAAGTACAGAAAATGGCAAAGAAGAGAGTTGATAGTACTATCAAGAAAATATAGAAGGATATAGGTATGACCGAGCATGAGTTTGACATTGCGAAGCAAACATCAGGAACAATTAGGGACATTAGACAAAAATAAGTATTATCAGTTCCACCCTTTCCATCCCACGCAACCCCTACTGAAGAAATCTAGGATATTGATGTAGAGATTGAAGAAGTGGAAGTACCAAAAGTGAGGAAATCCACAACATCCTCCTCAACCACACTAACTAAGAGAGTTAAAGAAATGGAAAGTAGACCAAGTAAGAGACAAAAGACTATCTTTCCACCAATGAAAAGAGTAAAGACACCAGTAGGTAAGCCGTAGATAGATCAAGAGGCAGGTAGTAGCAAAAATAAATGGAAGCCCAAAATAGACAAAGTAAACCCTTTGATCATAAATGAAGTAGATTTCACCAAGTTGAACAAGTATTATGAGATGTATGATAACTTTGAGAAGTTAAACCTAGAAAATGCATTTTTCAAACATATGATCCTTGCAAACAAGAAATTTGAAGACATCAAAGGCAAGATCCTTGACAATCTATATGAGAAATTGTTAAATAGGAAGAAGAGAGCTATTTAAGAAGATAAAGGAATACAAGAAAGATTTGTAAGAAAACTCTATGAAATCAAAGATGAAAATCATTTTGAAGAAATAATGAAGAACCTAAGTACTCATTTAAGATGGAAGAGAAGGACATAATCGATAATGGGAGGAAACTATGAGGAGATAAACAAAGAAATAAAGGAAGTAGTTGTGAAGGTAATGACCTCTCGACTAGGTGAATTAATTAGTGAATCAGATCAAGAAGTTGAAGAAGAAAATCATATTGAATCATCACTAGCTCCGACACCGTCCATCAACATTACAGATGAATCTATGAACATTAAAGGCATGAATATCACCTTAGATAGTGAAGAGAACCCATTCAATGACAAAGGAGCTGATGTTGGAAATTTCACAAAAAATAATGAGCAGAAGTATGTAGCTGAAAATAAGGAAGAAATGGTAGAGACAAGGAAGGAAGAAAAAAAAAAGAAATTCAGACTAAAGTAGGAGAAGAAGAGCGTGTAGTGCAACAAGAACAATCAGTAATTATTTCTAAATCAAAGGACACATTAGAAGAATCACATAGACCACCCATTGAATCAGTGTTTGCAAACTTAGGACAAGAAGTTGATGGCGATGATCAAATAGAGTTGATTTCATCTCTAAATAAAATAATTAGAAAGAACAAAAATGTAAAAATCTTGGAAGGAGCACGACTTGAGGTAACTAGTAAAATTCAAAGCATTATATCAAGTCAAGTTAGTGAGGCTAATCCCAAAGCTAAAGAAAAAGAAGTTATGAAAGCTTTTGACATAGAATTTATAAATTTATCATACATGGCAGTAGTCAAAGCCCAAGAAGTCCATGATGCACAAGTATTTCAAGTTGTATGTCAGAATATCAGAAATGATTTAGATAACTTGGATGTATGCTTAAAAGAATTGAGAAGATTCTTAGATAGAGGAAAAGCATTGTACATTCAGTGTACACAATCCCACAACCATACATTTGAAATATCAGAGAGATTAAAGAACAAACAAGAGAAACTACAAATGATAGTGAATGACTTACAAATCCCTAATGCAAAGATCATAGATATTGAGAAGAAGATAAGTAAAATATATGATGACATGAGACTTTTGAAGGATGAAAAGGAAAAGAAATTGAAGAGATTTTCTCTACTCAAAGAGCATTTATCACAAAAGATCTATATTGTGGAGAATCAACTAGAAGAATGTCTTTCATCAAATACATCTTATGAAAAATTTGCATATGATAATCTAAAGGCAGATGAAATAGAATCCTTCGGTCTATGTGCATTACTAAGTGTTTCAGACTCAGTGAAGAAGACATGGAACAAGGAAATAGATAACCTAAAAGCTAATTTTTTAGATTGTGTTGCAAGCCTTTCGGCCTTGCAATATTGAGACCATGAGGTAAAACAATTTTTTCATACTTATAGAATTGACACCTTTGTCATTGTTGTCAAAGCAGGAGTTGTATAGTATGAAAATTGTATGTATATAGAAGATATAGATATGTAGTATAGTATTAAGTATACTCTTAGGGGGAGTATCAATTTTTTGGAGAAATAAGTAGATATGTAAAGACATAGATCCACATTTTGTAATGGCCACAATTTTTGTAATTTAAGTTTTTGGGACTTAGCCAATTTTCCCATATGTTGCCACCAATGAAAAAGGGGGAGATTATTGGAAATTTGGCCAAGTAGGATATCAGAATGTTGTCATTATGGTAACATATACTCAGCATGAAGGTAGCATAATCGAAGGAAGTAGTTTTGTATGATTGCATTAGAAAATTGTCTAAGTACAATAGTGTTTACCAGTCTAATCGGAGATAGTTTTGATTAGTGATGTTCACAGAAGAAGGTTCAGTGCATGCGCAGGTGAACATGGATCATTCTATGTATATCAAAGCCACATATGAGAGAAAAATTATGTATGACATGTACAAAAGAAGATATTAAAGATTTACAAAGACAGTGTTGAGCCGACCTGAATAGAGAAGAAGACAAAATATGATTACATTGAGTTAAGGGATTATTTTGTTAATAAAAATAATGACTTGACTAGTTAGTGATGACATCCTAGATGTTTACCCTAAGGCAATATGAATTGATCTTATATTTTGAGAAGAGTATAAGTATTGTAAGCCGACTGGAAGTTATTTATTGTAATAACTTGTATATATTTTGTAATGCGAACTGTACACAAGTTACATAAAGAAATTGTAATAAGTTGATATATGATGTGAAGTTGTATATTGTAAGAAGAAAGAAAGTAAGAACTATATATGAAAGTGAAGATCCTACAAAGCTATATCATAATAGGAAAGCTATTCAGCAACAGTAAAAGGTTTTGTATTTTACCTTTGTATCAGAAACTATTATTGTAAATTGCATGTTTGGGCAGTGAGCTCATCTTGCAAATAGTATATTTTGTAATAGCAACTCCTAATAGGGTTGAGCCTTATATTAAGGGCTAGTCCTTTAACAAAGACAAAGGCACTATATGTATGTAATAGAATCCTAATGTGTCAACATCCTTAACCAGATACTTTTGATTAGTTGATCAGTTGTGGATACCATCCCCACTGGGGTTTTCCCTTGGCCAGGGTTTTCTTGAGAAGAAACATGGTGTTATGAGTTCATTTGTTTTATTTCTATGGTCATTATTTGGTTTACTTAGTTTAGTTTCTTATGCAAGCTTCAAGTTAATTTATTATATCCATAATTGGGCAAAATTAAAAGTTTGTGAAATACTTATTAACCCCCCTCTCAGTATTTCTTATTTCTAAGAGGATCATGTACCATGAAAGATTCTAGAATAGGGACCATAGATGTATGGTGATGTCTTGAATAATGAGAATATGATAACTCATGAATACATAATATTTGATGATAAGGGCTAATGTAGGAAATGTAAGAGCAATGTCCAAAGAAGGAAATACCAATCCAACTTCCTAAAAGTTATCACCATATAGAAGATTAATGTCTTAAATGCTATCATCCAAATATGCAAGATGGGTTTCAATAAAAAATGATGTTATGTCTGATAGAGATGCATCACAATGTGGTGGATTTGGTATAACTATAGCAACAATTTGAGGGTGTTCTACAAGATTTCCAATCAAGACAAGATGGAGTTTCTACTTGATTTGGACAATCATGTAAAGATATAGCATGATTGAGAAAAATTTGTTTCATTTCCTCAATTTGATGAAACCAACATTCTTCTATTGTATGCCTATACTTTCCACAATATCCACATTTCATTTTTTATTTATTAGGATGATTCTACATAATACTCCAATCAAAGGGATTGTTTAAAAGAGAGATGATTACTTTGAATGAGAAAATTTTTAAAAATAACACACCATACCCCCTTGATGATCTCAACCCCTTATTTTTGGCACTTTATAGAATGAGTTCTTCACAGTCAAACCCCAAAAATTACTAAAAAATAGAACTTTGGAATGATAGTGCATGGGTGTTTCCTTCGAATTTATGATGAAAAATATGCCCATTTGTAAAAAATGAACTCAATTTTGAGTTAAGGAGAACAAGTTACGAGTAAATGAATTTTGTCAATTTACAAAATTAATCTTCCTCCAAAAAAATGAATGGTGAAATATTTGAACTCCACCCCCAAAAAAATGCCAAAGAACAAAAAGTAAGGGCCAAAATTAAGCCCACTAGGGAATGAAAGAACTAGGGGCCCTAAAACTCCATGTGACCAAGGGCTATTGTTCCAAACCAAATCACAACTACCATGGCCATAGAGATTTGATACCACCACAAATTGATCCTCCATCCTGATCACTACAATTGTTTACCATAGCACCCACTACCTCAACTTGAATACACACAACCTTACAAACTCTATATTATGGCTTCAGAATATTTCTAAATTCTACTCTAATATGATGTAGAAACCAACAAGATCTAAGAGATTAAAATGAATCATAATTATTAAATTTGAACTTGGATTCAATGGAGAAGTGGAGTACATATAGGAATTCAGTGCAACCAAGGCCAACCACAAAAGAAGGGATTAATCGGAGCGGCAGAAAAGCCACCCAAGAGACTAGGATGATGTGTCAAAATGAAATTGACACTTCTCTAGTAGACTCCTAAATATTGACAACCAACTAGATAACTCAACTAGAACAAGTCAAATAGGTGACACCTAACTACGACACCTAACTAGGCTTAATAAAGCCATGTTTAGTATTAAAAACACTAATAGTTTCTTTTATTCTTTATTGTCTACATACATATGCTTTTAGGACCATTATAGCACTAGCTATTAGTTTCACTATTACATTTTCACCTAGCCTTTCCATTCGTTAATATTTCAAGAGATCTAATAAAGATGATATTAGAACATAGTTCCTTAGTTACATTTTCACCCCAGATTATTTTCCATTACTTATAAATATTATCAAATCTATAAAAGGGACCATAGAATAAGATTCCAAATATATAAAAAAATTAATTAGTTAGTCTAAAGAATATAATGAGTTATTTATAATAAAACTCTGAGTTTGGAGAATAATAAATAAAAGTATGACAGAAGGTAAAAAGAAACAGGAATCAACAAGTTGAACAATTTAATCCTTAAGTTTAGTGATACAGACACAAAATTAATTTGGGTAATATTATGGAGTAGAATATCTAAACTAATAAATATTTTCATGACTAGTGTAACAAATGTCAAGATGTCCATAGCACTTAGTAGAAAAAAATAATAGGAGATAGTGAATGTCACCAAAAAGTTCTTTCATACACACAAATAGATAAACCTCTAATTGAGTAAGGTATTGTTCATGGTGATGCATTTTTAAGTAGAAAAAAGATGATTTGAAAGAATGGATACTTCTAACTAAAAAATTTATAGTATTATAAAGAAATAGAAAACATAACATTTCTCCTCACTATCGCAATATTAGATATTGGACTTTGCTTTGCTTACTCTCATATAGCTTTATTTTAGTAGTTAACATAGGATAATTTTTGTAAATCTTACATCAAAGAATCTCTCTAGGATCAAATTATAATGACTAAAGTCCCAATCATGAAGAAGAAACCAATTCAACTATTTAATATCATAATAGATTCTTCAGGAGTAAGGATATTTAAAATAATCTCGCATTTAGTAGATAAAGATTGTGATATTGCTATCAGGATTCACTTGTGTAGTTTTTAATCCAAATTCATGGATCCATGTTTCATGAGTAGTGGATCAGAAGAAACTATATCTCAGGAGAATGAATTAGCAGTCATGGCATCTATTTGATCATCGCAGAGGTGAAATACTAGAACTTCTCAGGATGACACTTGTCCCAGTACTACTCTAGCTCAAGCCTAGTTAACCATGAAGTTTCGTCCAAGGTTAAGCCCACTTCACTTTGTTTATTAATACCTGCCAATTTATTTTCTATTTGTGTTGTGTAGGATAAGTTGAATAGAATATGCATTTAAAAATATATCCATCTCCACTTCGATGTAGATAATTTTTTCTTGCTAGTGTCAAAGGATGTCACTTGTATTTTATTCACTTGATAGGTGAATAAGCGCCAACTGAAAATGGGTTGCATTAATGATGATGAGAAATATTGAGGATAACACACATAGACATGTGTATGACAAACATAATGATAATATAAATATTTGACTTTTTTTTCTTTTAGAAATTTAGGCATGTTTAAATTTCTCTTCTATATAATCAATGGGTATTGATTACATATTGAATGCTTGTAAATATTATACTATAGTAATATGTCATGTACATACATATGATAAATTTGATAGCATTGTGTCACACAAACATGTTTTGCATAAAGACTAGGAAAAGAACGCAACATAGTTTAAATTTGAATTTGAATTTAAATTTGAAATTTTTTATTTCCATTACATTTCTAAATGTCTTAAGATTCAAGTAAGTTAAAAATAATGTATACTAATTTCAATATCACACTCTTGTCCAAATAAATCAAATACAAGACTAAATAAAAATTAATATATATACTAAATTTCATCATCCAAACCTCATATATTTCAAATAGCACTTGGGAAGGTTAACATCTAAAAGGTCATCATTAATTTGTAATTAAATAAATAAATCTTTGACATTCCATTCCATGGTAATTTGTAGTTAATAATTCAAAGCATTTTTTCAACGTACCTCAATTTCTCTTTTGAGAAATAACTATCCAAACCCTAGAGTAGTAAACATTGCATTGGTACATCCGCAATAATCTTTTATGATACGGTTGGCTTGATATGTTATTAATTCATATGAGGATACTTTTGTTGCGAGAAAAATGCCTTCAAAGAAAATATATATCCAAAACGTGGAGCATCGGCATCGTAAAAGAAACTTGATAGGATAAAACTATATTCTGTAAAAGCATATACTCACTGAATATACGTCGTCTTCCCATTTATTATACCTTCCTAGCAGCATTGCAACTGATGAGCAGAAAGAGGTGATCAGCAGGATAATTACTGGGGCATTCTCCTTTGGCAATTAATCGCATAAGATCTGAGGTATTACTAATGGTAGTTTCTCAGGTTCTTGCTTGCCAAAGGAGAATTACCCAGCCATTCTTCTCCTCATTGCAAGGATAATTCTGAAGATGAATTCTTCACGAAAGAGAGTTTATAATATATTATAATTGTCTGTAATTTTTATTTATTTTTATTTTGAATAATTTTAAATTGAGTTATCATTTTGATATCTGAATTTTTAATTTATAAATTGTATGTAAATTCTCAGGATTTAATTATGTAGTTTTTTAGTCAAGTTCATTGATCGAACATCTAGCAGAACCTATTTTTCATGAGAAGTCTAGGTGCTTCATCTCTGTGAGCATAACCTAAATGCAATGACTGCTAATTCATTCTCATGAGAGATGGATTCTTGTGAATCATTAATGAAATATGGGTAAATGAGTTTGACTCAAATGCTACAAAGTTTTTGATTAAGTAAAACAGGTTTTACAAGGTTCCTGAAACCCACAACATCTTAAAATATGTCAAAAAAATGATCAATTCTTAAGGATGCAAAAATAAACGATGAAACAAGCCACAAGAAGGTTGAGAGACAAACAACCATAGGAACAGAACAATCAAAACAGAACAAAAAAGGGACAAGGGAAAAGGCACCAGGAAGAAAGGTCAGGAGAGGTTCCTGAGCATCACAGTAGCATTGGTTTCTAGAAGCTTCATCTTATCTGTCGCCTCCTTGATCTTCTGAATGTCATTGGAGTCTTCTTCGTCCATATTTTTCTTTGACCTGGCCCTAGTTCTCTTTCCCGAACCTTCATTGGGCTTCTCCTTTTTTTCCTCTTTGATAATTTACACATCCTTGCCTTCCATCTTTTCTTCCATTTTTTCTATTAGCATTTTGATGTGCTCGTTAGAGGCTTTAAGGATGTTGAAGTTTTTCTCTACAATGCCTTTGAGGGTATCCTCAAGGCTTTTCATCTTATCTTTCATTTGGTTACTCCTTGATTCCAGGTGATGAAGATCCTCAGTGGCTTTGTGATCCTTTTTGTTTTCGATGCCCTCAATTTTTTCCTTGAGGTCTTCAAGTTCATGAAAGAGCCATTTAAATGACCTGAACTAGTCTAGCATATTGTTATTTTCATTGTTAAGAAGATTCAGCTCCATTTCCTTGGCCTTGTTGCCAAGGACGACCAGGGCAGGGTCAATCAGGTCCTTCTAGATTCTGCTATCTATATCTGTGAGGATTTTGGGGTTCACAACTTCCTTCATTATCCCCATCTGTACAGTGTTCATGTTGAAATTACGCCACACTTTTTTCCCCTTGCCAGAGTCATCGTTGGGATAGTCCCCTCTGGACTGGTTCTTATCATCTGAAAATTCATGAGTTTGGGGACTGGATTGAGGGATCTTCCTGGTCATCATTAGGCACCTCAGTATTAGGGTCCTGAGTCTTTTCATTGGCTCCAGAAGGGGGAGGGGGAGTGTAATCTTCGCTAACAGAAAGGTCAGCAAAAAGATGGCCTGAGCATTCCCCCTTTGAATTGTTTTTCTTCCCCGTGGTCTGTTCCCTATTCTTCCTGACCTCACCTCTGGAATTAGCCACCTCATCATTAGTGTTCATATCATCCACCTCAAATACTACAAAGTTGAATCCTAATAACAATATCAAAAAAATAGTAATGTCTTCTTATAATATTATTATTATCAAAACTCAATGTGCAGATTTGACTCAAACTCATTCATCCATATTTAATGAGTAGTGGTTCATAATAACCCATCTCTCATTAGACTCAAGGGTACACTACACACATAAGTTTGACTCAAGAAGAGAGTTGAGCTATCATAATTTCAATTGTTGTGAAAAATATCTCCTTCTTGTCAATAGTTATCCCTTGATGTTTTTCATAAATGTAAAGTAGGTTTTGAAGGACTCCTAAAACTCTATACAAGAAAATTCTGCTTATAAAAATAACACTAGATATCTAACAACAGAAGTTAAAATTGTATAAATTAATAATATTTTAATGACTGAAATTTTTTTTCACATATAATTTTTTTTCTATAATATTTGAATATTTAAAAAAAAAAAAAGTATAATAAACTATATGATTAATATTATAAGACCAAAGTCTCGACATATTGTTGTGCACAGGAATTCCCCTCTCCAATAAATATCTTAAATCTAAATTTTAATGATGTCTGAAAAGAAAATTTGAGTTTCCTTACAACCCGTTACATGATAAAAAAAAAATACCATATTAAAAATAAATTAATGTACTTCATAAGAAAAAAATCCTCCAAAACTAGTTTTTTAGTATCACAATTCGAAAGTAGATTTCAAAAGCATAGATGATGATCCCTGTAGTTTTGACTTTAGATTTAAACTAATTATTAGATAAATAGATTGCTAGTTTATAGATAGACTAATGCTATATCGAAGTGAGAGTACAGTTTTCTTGAATTCATTGAAGTGAGACTACAGTTTTCTTGAATTCAATATAAGCTGTGTTGAATTGGCTGGGGATTATTATTTGGGTTTTGTGCCCATTTTATTCTCGGAGATCTGATTTTCAAATAGAGCCATCTTTTAAGTTTCTTCTAAATTCATGTTAATGATAATGTTAATGATAATTTTGAAATGTAAAGTGTTTATTTGGAAGATAATTGAAAAGGAGAGGGTGCTCTGATTTCATTTTTAAATAAAAATTTAATTAAATAAAATGGAATTGTAATATAATAGTATATTAACTCATAAATTAGTTAAAATATTTGAAATTAGATTTATGTATACAATTAAAAATATATATAGTATATTTTAAATATCAATAATTAAATAAGAAGAACATTAAAACAAAATAATTTATATTGAATGGCTGAAAAATAAATGATAAAATTGTAAATTTTATTTTGATTGACAATTTTATGTGGTCAAGTAGAATCCCCTCAAAAGACATTAATATAATTTATTTATTATTTCTTTTTCTCATATTTTTGAACTATTTTCAAGAAAATTGGAGCTAAAGAATTTTTTACAGCCAATTATGACTTTGACATGAATGAAGGAAATGATAGTTGATAATGTTTTGAATAATTTGGAAGTGTTTGGAATCTAAATTTGACATTGAAATACAAGTTCAAATATATTTATTGTTGTGGCACATGCTAGGTCTCACTTCAATAGACCCATATTATCTATATTTTATTAAAGGTCCTTGTTTAACAATTTACCACATTTTATTTTGACTCTGATGAAGGGTGCTCCCCTTAATACCAAAAACACATAACAAAAATAGAGAAACAACAACGGTAATATGCAAGAACAGAAAATTGGCTTCTTATTATCTCCACAAATGTGGAATTACAAACTTTTAGAATTACAATATGCAAAGCCACATGGGCATTCCATTACAATATTCTATAGGACAAAGCCTCGAATCAATACCCAGATCTACTACCCAGAACTATTCCCAACTGCCTAAGACAATAATACAGCCTTCCTTATATAGGCAACTTTCCACCGCCTGGGAAGGTTCCAGAATTTTAGCCAATAAGGCCGACCAAACTTAGAATTATTTTATTTTACATTTTATTACATCATAGTCGGCTCAAGATAACCTTTGAAACCCGAACAGAAATTTTGAAGAAAATTATTTTTCGCCATTTCAGGTGACCCAACTTCCGAAGACCATAAGTCATCACCAGTTGACCCGATCGGCTATTATAACCCCATTTCAGAAACACCACGAAGCGCTCTACAGGCTTGACTCACGCAAGCGCCCATCACCCAAATTTTTGACCTCATTCGGGGCCTCTAAAGCCTTCAAAACTGAGTTCAAAGTTTCTGTACCGTGCTGCCAATACCGAAAATCTTCAATATCTTCCAATATACACTTGATTTGGCAATGAAACTTTACTGGCAGACTTATATGACCAACATGAACCTCCAAGAAAGAAATCAGATCATTCTGAGCACATACAAAAATTACCAAAAATAGTAACTTTCCATAAATAGCAGCTCTGCACAAAATAGCCCTTATTGAAAATAAAAAGTAGAAATATTTTTGGGTGATGCAAGATTGCTCTTACACCCAGGATGCTCCTGCATTAGACACCCAGGGTAATTTGAGAAGTGACCCTGTCACGACTTAGGTGTGCAGAGGAAAACCAAGATGGTTAACCTCCACCCTTGTTAGCCATGATGAATCTTCAACAGGTCATCCTTTCCACTTGACCAGATATTCTTCATATGTCCTATTCCTTGTGCTTCTGCCAACACGACTGTCCAGTATATCCTCGATCTCCTTAGTGTCTGAACTAGTTGCTGGAATACTCCACTGTGCTGCTGTGATCTCATCTTCAACACTGCCTTCATGATACTCTGTCAGATCTGAAATGTTAAACACTGGTGAAATATTTAGCTCGGTAGGCAATTCTACCTCATAGGCATTTCCTGAATCATGTTTCTTCAGTATCTTACATGGTCCAAACTTCTTCATTTTCAGCTTGTTATATGTACCAACTGGAAACCGCTCCTTCCGCAAATGAACCATGACTTCATCACCAACCTGAAATTCCTTATACCTCCTTTTCTCATCTACCTTAGCCTTATACTGTGCGCTCATCTTGGTAATATGCTTCCTCACCTCCCCATGGATGTTCTTCAAGTGTTCTGCAAAATCCTCAGCTTCAGCACTACTTATTTCTCCTTTATCTATCTTCCTCAATTCAGATGCATTTCTTGGACTACTTCCATATACAATCTGGAATGGTGATTTACCAGTGCTCCTGTTGACAGAATTATTGTATGCAAATTCTGCCTGTGGTAAAATTAAATCCCATCCTGTTGGCTTATCTCCAACCAAATATCTCAGCAAATTTCCCAAACTTCTATTCACCACCTCTGTCTGTCCATCAGTCTGTGGATGATGTGATGAACTGAACTTCAAATCCGTCTTCAACTTCTTCCACAATGTCCACCAAAAATATCCAACAAACTTAGTATCTCGATCTGAAACTATGGTCTTTGGCAAACCATGTAGTCTCACCACTTCTCTGAAAAACAATCCTGCTACATGAACAGCATCATTAGTCTTCTTGCAGGGAATGAAATGTGCCATCTTTGAAAATCTATCAACCACCACAAAAATTGAATCATGTCCCTGCTGAGTCATCGATAAACCAAGAATAAAGTCCATACTGATATCCTCCCAAGGCTTCTCCGGTATAGGCAATGGCTGATACAACCCTGTATTCTACTTCACTCCTTTCACCATCTGACATACTCTGCAACTCTGTACAAACTTCTTCACATCTTGCTGCAATTGTGGCCAATAATAATTCTCACCAACCAAGGCAAGGGTTTTATCACGACCAAAATGTCTAGCCAATCCTCCACTATGCTTCTCCTTAATGAGATTCTCCCTCATAGAACTTCGTGGAATGCACAACTGACTCCCTCTGAATAGCATATCATCCTGGATGATGAAATCCAACCATTTCATCCTGTCTAGAGTAACAGGTTTTGTACAAGCTTTCCAAGCTTCACCAAAATCAGGATCCTCTGGATACAAATTCTTGAGTTCCTTGAACCCAACCACTTCAATCTGCATTTCTGTCAGCAATAGTTGCCTTCTGCTAAGAGCATCTGCAACCCTATTAGACTTTCCACTCCTGTGTTTCAAAACAAATGTATAACTCTACAAAAACTCAACCCATTTCAAATGCCTTTGATTCAATTTTCTTTGACTATTCAAATATTGCAAAGCTTGATGATCAGTATACAAAACAAACTCCTTAGGAAGTAGATAATGTCTCCACTTCTTTAATGCCTAAACGATAGCATAAAATTCCTGATCATAAACAGAATACTTCCTCTTAGCATCATTTAACTTCTCACTGAAATACACAACAGGTTTACCTTCTTGGCTCATAACAGCTCCTATTGCAGTACCACTAGCATCACAATCTACTTGAAACACCTTATTGAAATCTAGAAGTGCTAAAATAGGTTGTTCTGTAACTTTTCGTTTCAATAATTGAAAACTCTTTTCTACCCCATTAGTCCACTTAAACTCTTTTCTATCCCCTCTCATTGTTTCAGTCAACGGTCCACAAATACTGCTAAAATTTTTGATAAACTTTCTGTAAAAGCTAGCTAAACCATGAAAATATCTTACCTCAGTAGCACTCCTTGGAGTAGGCCATTCAAGGATAGCCTGTACCTTCTCTGGGTCCATTTTTAGACCTTCTGCTGAAACTACAAATCCCAAATACACTAACTCTTTCTTCACAAAACTGCACTTCTTCAAATTAATCAACAATTTCTCATCTCTCAACTTCTCAAACACCATACGAATATGCATCATATGTTCCTCCAATGTCTTGCTAAAAATCAAAATATCATCTAGGTAAACAATGACAAACTTACCCAGAAATTCTTTCAGGACCTCATTCATGAGCCGCATGAAAGTGCTCGGTGCATTGGTTAGCCCAAAAGGCATGACTAACCACTCATACAGTCCTTCCTTTATCTTGAAGGCAGTCTTCCATTCATCTCCTTCTCTGATCTGAATCTGATGATATCCACTCTTTAGATCTATCTTTGAGAAATACAAAGCTCCACTCAAACAGTCCATAATATCATCCATTCGTGGCAATGGAAACCTGTACTTGATTGTGATCTTGTTTATTGCTCTGGAATCTATACACATCCTCCACTCTCCATTCTTCTTTGGTGCTAATACCGCTGGTATAGCACAGGGACTCAGACTCTCTCGAATCAACCCCTTCTGTAACAACTCATGTACTTATCTGTTCAACTCTTCACTTTCTACTGGTGTCATTCTGTGTGCTGCCTTGTTTGGAAAACTAGCTCTTGGAATCAAATCCATCTGATGACTAATCTTCCTTACCAGTGGTAATCCATCAGGTACATTATCAGATACAATATCCTGAAACTCATTCAACAAATCTGCAACCTCTACAGGTACATCCTCTACTTCTTCTTTACCAACTTTTGGAATTAAAGAAAAACACACATGCTCATGCCTCATACCATCTAGGAATTTCCTTCCATCAACAAATGTTATTCTTGCATTACCACATACCTTTTCTTCAGTCTCCTTCAATAGTTTTAGCTTATGTCGCACTCCATCCTTTGTCAGGGAATAGGTATTCACACGACCATCATGTACATCACATCTGTCAAACTACCACGGTCTACCCAACAACATATGACATGCATCCATAGAGATGATATCACATAGTACCTCATCTTGGTACCCGTCGATCTTGAACTTTACCAGGCACTGTTCACTGACCATGACCTTGTGGTCATCCTGCACCCAGGCAATCTGATATGGATGTGGGTGTTTCTGTCTCTTGAGCTTCAACTTTGTCACCATCTCTTCTGACACCAAATTGTCAGTGCTTCCACTATCAATAATCACATCACAACATTTACCCTCACACTTGCATCTAGTGCGAAACAGGCTCCTCCTTTGTTCAGGTTCATTCTCACCACTCAGCAAGACTCTTCTGTTAATTAGCGTTTCTCCTCTTTCAGCATCTTTAGAATTTGATGATCTAGCATCTTCATCGACATGTGCAACTCTGGCCTGGCCTTCGTTTCTCCTATCTATTCCGCCTTGGCGCTGAGGACATTCAAATGCCCTATGACCTTCTTCTCCACAGTGAAAACATGTTCCACAGAAGCCACCTCTTCCAGATCCTTGTCCTCTTCCTCTTCCTCTCTGATCTCTATTATTCTGATCCTGGAAGTGATTGGAATTATTTACACGCTGATTCTGACTGCTACTGGCCTCATCCTTCTTTTTAGGATCTTCATTTCGGCCACCATATGACCGTCCACCAGATCGTCCACCATGACCTCTTTCATTTTGTCTGCTCTCAAACTTCTTGTTCAGCTTTTCCTCTACTTTTAGGGCAAACTGGTATGCCTCTTCAATACTGTTCATTCGAACCAGATTCAGCTCCTCTTGAATGCTTGGCCTTAACCCATTAAGGTATTGGGCAACTTTCTCTTTATCAGCTTTTGCATGGCCTGTTCTGATGAGAAGTCGATAGAACTCCTCTGTATACTCCTGAACAGATCTTCCTGCTTGCTTCAAACTTTGCATTTTCTTTAGTAGGTCAAGCTCATAATCAACAGGAATGAACTGTCACTTCAATTTATCCACCATCCGATCCCATCTCGTGATTTTCTCTTTTCCCCTTCTATTTGGCTCCAACTGAATCTCTTGCCACCATATCTTTGCATGACCTTTCAGTCTGGCCTTCGCAAATTTGACCCTATCAGGATCCTCAACATCTTCATACTCAAAATATTCTTCACATTCATTGATCCAGTCGATCAATTCCTCTGGGTTAAGATTTCCAGAAAATGTAGGAACCTCAATCTTAGGTCTTTTCCCAATCTTGAAAATCGCCCAAAAAAGTCTTTCTTCCTCCTGGTTCACAATTTCAACTTCTCCTTCTTGATATTCTTCTTCGGCTTCATCCTCGCTTTCATCTCTGACATTAAGATTCATTCCTTTGTGAATCTCTTCTTGCAATGCTTGCACTTGTCTCTGCAGCTCTCTAACCTCAGGTGTCACAGCACCAGCTCTTCCGCCACGTTCTCTTCGTGAAGGTATTTTCGCGATGCATGCTGAAACCCTAACCACAGTCCTGGTGCAAACTACCTCACAGTCGGCGATCTATTTACACACCCAAGAAAACCTACTCTGATACCACTTGATGAAGGGTGCTCCCCTTAATACCAAAAACACATAACAAAAATAGAGAAACAACAACGGTAATATGCAAGAACAGAAAATTGGCTTCTTATTATCTCCACAAATGTGGAATTACAAACTTTTAGAATTCCAATATGCAAAGCCACATGGGCATTCCCTTACAATATTCTGTAGGGCAAAGCCTCGAATCAATACCTAGATCTACTACCCAGAACTATTCCCAACTGCCTAAAACAATAATACAACCTTCCTTATATAGGCAACTTTCCACCGCCTGGGAAGGTTCCAGAATTTTAGCCAATAAGGCCGACCAAACTTAGAATTATTTTATTTTACATTTTATTACATCATAGTCAGCTCAAGATAACCTTTGAAACCCGAACAGAAATTTTGAAGAAAATTATTTTTTGCCATTTCAGGTGACCCAACTTCCGAAGACCATAAGTCATCACCAGTTGACCCGATCGGCTATTATAACCCCATTTCATAAATGCCACGAAGTGCTCTACAGGCTTGACCCACGCAAGCGCCCGTCACCCAAATTTTTGACCTCATCCGGGGCCTCTAAAGCCTTCAAAACTGAGTTCAAAGTTTCTGTACCCTGCTGCCAATACCGAAAATCTTCAATATCTTCCAATATACACTTGATCTGGCAATGAAAATTTACTGGCAGACTTATATGACCAACATGAACCTCCAAGAAAGAAATCAGATCATTCTGAGCACATACGAAAAATTACCAAAAATAGTAACTTTCCATAAATAGCAGCTCTGCACAAAATAGCCCTTATTGAAAATAAAAGCAGAAATATTTTTGGGTGATGCAAGATTGCTCTTACACCCAGGATGCTCCTGCATCTGACTCCTTGGTGATAAGGAGATTGATACGGTGATAGGTGGATATCTGAACTACAATTTAGTTCATATTTTGGATTTAAGAATATGTAAATATTTTAGAGAAAGAGTGTCCATAAGATGTGTGTATGTTTTTTATTTTAGGAAAAAATAGGTTTTAGGGGGGACCCAAAACCCCTTACAATTTAATCCCAAAAGATTACATCATTAAGCATTTTGAAAAGAAATAGGACAAGGAACCAGTCTGCCAAATCCAGAGCCAACAAAAAAATAAAAAACCAGAAACCCCACCAACAACCTAGAAAACCTAAAAAAAAAGAAACACTGAGACAGGGGGACAAGTAAACCTAGGCAAACTCCTTACGAGTTTCCTCCACTTCCTTCTTTCCCTCTGAAATCTTCTTGATGGAAGCATTGAAGTCAAAAAGCTCAAGGATCCTGTCCTGGATCTTTTTTCTTTTATCTGACCAAGTGCATTTCCCAAGACCCTCTGCACCCGCATCCTCATTGTCATCCTAAGGTTTCTTGGCAGAGGAGCCAGCATCCAACTCCTCTTTGATTGACATCAAACACTCCATAGAAGAGCCCATGAATTGGTTGTTGTCCTACATATGATTTTTCAATGCGTTCTCCAAGTTATCAATTTTAACTTGCATATCCTGCATTTTATTCTCCCCAATGTTGTCCTTATTGCCATCCAACCCCTTAAAACCAGTCGCCATAATCTCCTTCAGGGAATCTACCTTAGCAGAGAGAGAGGGGGATTTTAGATAAAGACTTTTGATTTCTTGACAGACCCATCTCATCAAACAAAAAAAATACATGGACATCATTGATGTAGCACACAGTCCTCTGTCAACAATAAAATTCAATTACCTGATAAAAACACAGATTTGAAACCTTCAATATTGTTCATTCATCACTAACTACCTCTACAATTCACTACAAACTCTTAACTAACCAAAAAACTAGAAAAAACAAGAAATCCAAAAATTACCATTTTTGGCAATTTTTTTCCATAGGTGTTTTTTGCCATTTTTTGGTAATTTTTGAAACAACACCTAAAAAGCTGAGATTTTCCCTAAACATGCCCTTGACTAAGTTAGAATGAATTTCCAACTAATATCCAAGATTTGATAACATAAACTTGAATTTATTACAAAATAGAACTTTCTAAAAACTAGAGAAAAAATACTAAAAGTTGATTTCGGAGCCCGAGATGAAACTTTCAGCTCCCGAAAATGTGCTAAAATAGACCCAAATCAATTTGAGATCATTGGCAAAACAAATGCCAGCACCTGAGGCACACACCCAAAAAATTTCAGCAAAAGCCCAGACCTGAGTCAAAAGTTATGACCTCCAGAAGTTTCTGTATGAGATTATGACCTACAGAGGGCCCTACATCATTCTCCCCTTCTTTAAAGGAATGTAGCTCCTGCAAGTGGTTGTCTATGAACTGCTACAACTTTGTGGGGTCTGATTTCATCACTTCCCATTCTAAGATCCAGGTGTTATTTTTTGCTGGTAATCCCTCCCACTGAATCAGGTACCTATTGTAATGACCATGCCAGGTGACTGTAGATTGCTTGTCCAAAATGTGGGCAATCTTTTCCTTCTTTTTGCTTGGAATGTGGTGATGCCAATCCACCTTATCTATACTGGCTGGCTCAAGTAGTTCTCCATGAATTGCATATAAATCAGAAACATTAAAGACAGGAGAAAGATCCAGATCATCTGGTAGACAAACCTCATAAGCATTATCATTGATCTTCTTCAAGATTTGGCAAGGACCTATCTTTTTGTATTTCAGCTTATGATATGTGCCAATGGGAAATATCTCACACCTCAAGTAAACCATCACCAAATCACCTGCATTAAATATCTATCTCCTTCTACTGACATCTGTAGCAGCCTTATATCGATCATTGCTATCCTGCAATTTACTCCTCACATCTTGTTGAAGCTATTGAAGGTGTTCAGCAAATGCTTCCCCATCATCACTAATTCGGTCTTGCATAGAGAGTTGTACTAGGTCCAAAACACCCTAAGGATTCTTACAATATACAATCTGGAAAGGGGATTTTCCAGTTGACCTATTAACGGAATTGTTGTAAGCGAACTCTGCTTGAGGCAATGCCAAGTCCCACTACTTGGGCTTATCACCAACAATGCATCGTAAAAGATTTCCCAAACTTTGATTGACTACCTCAGTTTGTCCATCAGTTTGGCGATGATGGGCATTGCTAAACTGCAACTGTGTTCCCATCTTTTTCCATAAGGTCCTCCAAAAATGACTCAAAATTTTAGTATCCCTGTCAGATGTGATAGTCTTTGGAATGCCATTGAGTCTAACAACTTTGGAAAAAAAAAAAATTTCCATCCTTGTGGCATCATTAGTTTTTTAACAAGCAATAAAATGAGCCATCTTAGAGAATCTATTAACAACTACAAAGATAGAATCTGTACCTCTCTGGGTGTGGGGAAGCCCCAATACAAAATCCATACTCACATCTATCCATGGCTCGATGGGTATAGGTAGAGGTGTATATAAGCCCATGTTTTGGGAGTGACCCATAGCCACTTGATAGATTTTGCAACTTGCTACATACTTAGAAATGTCCCTTTTTAGTTTTGGCTAGTAGTATTTATCTTCAACCAAGGCTATTGTCTTGTCCTTCCCAAAGTGACCAGCCAAACCACCACTATGAAATTCTCCGATAATATTGTCCCTCATGGAACCAACTAGCATACAAAGTTGTTTTCCTCTAAAGAGGCAACCATCCTGCATAAAGTATTCTCCTCTCACGTGATCTGAAAGACTAGTTGTTGGCTCTTTAATCTGCTCTATAATTTCCCAAAAATCAGCATCAGCCTCATACAAAACTTTAATAGAATCAAAACCAATGACCTCTATTTCCATCGTAGTGATTAGTGTAACACGTTGACTTAGGGCATCAGGAACTTGATTCTACTTTCTAGACTTATGCTTCAAAACAAAATTATACCCTTGCAAGAAAGACACCTATTTAGCATGCCTACTATTCAATTTCTTTTGTGTGTTCACATATTTCAAGGCCAAATGATTTGTAAACAATAAAAATTCTTATGGGACCAAATAATGCCTCCAATGCCTTAAGGCTTGAACAATAGCATAAAATTCTAAATCATAGGTAGAATAGTTCTTTCTCACATCATTCAACTTTTCACTGAAAAAAGCTATTGGTTTACCTGCCTGGCTAAGAACAACACCTATTCCAACATGGGAAGCATCACACTCTACTTCAAATAATTTATCAAAATTTGGAAGTGCCAATATAGGAGCTTCAGTTACCTTTTTCTTCAAGAATTTAAAATTTTGTTCAGCATCTATTGTCCATGTGAATTCCCTTCCTTTTGTACAATCTATTATGGGTGCTACAATACTGCTAAAATTTTGAATAAAATTTCTATAGAAGGTGTCCAAGCCATGAAAACTCCTTACCCCTATTATACTAGATGGACTAGGCCAGTCTAGGATTGTCTTGACCTTTTTTGGGTCCATCTGAACACCATCTTCAGAAATGACGAAGCACATAAAAGTCAAACTATTTTGCATGAATCTGCACTTCTTTAAATTTGCACAAAGCTTCTCTTTCCTTAGTACACTCAGGATGACCCTCAAGTGTTACATGTGATCTCCTCTATTTTTGCTATAAATTAGGATGTCATCAAAATAAACAACAAACTTACCAATGTAGGGTCGTAAGATAGTATTCATCAATCTCATGAATGTACTTGGTGCATTAGAAAGCCCAAATGGCATAACCATCCATTCATACAAGCCATCCCTAGTCTTAAAAGTTGTCTTCCACTCATCTCCTTCACAAATTCAAATCTGGTGGTATCCACTTCATAGATCAATCTTGCTGAAGTATTTGGCCCCTACTAATTCATCCATCATATCTTCTATACGAGGAATAGGAAAGTGATACTTGATAGTAATCTTATTAATTGCTTTACTATCAGTACACATCCTCCATGTTCCATCCTTTTTTGGAGTCAACAATGTAGGCACAACACATGGGCTCATGCTTTCTCTAACCAAGCCTTTCTCAACTAGTTGTGTTACTTGTTTGTTGAGCTCTGCATGTTGTGTTGGGTTCATTCGATAAGCCACTTGATTAAGAAGAGTTGCTCCAGGAATCAAATCAATGTGGTGTTGTATATCCCTTTTTGGTGGGAGACCATTAGGTAGCTCATTTGGAATAACATCAGCAAATTCTTCTAGTATCTTTACTGCATCATGTGGTATTATGTCTGCTAGTTCTTCTCCTCTTTTTACAACCAAAGCATAGCAACAACCTATCACCTTCATTTCTTTGACAACATCCTTTGCAGACAACATGGTCTCATTCTTCCTTTCATCCTTAAGTGGTAAGAGAGTCACTTTAGAGCCATCTTTCCAGAAGGTATATGTATTTTCTCTCCATCATGCATGATCTTCCTATCATACTGCCATGGCCTTCACAACAAAATATGACAAGCATCCATAGGAATAACATCACACCATATCTCATCCTTATAGATTTTTCCTATAGTAAACCTAACTAGACATCTTTCATCAATGGTAACCTCATTTCCTTTCTTAAACCATGCAATACGATAAGGATGGGGATGCTTCACACATTGCAGATTTAATTTATCTACCATTTCCTTAGCTACCATATTCTCACAACTACCCCCATCAATAATAACTTAGCATACATTTCCACTAGAAGTACATCTAGTTTTGAAGATGTTGGTTTGAAGCCATGAATCATCAAAGTTCTTTACAGGGACTTCTTCCTTCTCTAGAATGATCATTGATCTCCTCATCATGAGAGTCTCTCTGACATCTGGTAGGACTTCTTGTTCTATTCCTACTTCTATGGATTATGGCTGAACTAGGTTCACTCTAGATTGTCCTCCTTGATTTCTTTCTAGAACGTTATAATTTGAGCATTCAAAGGCTCTATGCCCTTCTTCTCCACACCTAAAACAAGTGAAAGGACTTCTCTTGTTTTCCCAGCATCTTCCACCTCCGTAGCCTCGTCCTCTCTGGAATCCCCTTCCTCTTTCTTGATTTCCAGGATCTTGCCTAGTGCCTATATTTTTTTCAAACCCTTGAAAAGAATCTCCCTGACTATTATTAGAACCTCCCTAAAATGGAGTTCAGGTACCCCTTCAACCACCTCTATTCCTCTAGATATATTGCCTATTCTACTTTTCTTTAGCCTTTAGGGCTAGCTGGTAGGCTTCCTCCATATCGTTGACACAATGCATGCTCAATTCATCCTGGATGGAGAATTTTAGGCCATTCATATATCTAGCAATCATCTACTCATTATTTTCTTGATGCTCTATGTGCATGGAGAGCTTGTAGAATTCATTTATATAGTCTTGCACTGAAGAAAAATTCTGCTTCAAATTCTAGAACCTGTGAAGAGGGTTTGTGAATAATCCATAGGTAAGAATTTTTCCTTGAGCTTTTTCTCCATCTTGCTCCATGTTTCAATCTTTTCTTTTCCCTTTCTAGTTCATTCCTTTTGGAGGTGATCCCACCATATCATTGCATGTCCCTTTAATTTTGTCCAGGCAAACTTCATCTTCTTCTCTTCTATCATAGGCTTCCATTCAAAAGAATTCCCCATCTCTTTCAATGAGTCTATTAATTCTTCTAGCTTAAGACTACCAGCATAGTCTAAAACATCAATCTTGATTGCTTCAGTCCTTCCTTCCAAAGCCCTGAGAACTCTATCTTCATAGCTCATTTCTTCCAACCTTTCTTTTGTATTTTCTTCATTTTGGTCAGTACCTCTTCAGTTTTCCTCTTCATCAAATTCATTCCCTCCTTGTATTCCTTGATTATCTATTCACTCACTGAGTTGTTCAATTTTCCTCTACATATCCATCATTAATCTTTGCATCAGTGTGACACCTCCTCTTCCTCTCCCAGCCATCTTCCTGCTCTGATACCAAATGATGTAGCACGCAGTCCTCTGTCAACAATAAAATTCAATTACCAGATAAAAAAATAGATTTGAAACCTTCAATATTTTTCATTCATCACTGACTACCTCTACAATTCGCTACAAACTCTTAAGTAACTAAAAAACTAGAAAAAACAAGAAATCTGAAAATTACCCTTTTTGGCATTTTTTTCCATAGGTGTTTTTTGCCATTTTTTGGTAATTTTTAAAACAACACCTAAAAAGATGAGATTTTCCCTAAACATGCCCTCGACTAAGTTACAATGAATTTCCAACTAATATCTGATATTTGATAACATAAACTCAAATTTATTACAAAATAGAACTTTCTAAAAACTAGAGAAAAAACACTAAAAGTTGATTTCAAAGCCCGAGATGAAACTTTCAGCTCCTAAAAATGTGCTAAAATGGACCCCAATTGATTTGAGATCCATTAGAAAAACAAATTCCACCACTTGAGGCACACACCCAAAAAATTTCAGCAAAAACTCAGACCCGAGTCAAAAGTTATGACCTCTGAAAGTTTTTGTATGAGATTATGACCTACGGAGGGCCCTGCATCAATCACCTTAGCATTCTAGAGGACACCAAAAGGGGGATCAATTTTTTCATCCATTTCTTCTTTAATAATTTTCACATTCTTTTCTTGCATATCCATTATTTTGACAAAGGGGATGTTCTGAGAGGAGGGAGCATTCCCTTTCTCGGCAACAAGGGATTCCTTCAGCTTATCTGGCTGAACATCCATAACCACTTCCAACTTGAGGGAAATAGGAACATCGTGTTCCTTAGAGCTTTCATAATCAACTATAATTGGGACCAGTTGGCTACCCACATCCTCCTCTTTATTATCATCCTCATTTTTATCATTGGCAACAACGTTATTCCCAGCGTCCATAGATTCACTAGCCTCCTCATCCGTGTTCTCATTATCACCTGAGGCACTGGTTGACACTGATAGAGAGGCTTTACTATCTTCCTTAGATCAATTAACTATGGGAGCATAGCACTCAACACTATCACCAGCAGAATCTATCTCCATACCAACTTTTAATTTTTTCCCAGTAGAAATCTCCTCTTTACAAGCCCCCTCCCTGATATGTTTAGTCAAAGCCTTGCCCAAGCCAAAGGCTTTAGGTGAGGAGATAACAAGGATACAAATGGCCATATGAGTGATACATTCCACAATGAGAAGAATGAGACCCTCATGTAGAATGGGCTTGTTCTCTTTCTTCCTATGTTCAATAATACTAAGGTGAAGAGATTGAAGAAGCAAAAAAGGTCGTGAAACCCTAATCTTGTGTCTTAAGTGACAAAGCAGCATGAAATGGTAAGAGTGAGCATGCTTATACCTACCATCCAGAGTGATGTACTTCCTGATAGTGGTCATTACCTTTTCCCAAATCTCCTTGAAGGCATCAACATCATATCAACCACTGGAATCTTTCACCAGACTCTGCGCCTCTTCCTTGTCTTCGAGGAAGCACTGAATAGCCTTTTGGGAAATTTTATTATCTCTGTAAAATTTCATACCCTTAAGGCTCAGCCCAGACACCTTAGCAATAAGCTCTTCAGTAATGCTCACAATCATACCACCAATGGTCACAACACCATCCTTCCAAAACTTGGTAAATGTCATCGTTGCTTCATCTTTAAACCTATGAAGGCATTCCATATACATGGTGAGACCACCCTTTCTGAGTATTTCCTAGACCTCCATAATTTTCTTCCATGTCATACAAACCTTCAGCTCCTTGAGATTAACCCAACCACCCATTATTTCAGATGAAATATCAATAGAAGTAGCAGAAGGTAGGCAAAGGTAGACAAAGATGGAAACTTTAAAATTTGCACTAAAATAAGCGCTTCTACACTTAGTTATCTTAGGAAAGCCAAAGCTTTCCATAATCCTTTTAACCATTTAAAAAAATTGGTGTCCTTTCATCATAACTTCTTGAGATACTCCAAATCAGCTCTTTTGCTATGTATCATGTCAAAAGCCAACTTGGCCTTCAAATCAATGGTAAGATTCTTGCCATCATGCCAAGTCATAATGTCCTTAGTGATGCAAGAGCATCCTAGGATTCTTGGAAATCTTGTATCAACCAAAAATATGTTTGTCTTTGAAGGTAGATTGTTAGTTTTGATCTTTGTTTGATGGAGTTCTTTCTCAATTTGGGAGACTGGTTGCTCAGTTTCTATGGTCACCGGGGTGCTCGGTCTCTAAAGAATGCTCAGTAACAGAAGGTGTCGGTTCACTAGCACTCAGTGATAACTATGTTCCTTAGTCATGCTTGGCATGCTCGATCGACTGGTGCTCGGTTATTCATCTATTTCTCGGTGTTCTTGCTTACCGACTGGATTATTTTGTTGGATCGGCTTGGCCGACTAGTTCTGTTGATTTGGGTCACACTCCTCATGTTATCGATTGACTGTTGGACATGTTGGGACCTAGATCTGGTGTGTTGCATTATTCTATGTGGATCTAATGACCATTGGGGCAATCTTTGAGAGTTTAGTTATTTTGTAAGGCTATATGAGAGTCAACTGATGTTTTAGCATTTAATATTTGTTTGTAAGGGTTTATTGTTTCATCAGTCAACTTGTGGCTGAGAATTAGTATTTATAGGATGCTTGGGTAGTTTTTTAGGGTAGGAGATAGTGGGGAAGAAGGTTAGTATCCTGTGAGCTTAGGAGCAGGAAGATTGCTTGGAAGTTTGAGTACAAGTTTAGATCTTTCCTGGGTGCCTACCAGTGTGCTTTGTGTTGGAGACCTAAGCTAGCTGGATGCTAATGTTGTGGAAAAGATTTGGATCCTGTAAGATCTTGTAGAGTTTTATTTTCTTTGTATCTAGCCGTAATTGGGAAGGCCTTACAGCCGGGCACATTGCATGTAATCGGTGATTTGATGAATAAAGAATTCTATTTTCTTTCAGATCTATTATTTTTTTTGTGTATTTCTGTTGCATATTGGTTTGGCTACAAGGTCAGTTAGTCCTTAATTGGATCCACCAACCTTGACTACATCAGGTGGTATTAGAGTGAAGTTTTTTCTTGTTTGAGATAAGTCTATTCCTGGTGGAGCCAAGTGGATCTTGTGTGTTTGTGTCTAGATCTTGATTTGAAGATGCCTTTGAGGAGAAATCATGAGATCTTAGAGGAAGAGGAAGCTACTAGAGAATTTAGTCTTGATGATTTTAGGGCTTTGTAGAAACAAGTGCAAGATTTACAAGAAGAATTGAGAAAGAAGAAGCCTACCTTGAAAGAGGATAGTGATGATGAATCTGAGGAATATCATTTTGAAGAAGCTATAGAAGAAGCTAGAGATTTTGAGGAGAATCAAAATTTGAAAGCTATGTCTAAGATTGGGAAAAGACCTAAGATTGAAGTTTATGCATTTTCTGCAAGCCTTAGGCTAGAAGAGTTGATTGATTGGATCAATGAGATTGATAAATATTTTGAGTATGAAGAAATATAATATCCTGATAGGGTTAGATTTGCAAAGACTAAGTTGAAGGGTCATGAAAATATATGGTGGAGAGAAGTTCAGTTGGAAAGAGGTAGAAGAGGAAAGGAAAAGATCACTAAGTGGAACCGAATGGTTGAAAAGTTGAAGAAGCAATTCATTCCAATGGATTATGAATTGGAAATGTTTAAGAAGATGCAAGCTTTGAAGCAGACTAACAAATCGATACAGGAGTATACTGAGGAGTTTTACAGAATCTTTATTAGGACTGGTCATTCTGAAGCTGATAAAGAGAAGGTTGCTAGGTATGTCTATGGTTTGAGACCTAGTATTTAGGAAGAGTTACTTACTGTGTAGATGATAAAAATTGGTGATGCTTATCCAATGGAATTGAAGATTGAAGAGAAGCTGAATAAGAAGTATGAAGGAAAATAGAACAATAAGAATCAAGGTGGTAAAACTGGTGAAGCAGTTGCTGAGAGTAATGTGATAGAGAATCCTAAGTCTGATGTGGGATCTAGTAGTGGTCAGGTTACTAAGAATGTTGGACAAAGAGGAAGGTGGAAGAATGAGTTCACCAGTACTTGTTATAGCTGTGGTGAAGCTGGTCATAGAAGTTGGTAGTGTCCTAAGAAAAGAGTTGCACTGACTACTGAAGAAGATACTGTGAATGTTGTAGAAAAAGGTGAGACACTTATCACTAGGAGGTTAGCTGCATGTGTCCATGAACTAGTGTAGAGAAGAAATTTGTTTAGAACCAAATGTAAGTGCAAGGATAAGGTATGTAATGTCATAGTTGATGGTGGCAGTTCTAAGAACTTTATTTCAGATGAAATGGTTAGTAAGTTGAGTTTGGAAAGAAGGAAGCATCCTAATCCTTATCAGATTAGTTGGATACAAGATGTTTCTAAGGTTAGAGTTGAAGAACAATGCATGGTTAAGTTTCATATTGGATCTTACCATGATGAGATATTATGTGATATATTACCCATGGATGCTTGTCATCTATTGCTCGGTAGACCTTGGCAGTTTGACAGGAATGTTTTGTTTGATGGTCATGCTAGTACCTACGTGGTTAGGCATGAAGGAGCTCGACATAAGTTGATACCTTTACAAGAAATGGGGGTTAAGAGATGTGGAGTTATTAGGTGTTGTCCTTATGACAAACCTCTGAATAGTTGTAATTTGGAATTACCACTATTTGTGTATGTGTGTGGGGAAAATGTAAGATTCACTCCCAAAATCCAAATTCTCAATGGAGAGATCCAATTTGATCAACCAAGAGGTTAATACATAATCGAATCAATCTATGAAGAATATGGAAGAGAGAGAGAAACCCTATACTTCCTATAGTTGGATTAAGCTTGAAATCTAAAATAATTGAAGTGTAAATACTAACCTTGAATTAGGGAAGATCTGGAAAATGTTGAATTTTGGCTTATATATGAACTTTCTAAAGATTCCATCAGCTATTATGGATTGGAAATGCCGAGGTGGACAAAACCCAAAAATCTTTTCTCCAAATTCACATAGGTCGACTTTGACCTTTTAAAAGGTCAAATACCACATTATTTATTTGAAGTTCGATTCTGATTCTGTTCGCAGATCTTGAAAGATTGCCGAAAAGGGTATCTGAATTCACTCTCAGATCTAAGATTTCACACCTGTACCTATAAGAAAATGGGGGTTTTATGTTGTATGGGGGGTTTGCCTTGGTCAAACCCCAATTTAGGAATTAACCTTGAAATTTAATTGAAATTGTATTGTGCATAAACAAAGTAATTGAAAAAAATCACCTCGCTTATGTTGAAGTCCTTGTAGAGGATTCGAATCCTCAAATCCATAAGTAAGAATGCTCCAATGAATGTAGGATGTCTCCAATCAATGGTATTTTGATCTTCAACACCAATCTTGATTTGATCTTTGCATATGAGAAGGTTTGAATGAATGGAGAAGGATGGATCTTCAAGGGGGCTCCAAGGAGATTGAATCCTTCAATAGCTAACAATGGAACTCCTTAATGAATGAATGCTTGAACACTTGAATGCTTGAAGACTTTCTTGCACTTGAAAACTTAATGTAAACTTGAGGGCTTGATTGCTTGAGATGAGATGTGAATAATGGATGTGAAAATGAGAGAGGAAGGCCTCCTTTTATAGTGATCTAGGGCACACTTCTCTAGATGGGCCACCTTGAAGAATTAAATCCCAATTAGGTCCTCACCTTTAGAAAATATACCTTGATTAAATATCATTAAAGGATTGACCATTTCAGAGCCCAAAACAACCGACCCGGGAAATGAAACTTTGAAATCCTAGCGAGAAGAAGTCAAGGTCGAGGTCGACCCTGACCTAGTCAGGGTCAAGGTCGACCCTGACCTCAAACCCTAACTTTTGTCAGGTTCTACAACAAGAGTTCCAGGGGTGCCAAAAACTTAGAAATTGATGTCAGATTAGGACCCAGTGTCAGGAAGTGATGAAGGACTAGGAGGTCTCATTTCTAAATCCTACCTATAAAATAGAGCCATGGAAAAAGGAAAATTGGGAAAGTCCTTAAGACCTTAACCCTAATTTCACCTAGAATGAAGAAATCAAGTGTGGAGAAGAAGTGGAAAGCGGGGAGAAAGCCAAATACATGAAAAGACCCAATCAAGGTGCCTAACGTGACCCCAAACCACTTACTTGGAGGGATAAATGCTCTTAACATGGAAGTGCTTCCATTTTAAGATGATACATTAAGCCCCCACTTTAGCAATAGTATGGACTCGATGCAAACTCTTGATAAAGGAGATAAAAATAACAAGATAATCTTATCGTAATCTAAGGGACAAAGAGAAATCTCAAGCCCCCAAAGACTCAAGTCTTCATCTACTCTTAAATCATAGATAAGAGAGACATCTCTAAAGAGAGAAAGAAAAAGTGTGATTACCTCACCCAATGAGAACTTATGTCCCATTGTGAGCCACATAGGAAACAGGCGCAACCGAAAAGATGGAATTGAACTGCCTAGTGAATGTGGCTACTCACTAGTCAACCCATCAAGGATTTATCCTTAGGAATATCCAATTCCATAAGAATAAATAAAAAACAAAAGAGATCCATTCTTAAGGACACTTCCAACCTTAAGGGATCACAATATATGTGTATTTGAAACTAGAGGGATCAAGAGATCCTAATATAAATCCATACTTTAAGGATTAGTTCTTAATCCAAAAAGAAAGATTGAAAAGTAAATTTAAAGTGCGTGTCTTCCTCAGGATTTAGCAACTTATGTGTGTTACCTTTAGAAGATTTAGCATGTTTTGAATTTTATTTTTTATAAGTGTGTGTGTGTAATAAGTGAGTAGAGTGTATGCCCCCACGTTAAAGTCATTGCTGACACTTTAATAGGAGCAATGGCTTTAACACAAACATAAACAACTCCACTGATTATGTTTTCACATCGAGATTCCCCTAGATGAAGACAAATCAAGGGAAATATCACAGAAACATAAAAAGAACATGGAAGGGATCTACCTACCACTTGGTCAATATGATCATAAGATAATATATATAGGATATTATTGCAAATGAATTGACATCATTCCCCAAATGAAGTAGAACTACAATCACAAAGGAGGAAAGATTACATAAGATATATGAAGAAGAATCTTTTCGGACTATGACATGGAAACCAAAAAGAATTAGTGCTACCATATCTTGAATCCAAGCAGATTACACAAGGAAACATTTATGAACAATAGCACAGTTACAACATAACATTGAACAATGCATAGAAGAATAGAGATACATATAGAAGAATTCAAGAACAACAGTTTTGATTCCTTCATCACCTTGTACCAACTGAACAAGGATTGTATAAAATAATCTAACAACATTTATCAAATACATTATGGGAGAAGCATAGTACAGTAGGAAAACACACAACAAAACTACCACAAACAATAAGCCACTCAAGCATGCCGCCTACTTTCCTCAGCTCATTGTATATCATTTAGGGTAGGTGGGTAACTCACAAGATGGACTATATCCAATATAATAGGGATGATAGCCCATTCCAAACAAGGATCCTCTTGAGAATCACTATGTTCGATACTAGGTGTAAGAGTTAATTGAGATGAAAGCATATTCGGCAAATCAATGTCAATGTCAATAGTCTCATATTCATCAGTAACATTATCAGTATCATCAAGAGTATCTTCTTCATCCAAATTAATCAAAATAGGATCTAAAATATGAATACAATCATCATAATCATGCATGTGAACATCATTATTGGTAACAACATTATGTATAGGTGTATCCACAGAAAGTAGAGATCTTTTAGCTTTAGCATGAGCATGACACTTTTTATGATGTTCATTAGCAGATTGGTTACGTTTTGATTTATTTGAAATAGGTTGAGAACTAGGAGGAACAATTGCAAGACCTTTCATAGGATCTGTAGGAAGATCAATAGGATTATCAACCATAGGAGGAGCAATCATAGGAACTTTGATAGATTTAGTAGGAGGAACTTGATTAACAGAACTAGAAGCCATAGTTGAAGGAGGTATCGAAGGTGTAGGTAAAAGACCATGATTAAGATCCATAGGAGGTATACTTAATTGAAGAATCTTACAATGCTTATAGGCTTGATATGATTGAAAAAGATTATCAAGGCGAGGAGGACATGAATTAGGTAAGGAAGGCCAAAATAAATCCAGAGCAGCACAATCTCTAGGCCTAGAAGGTTGATATAGACTATGATTGATCATCTTCACTTCACCATTATGAATGAACTTAAGACACTTATGTATAGGTGAAGAAACAACATGCATGGAAGTCAACCAAGGCAAGCCTAGCTTAACTTGAAATTGGTCAGAAGTAGGAACCACAACAAAGGTAGTGTTCACAAGTTTTCCAAAAAGTTCAACCGGTAAAGTAATAGAACCAAATGAGGGATAAAGAAAACCATTACAAGTTTGAATCCACACATCCCATGTATCATAGAAGTCACATTGTAAGCTTTTCATAAAAAAGATTTTCTTCAGTGATAACATTGACTAAGGAGGTAGGATCAACAAGACAACCACGAGTAGGTATCTGAGCAACCCTAGTAGTAATGTAAAGGGGACCATTAGGAGCCTTAACAATCTTAGAGTCATCAAAGGTGATCAAAAGTTCCTGAGGTCTTTTATCCTTAATTTGTTGTCACGGTTTAGGTTGAGGTTTGACTTTAGGTTTGGGTTTATCTTGAGGTTGAGATAGAACTTGAAGTGAAGGTTGAGGTGGAGATATAGGCTTAGCAACATGCTCCACTTGATTAATGACATGATTAAGATCATCCACCTTGGAATCATATACAATTTCCATAGCATATGGTTGAGAAATAGTATTAGTATCATGCCTAGGTAAAGGATTCGTATAGATTTGAAGGTTCTGATTAGGAGGATAGACATATTGATTCCCACTACTATCCAGATTATACACAGATAAGGCTTTAGCATCAATGAGATCTTGGACCTTATGTTTTAAAGAATAACATCTCTTAGTATCATGACCATTATGACGATGATATTGAAAAAAAGCATTGTGATCAAAAGATTTAGATGCAATTGTAGTAGGTAAAAGAGGTCGAATAGGAGGTAAAGTAATCATATTAGCAGCTAACAACCTATTCATAAAAGCATGTAAAGTTTTAGAAAGAGGAGTAAATGTATGATTTAATCGAAAAGTAGTGGATGTAGAAGTGGCATTATGAGATGCAATAGCAACCTGATCAGCAACTACATTCGCTTGTTTGTTTATCTTGACATAATTATTGAATTTTGGAAACTTGTTTGGATTAGGAGTAGCATCACTCTTATCAACTGGAATAGGAGCCATTGGAGTGTTGCTCTCAAACTAACTCACTTGCAATTGATAATGATGAAGTGCTGCACAAAGTTGTTGAACAGAGGTAAATTCAGTAAGCAGAATCTTATCTCTAATATCCTTTTGCAAATTTGAAATAAACATACATTGAATATCAATATTAGGAACAGGATAGGAAATCTGAGCATGCAAATGCTTAAATCTACCAATAAATTCAGTCAATTTTTCTTTAGCACCTTGTTTACAATGCATTAAATTAGTCAAAGACACTTGCAGGCCAATATTGTTTTGAAATTATTGAATAAAGGCATTAGCAAGTTTTGGAAAGGAATCAATTGAATAAGGAGGCAACAAACAATACCATTGTAAAGCCTTGTCACGAAAGGTTCGAGCAAACATTTTGGCTAAAATCCTATGGTCATGAGCATAATCACTACAAAGGATTTGGAATGTTTTAACATGATGAACAGGATCTCCCTTTCCATTATAATTCTCAAGATGAGGCATATCGACTTGCTGAGGAATAGGAGTTTGGATAATATCCCTAGACAAAGGACTTCCCATGTCACATGTAGGAATACTAAACTTGTTTTGAGTTAAGGAAGCAAGTTATTGTTGTAAGGATGATATAGTTTGAGCCAAACTAATGATGGTGGAATCAGTAGAGCAAATAGGATGAGTAGCAACATTAGACACACTAGGGAAAGTGTGAGAAGTTACAGGAATAGAAGACACAACTAGAGGAACACTAGGAACTACAGTTGGAAGCAGAGTGGAATAAGTGAAAGGAACACTATGATATGAAGGTTGTGATGTAGGAAGGGACATGGGAGGAACACTCATAGGAATAGAGGGAACTGTCATAGTCACCAAAGGAGGAGTATAGATAGGAATACTAGGTAAAGGATTAGAAGAAGGTTCAACACTAGTGATAGGAGTAGTGAAACCTAAATCTTGACCCTCTTGAGTTAAAGGTTTAACACTGGAATGCACAAGATGAGTAATACCACACAAGAGTTTAACACCTTGATCACTATCATAGAGAACTTTCTTAAGAGCCTATATAGCTTGAATAGAATCTTGACCATGGTTTTCTTGCAGAAGCCAATTACCCATTTTATCAAGTTCAGTGGAAAGTTTTTGGACTTGTTTAGGAGGAACCCTTAAAGCATCATCCTCATCATGAGATGAGTGAGAAGAGTTCTACTCCATAGTAGGATTAGAATCATGAAGAATCAAGTTATCATCGGGAATCCTAAGGAAAGGAGAAGATTCATGATCAAAGGCACCCATAAGTCTACGAATTCTTCTAATCGGAATGTTATAAGTAGGACTAGTGGAAGTAAAGCTCATAAACCAATATAATGCAAATGAACTAAACTAAGAACACATAATGCATGAATATGAAATCTAATTAGCATACAAGATCAATCACAAAGGACAAATCTAATACTAACAAGATAAAAGGAAATCTAACACCAAAAAGAAAGAGAGTAAGCTAGTTGGGTTCACCAAAATGAATAGTTGTAATTTGGAATTACCACTATTTGTGTATGTGTGAGAGGAAAATGTAAGATTCACTCCCAAAATCCAAATTCTCAATGGAGAGATCCAATTTGATCAACCAAGAGGTTAATACATAATTGAATCAATCTATGAAGAATATGGAAGAGAGAGAGAGAGAGAGAGAGAGAGAGAGAGAGAAACCCTATACTTCCTATAGTTGGATTAAGCTTGAAATTTGAAATAATTGAAGTGTAAATACTAACCTTGAATTAGGGAAAATTTGGAAAATGCTGAATTCTGGCTTATGTATGAACTTTCTAAAGATTCCATCACCTATTCTGGATTGGAAATGCCGAGGCGGACAAAACCCAGAAATCTTTTCTCCAAATTCACACAGGTCGACTTTGACCTTTTAAAAGGTCAAAGACCACATTATTTATTTGAATTTCGATTCTGATTTTGTTCACAGATCCTGAAAGATTGCCAAAAAGGGTATCTGAATTCACTCTTAGATCTGAGATTTTACACCTGTACCTACAATAAAATGGGGGTTTTTGGTTGTATGGGGGGTTTGCCTTGGTCAAACCCCAATTTAGGAATTAACCTTGAAATTGAATTGAAATTGTATTGTGCATAAACAAAGTAATTGAAACAAATCACCTCGCTTATGTTGAAGTCCTTGTAGAGGATTTGAATCCTCAAATCCACAAGTAAGAATGCTCCAATGAATGTAGGATGTCTCCAATCAATGGTATTTTGATCTTCAACACCAATCTTGATTTGATCTTTGCATATGAGAAGGTTTGAATGAATGGAGAAGGATGGATCTTCAAGGGGGCTCCAAGGAGATTGAATCCTTCAATAGCTAACAATGGAACTCCTTGATGAATGAATGATTGAACACTCAAGTGCTTGAAGACTTGCTTGCACTTGAACACTTGATGTAAACTTGAGGGCTTGATTGCTTGAGATGAGATGTGAATAATGGATGTGAAAATGAGAGAGGAAGGCCTCCTAATATAGTGATCTAGGGAACACTTCTCTAGATGGGACACCTTGAAGAATTAAATCCCAATTAGGTCCTCACCTTTAGAAAATATACCTTGATTAAATATCATTAAAGGATTTACCATTTCAGAACCTGAAACAGTCAACCCGAAAGTGAGAAATAACTTTCCCGAAAACCAAATTAGTGAGAAATGAAACTTTGAAATCCTGGTGAGAAGAGATCAAGGTCGAGGTCGACCCTGACCTAATCAGGGTTGAGGTCAACCCTAACCTGGTCAGGGTCAAGGTCAACCCTAACCTAGTCAGGGTCGAGGTCAACTTTGACCTCAAACCCTAACTTTTGTCAAGTTCTACAACAGGAGTTCTAAGGGTGCCAGAAACTTAGAAATTGATGTCAGATCAGGACCCAGTGTCAGGAATAGATAGAAAATCCTTGAAATGATGTGATGAAGGACTAGGAAGTCTCATTTATGAATCCTACCTAGAAAATAGAGCCATTGAAAAAGGAAAATCAAGAAAGTCCTTAAGACCTTAACCCTAATTTCACCTAGAATGAAGAAATCAAGTGCGGAGAAGAAGTGGAAAGCGGGGAGAAAGCCAAATACATGAAAAGACCCAATCAAGGCACCTAACATGACACAAAACCACTTAATTGAAGGTCTAAATGCTCTTAACATGAAAGTGCTTCCATTTTAAGATGATACAAGCTCAGGAGCAGAGGATTGATGAATTTATTCCTGTTAAGTCTAGTTTGAAGGAGACAAAGAATGATATCTCTAAAGAGTTTGTTGAGATTAAGAAATAGATGGTCTTGCTAGTAGAGATGGTTTAGTAGATGGTGACATTTGTGACACAAAGAGATGCAGATGATACTAAGTTGGTTGAAGAGTCTAGAAGGGATGAACCTTACCGAGGCACTGATGTGATCAGTAGTGGTCAGAGTCAGTTGCTATCAATTGCTAACCGGAGGGGTAAACAAAGTGGAAAGAAAAAGGACTTTCTGCATGATATAGTGAATGAAGTGAAGACTACTTGGGATGAAGGACAAGAAGAGATGTGCGTGAAGAATAGATTTGGCATACATGTTCTGATTCCCTTGAGATGTTCTTGATTTCCTTATGAGAAAATCTTTCTTACCTGGGGTGTCTAATGCAAGAGCATCCTAGGATTCTTGGCAATCCTATATCAACCAAAAATATGTTTATCTTTGAAGGTAGATTGTTAGTTTTGATCTTCATTTGATGGAGTTCTTGCTCAGTTTGGGAGACTGGTTGCTCAGTTTCTATGGTCACCGGGGTGCTCGGTCTCTAAAGAATGCTTGGTAATGGAAGGCATTAGTTCACTGGCACTCAGTGATAACTATATTCCTCAGTCATGCTTGGCATGGTCAGTCTACTGGTGCTTGATTATTCCTCTATTGCTCGGTGTTCTTTCTTACCGACTGGATTATTTTGTTGGATCAGCTTGGCCGACTGGTTTCATTGATTTGGGTCACGCTCCTCCTGTTATGGATTGACTGTTGGACATGTGGGGACCTAGATCTAGCATGTTGCATTCTTCTATGTGGATCTAATGACCGTTGGGGCCATCTTTGAGAGTTTATTTATTTTGTAAGGATATGTGAGAGCCGACTGATATTTTAGCATTTAATATTTGTTTGTAAGGGTTTATTATTTCATCAGCTAACTTGTGGTTGGGAATTAGTATTTATAGGATGCTTGGGTAGTTGTTTAGGGAAAGAGATAGTGGGGAAGAAGGTTAGTAGCCTACGAGCATTAGATAGTGGGGAAGAAGGTTAGTAGCCTGCAAGCTTAGGAGCAGGAAGATTGTTTTAGATCTGTTATTATTTTTGTGTATTTCTACTACATATTGGTTTGGCTTCAAGGTCGGTCAGTCCTTAATTGGATCCACCAGCCCTGACTGCATCACTTAGCCCTAATAGAAAAGTTAGCCAACTCGTTAGCTGTACCATTCACCTCCCTGAAGTTGTGGGAAATGATGACATGCTTAAGGAGCTAATGATAATCTGGGCCTCCTCAATAATCACCTTAATTGACCATGATGGCTTGGTGATACTTTTAATGAAGTTTAAGATGTTCATGGAGTCACCTTCAATCCACACATTTGGGGGCATATGCTTTTTAATAATTTTAAGAGTTTGAAGGAGAGACATAGCCTCCACCACATGATTGGTCTGCACACTAATGGGAAGCACCATGAAAGCAAGAAAGTTCACCATGTCATCTGTAATAAGCTCACCGCAACGCACTAGACCCAGGTTACCCTTTGTAGCTCTGTTGAAATTGATTTTGATCAATCTAGGAGGGGGGAGAGCCATATGGCATTATTTGACTGGGTAGAAGATTTGACTTTGGAACCAACATGATAATCTCTAGAAATGAAATCTAGCTCCAAACTAGTCAAAGACTTGTTGTTCTCCTTAAGGCTTCTCTTAATTTTCTCGACAACCACCACTGGCGGGAGGGAAGTGTTTCTAAACACTTTGTCATTATGTTCTCTCCATAATCTCTAGATAACATGAGGATCAATGATATTTCACAACTACTTATCCATAGGGCCCTCTACATTCCTCCATTGGGTATTGAAATTCTCCATGTTATTATGAAAGAACCATCTTAACTTCCAGCACTATAAGGTAAGACACCAGACTTTCCAAGAATACCTGCAGTCAATAGCTAGATGGAAGACTGATTCCTCCACCTCCTTGAATAGAAAGAATCTATTGGTGAGAATCATACCGTGCTTTTGGAGGTTGTCAATGGTGAGAATCTTGTTCTGCAAAACCAGCCAAAAGAAAATGTTAATTTTAGGAATTAACCTTCTATCCCAAGCCTGGGCCCAAAAGGGTGAAGGATTCGATTGTTTCAATAGTATCTTAGAAGAAGAGGCAATAGAAAAGACTCCAGAAGGGAAGATTCCCCAAATCAACTCATCAAATATGGTCGAATCAACTTTCTAGATCTTCAAGTCTAGCATCAAAGGCTTAAGGGCCTCATCAACACCAGAAAGGTCAATCCAAGATTTTCTCCTCTAGTAGCCCTTGACCCATGGACCAAATCTCCGTAAACAAGAATTTATAAAAGGTTGGAGAGAGGTGATAGAGCTCAATAGATAGTCTTTGAGCCAACTGTCATCCCAGAACTTAATTCTTCGGCCATTGCCCAAGTACCATCTAGCACCTTTAAAGGTCATCTCCTTGACTTGCTGGATACAATTCCAAATAAAGGGTCCCTACACCTTCACTTCCAACTTCATGAAATATGAGATATGGGAGAAGGAGTAGAGATATTTATTGTGGATAATCTCATTCCACTCCTTTTTCTCCCCAAAGATCCTCCATACTTTCTTAGCCAAGAGCCCTTGATTGGTCACTCTTAAAGGGTGGATGCCCAGCCCCCCCCCACTTCTGAGGAGTGAAAACCTTATCCCATGCAACAAGAGTTGGTCTCTTCGTTTCTTCCACTCCTATCCAAAGAAAATTTCTCTAGATCCTTTCAATTATTTCTCCATATTTCCTCGGGATCTTAAATAGGCTAAGAGCATAGATAGGGGGCTCTGCAGCAAGGCCTTCAAGAGTTGGAATTTACCATCTTGACTAAGCAAAGCTCCTTTCTAGCTAGCTAATTTTCTATTAAATCTATCCATAATACCAACCCAGAAGGAGTCTAGAGGTTTAAGTCCCAAAGGAAGACCAAGTTATGTAGCAGGTAGGGTATCAATTTTATATCCAATAATTTGGGCAATTATGTTCTGTCTCTGCATAGGTGTATTGATAAAAAACAAAGATCTCTTATCCCAATTGACAATTTGACCAATACCCAAGGAGTAGTTGGATAGAGCCTATTTAATAACCCTAGCCTCCTGGATGGACAAAGAGCCCATAATGATAGTGTCATCCACAAATTTCTCACAGGAGCATGGCCTAGATGTGGAAGGAGTGATACCCTTAATGGATCCATTAGTGACCAATCTCTAAAAGTAGTGGCCATGAAACTCAGCCATGATGGAAAAAAGAATAGGAGACAAGGGATCTCCTTGTCAAAGTCCCCTAGAAGGTTTGAAGAATTTGGAGGGGGATCCATTAACCATAACTACAGCCATAATAGTGTTGATGAGTTGAGAAAGCAGTTTTAAAAAAATATTACAGAATCCAAAGGATCTCAAAACCTTGACCAGAAAATCCTAGTCAACTCGATCATAAGACTTCGAGAGGTCAAGTTTCAACAAAAAACCAAAGTTGAGAGAAGCTTGAGTAGAGTGAATAACCTATAAGATGTGTGTATGTTGTTTAAGTGGCTATTTTTTATTTTTTATTTTCTAAAAGGATTATAAATTATTTAACTTAGAAAAATTAATTTTCTATGCAGAAATAAATATACTAGTAGTTATTATAATTTTTGATAAATTTTATTACCCAATAGTATTTCCAAACATAAGAGCATATTGTAAACATCATTATAAAGCCTTTTATTCAACTTAAATTTTTCTAATTGCAAACTGTGATAGGATTTGAGTTATTATTAAGAGGGGAAGTCAAATGATATTATTTTCTATATATAATGTGTGTTTTCCAAACCAAATATATGTGTTTTGTTAGAATATGAAAGTCATTTTTTTGGAATAATTTAAATAATGAGTCATATCTAACTCATTTAGATTAACTTCATTAAATAAATATGAAATTCATGTGATATTTTTTTATTAGAGTAAACTTGGTTTTGAAAGGGCCTCAAAACCCATAAGAAGTATATTTTGAGTGGGATATAGAACCCCAAAAAATTGAACATCTACAAATGATAGAACACTAAAAAACATTATCTAAAAATAGAAAAGAATAAACAACCTAAAATGAAAGCATACATAGCACATGATGCAATTGCAACATGTCAAAGCATCACAAATTAATTCATGGGGTTTTGAATGGCTCTCTTAACCTTAAAAGTGATCCAATTGTTTTCCTTACTCCCTCAACCTAAGAAATAAGTTTTAGATTGACTTCAATAACCTTAAAAGCCACCATCAAATAGATAAATAAATAAGGATTTCTAGTTAAAAAGAACCTCCCAAATAAAGAAGAGGTCAATAGGGGATTGAAAGGATCCCAATCCTTTAAATTGGGTTTTTATATGGCTCCCAAAACTATTATACAACAATTGGCTAAGGTATCCCACCATCCAATCCATAACTCTCCCATAAAAAATCCTCTCCACCTCAATAGGAGAGAATCCTAGCTCAATAAGTGCAGAAAACATGAAGACAAGCTGAAGGATAATCAAAACCCAATTCAACCTCACATCTAAGATTCATATCTAAGAGAAGACAACACAGCGGAATTGTTAACCTCTTTCCAACAAAAAAAATCTATTTGCATATGATACTTTGTCACCTCAATGGGACACAAGAAAGAGGAGAACAAGACTAAGATGAGACAAACTCACATTGTAGCTAGAGGAAGAAACTCTAACTCAGTAGGGAAAAAATCCACCATAATAGGAGACTTACCATAAATAACCCAATAAAGAATGTGAATAACCCACATGACAATAGAATGCAAAAAATCATGAATGCCAATAGGGACAAGGAGAAGCCCATTGAAAATATAAATCTAACCAAAAACATGTTAGAATCATTCTCCATTGCACCAAAAGATCAAACTATCCATGCTCGACACAGATCCAAGATTTAACATGACCCACAAGAGGTGATTAAGCCATGTCACAACTCCCCAAGGAGGTGTTGGCCACAAAGTCAACAATCTCCCCCTTAGCACTAAATGAGCCTTCAGTATCCAATGAAGGGGAACTTGAACCCATGACCCAAGGCTGTGATACGAATTGTTGGAATCATTATTCGTCGCACCAAAACTTTGAACTATCAATGCTCAATACAAATTTCAGATTTAACTTGATCCACAGGAGCTGATTAAGCCATGTCATGTGTCCCCAAGAAGGTGGTGAACACCAAATCAACAAAACAATACATGACTAGGTTTGACCCTTGAAAAATGTTATCCACCACTTGACCAAAAAAAGAGTGTAGCCACCAAATCACTTGCCCCAAAAAGACCCTACTCAAAAGAAAAGACATGATGACAATAGGAGAAAAACCCTCTTAGCAAAAAAGGAACCCAAAAGAGGCCACTAGAGACTATCACCAAAGAGGCTAACTAGTTACAACCACAACACCAAAAATAAAATAACAGGGGATCCAAAAGTACTAGGAGACAAAGAAATCCTTTTCTTTGAGAAATCCCTAACACTAAAATAGGTTAGTGACCAAATATAGCACACCATAGCTCCAAGATGAGGAAAATTTGAGAGAGGAATTAAAAAGGTAATAATAATAAAACAAGATAAGAACCTTAGACACTATCCAATAAATAGAGGCATTGCAAACCTGATAGGTGCAATATCCTAAGTTCCAAGGGAATTTTAAAAACTTCTTTTACACTTGTTGCACAAGTCAAACAAGAAGGAACAAGGAAATTTCAATGAAACCTTAGTGAGAGTGATCATAACCACTAAATCCTCATCCTTAACGACTACAAAAAAGACCAAAAAACCATTCAAGGAATGTCCAACACTGGAAACAAATGAAGATAGATAGAGAGAAAGAATTTAGCAGGAGCCAAAAAGGGTGTATAGGAGCCCACATCTTGTCATCCAATCCCAGTACACCAACCACAAATAAAAAATGTACAAGAACACCTCCCAACAAAATGAACCTCCATATCCCCATTCCTAGATAAAAAAGTAAAATGGCTCGTAGTCATCTTCAGATCAAAATTTCTCTCCTCCACATAACCTCCTTGAACCCTAGGCACTCTTGCTCAACTCTTGCTTCAACTCTTCATTCTTAATTCATATGATCATGTTTGTCATAATAGATCTCATTATTTTTCCCTTCAAATATTTCTATTCAGAAAGGCATTGACTCCTAATTGTTCGTGAATTCATCAACATGACTCTTTAGTTTTATTGTTCTTTAATATCTTTATATACATAAAAAATTTAAATTTTTTTAACACTAGAATGTTCTCTTCTTTCTTTGAATATATATATATATATATATATATATATATATATATATATATATATATATATTACTGTTTGGAAATTGTATCAATACGGAATTATAAATGATATAAGAATCTGAGGTTTACAACTATAATAAAGAGGAAATAAAAAGTTCCATGTCATTTATTCTTTTAGTATACTAAACTCTATATAATTATGAAAAAAAATATAATATGTAATTAGTTTAATTTAATAAATTCTTATGTAATAAAGATTGAATTAAATAATGACTAAATACTTATCTAATTCAATAATACGCATGAATGTAACTTTATTTCTTTTCTTATATTCATACATTATTTTTATGAATTTATTGGCATAATTTCATTTACTATTTCATTATTTTTTATGAAAATATCTATATTTAGTATCATAATAATCTAAAAGTTATATTATAAGAAAAATAAAGACTAGTATATGAGAGAAAATCATTTTAAAACAAATTTTCTCAAAAGTAACTTGATTTAAATAAGAGAGAAACAAGTGTCATGTAGTGGCTAGTACTTGCCTTTAATTTTGTAATTAGTAAAATAATATTTTTAGAAATATAGATTATAACAAGTTGTATTAAATTAGTATATGAAACTTTAAAATATTAATTAGATTGAGTAATAATGATTATTGTTTGGGTGGTAATAAGAAATATTTTTATTAAAATAATAATAAATTTTATTTTATTTTAAAAAAGAAATTTATAATAATCATAATTTATTTGTTATATATTGGATATTTAATAAATAATAATACTTAAGATGTACTATATATATAATTATTTGAAACAGAATTAATATTAATTAATGTCATTTAATTTTTAAATTTTTATTATGTTTGTAATTTAAATAGTTATCTTACCTTAAAAATAGTTTTCAAATTTTTATTATGTTTCTAATTTAAACAATTTAAATTTTATTTTAAAAATAATTTTACATTTTTAAAGAGTGCCTCGATTTAAAAAGGTAAACATATAATATTATTTTCTTTATGAATATTTGGTTCCATTTGAAAAACAATTTAGCCATGTATACTCAATGAGCTAGTTTGATTTTTTTCTATAATGTGGGCCAAACTTTTGGAGTGGTATCTGGCATCATGGACAAGATATTTTCCATCTCACCATTCCGGAAACCGAAAATTTGGTGTATAAGGGATTAAATATTTTAGCCAATCAAATTATAAATAAATAATTTTTATATATTAGAAACTTCAAAAACATTGAGTTTAACTATATAAAATATGAAATATATAACAAAATAATAAATATTCCAATTTCTAATTGGTTTAGAGATATTGTTTTAATCACGAGTTAAAGTAGGAAATCCAAATATCATTACTAATAAGATGTGAAGAACATGTGTCATGATATAGCTTTTTATTTTGTGATCTCATTTAGGATCCATTTGTTTGCTGGAATTAGATTGGAATTGGGATTGTCAAATCTCAAAATTGACATTTGTTATGTTTCTGTTCAAAACATGAGACTCGAATAGGGATTTGTTAATTCTGATTTACCCCAAAAAATAGTATTTGAATCTTCCATCTAAATATGTGAAATTAGAAAATCAATTCCAATTTCACTTAAATGGGAATTAGGGTAAAGAAAAATTTATAATATTTTGAAATCCATACCAAACAACGTCTTCCATCTTATCATTATGAATTCTAGGTAAACCAAATAGTTCTAGAGCCATATTCCAAAAACCATTTTCCAAATATAAAATTTCCACAATTGTCAAATATTAGAATATGACACTTCAAATGTTTATGATACTTTTTGTGTACTTCTTACTTGTCTATATGACCATTCTTGATATTTTATATATTCATTTATTTTCAATCCATAATCAACATTACAATTTAGATTAAAAGAATTTATTTTCTATTAATCAAGTAAATTTAAAAATATTAATTTGTTATTTCATCTTTATGGGAGACAGATTTTATATACAATAGGATCTACCTTAAAAATTCAATTTAAACATATAAATTTGTATTCTACTTTTAAGCAAAACAAAGATTATACATAAAATGCAATCATTTTATATTTACATTAAAAGATTACTTTTACTTTATCTTTTACATTATATAATAATGTGTTAATTTCATTATTATTTTATATTTTTACATTTCGTTGGTATGAGATCTATATTATAATAATATAAATTCATATTCATAATTTGTACCATTATCAATAAATTTTCTTTATTACATCATACAAATTGAAAGGAGCATGTAATTTATAACATAATATTTTTATAATGTTCTGTTAGGGGACCCAACAATTAGTGTTGAAAACATGTAACTTCTAATCAAACAAATAGAACTCAATTGTTAAAAAATAAAGAAAATAAATCAAAATCATAGAAATTAGAACTCAACTCCAATCTCATTTATATCGAACATTTATTTATTAAAAGAATTATTTTAATTAATACTTTCGATTCACACAAATCACTCAACTTTTAATTGAAATTTATATTTTAATTTTATTAAACTGAATGTGCAAATTTAATTGCATATTAATATTTAATTAACAATTAATATTTTTAGCATATTAATAATTATGCAATTGACAATTAAATACCAATTCATTAATTATTCCTTTAATTCCAAATTTAGATTTAATGATTAATTTAATCATCCATTTCTATAATTAGAATTTTAATTTAATCTTTTTAATTAACAAATCTATTTAATTAATTATCATTAATTAAATAATCTCATATTTAATATTTGAAAATTTAATAAGGTTTAATTATTTAATCACATAATTAATCTTATAAATCACTTAAAAAATTTAACAAAAAATGACATCAAACCACATGACATGTAACAAGATAGAACCAACTAAATCAAAATGCAAAAATCATGACCAAAGGAAGGGCTCACGAATTCATGTCATCTTGAAGAATTTTGATAAGTAGAAAAGCAAATACTTGTCCACTATTTCAGGACAATAAATGGATTAGGTTAGGATTGGACCTGTCTGTTATTTCCCCTCTCTTACCACTAAGATATTGCAATAGGGCATGCTCATCCTGACTATTTAAACCAACCCTAAATAAAAGATGAACATGTACATACTTGTATAAATATATAATAGACAATTGTGGGGATCAGTCAATCATGTGGATCTTGCAAGTAACTACGAATCTATCCCTCAACTATATTAAGCACATCATTGAACAAAAATAAAAAATGTACATGTCCACCATACACATGTAAGTATGGGTTTAGTAAAACCATAAACATAATATACATAACATCAAATCTATATAAGAGTTGAATACACACATGAAAAGTGGACTAAAAGAGTCTACCCAATTAAACTAAAAATAAAACTATAGGAGGGCTATTGCATCCACCTCCTTTAAAATTAGGCTTACTCCTAGAAGCCTACAAACAAATAAGGATATTCATCCCTCAATCACAAAGAATCCTAATAAGACTAAAGATAAAATGATATCTCAAAACAAGCCAGAGAATAAGGGCATGATATATAGTCATCAAGAGCAATATAATTCTAGTTTAAGCATAAACTAAAAATCACATTGATCAATCATTCATTATTTAAAAATTTCTTAAATAGATCTAGATTCTTATTCCTTCAACATCATATAATTCATCTAGAAATTAATTATATATTATACACATTTGTATTTTCATCAAATAAAAAATTAAAATGTTCATGCAATCCTAATTAATGCAACACTCATACAAACATATAGGACATACAATGCATTTATTTTTATATATAAAACATAGTACAATTCTCTATGACGTCCTCCCTTAAACATACTATTATCAGTGCATAATGAACATGACAGAAACAACAATTATCATAGAATAAGGCCAACAATACCAAACATTCAGAATAGCTACCCCAAAGTTCAAAAGAAAAAACCCAAGAGGGAGAATTTGAATTTTAGCATTAAATCATAAAAGTACCATGATAATTCAACAATAAATCAAGTGTGACTAGTGCCACAAAATAGGTAGTGAAAAGAGAGTCAAGTGACTAGTCTAGGCATAAAATTAAAAAAAAATTAATGCTAGACCAAACACAACATGAACAAATTATTAATAACCAAAATAAATTACCAATCATAAAACATTTCACATAACAAAGTAATTGGTGTTAGCCACATGCAAGGGAGTAAATGCTTTATGAAACCCAATAATACAACATCCTAGATGTGTTAGTAAATGTAACCAAACACAATAGACAATCCCTAAAGTAAGATGCACCAAAGGTAATTGTAACTAAACAATTTTGCAAAATGATACAAGTAGGTTATAAGTTACAATGGTTCTCAAATACAAAAGAGTTATGTGTCTATGTTTCATTTCAAGTTTCAACTACAAGACACCTAATGGGTATACAAAATTCCTAGAGTTCCTAGTGTAGAAACATGGGTTCTGATACCAAGTGTAATGTCTTGCTAGGGAACCTAGCAACTAGAGTTGAAAATATACAACTCCCAATTAGAGAAATAGAACTCAACTATTAAAAAAAATGAAGCACTTAACTCAAAACCACAGAAATCAGAACTCAAGTCCAACCTCATTTATAGCAAACCTTTATTTATTAAAATAATTACTTTAATTAACAATTTTCATTCATGCAAATTAATCAACTCTTAACTTAAATTTATATTTTAATTTTATTAAAATAAATATGCAAATTTAATTGCATATTAATATTTAATTAATATTTAATATTTTTAGCATATTAATAATTATACAATTGATAATTAAATATGAATTCATTAATTATGCCTTTAATTTCAATTTTTGATTTAATAATTAATTAAATAATCTATTTCTATATTTAAATTTGTTAATTAAGTTTTTTTAATTAACAAATATATTTAATTAATTTTCATTAATTAAATATCCTCATATTTAATATCTCAATATTTAATAAGATTTAATTATTTAATCACATCATTAATCTTATAAATCAATTAACCATTTAAACACAAAACCACACCAAACCAGTTGAGATGCAATAAGACAGAAACTAGCTAAATTAAAATGCAACAATCATGACCAAATGAAGGGCTCATGAATTCACATCACCTTGATGAATTCAAATAGATAGAAAATCATATACTTGTCCACTATTTCAAGACAGTAAATGAGTTAGGTTGGGATAGGGCATGGCTATTATCTACCCTCTCTTACCATTGAGGTATTTTGATAGGGAACACTCATCCTAGTAATTTAGGGAAGTCAATGCCCGATACCTAAAATTTGGCATAAAATATGAGCATGTACATACATGTATAAATATATAACATACAATGGTAGGGATCGGCCGATCATGTCAATCTTGCAAGCAACTATGACTTCATCCCTCAACTATATTAGGCACATTAGAAAAAATTATAAAACATACATGCCAACCATACACATGCATGTATGGGGTTAGCAAAACCATAAACATAAATATGTTACTATAACTGATAGTAATGTTGAAGATTGATTATCTGAAGGAGCTAATAATGAAGACCGACCAAGATAAGAGGCATATATGAAGATAGTAGAAAGGTTAGGTCGGTTATTGTCTTGTCATTGATGTCAATCAATTGATTTCTGATTTATATTATGTTGCCATATCATTCCGTAATGATATAAGATGAATGAGTTAAGAAGAAGAAGAAATGATATGTTGTGAAGTTGTAGAACTTAATTGGGAAACTGATATAGATCAGACAATGTTAATATTATGTTGATATAATTTTTTTCTACCTAACATATGATTATATTAAGTCGGTAAAGCATGGTGATAAAGATTTTACAAGTTGATAAGCAAAAGAGTTTTGGATGTTGAGCAAGAAAAATCACTCGATAAGGTAAAGGTAAAAGGAAAGGTCACTCGGTAAAGAGAAAGGAACTAAAGGCAAAAAAAAGAAGAAGAAAGGTTTAGGCACAAAGCAAAGTTAACCAAAATTCAAATGAATAACACCGAGCAAGGAACCAAAATTAAATAAGGATTAAATCAAAATTTAATGATTATCTATAATGAGATAGATGATCATAATGATGAGGAGAGTTAGTTACAAGAGATCTACAGATAGGAAAATTCAAGGTGAAGATCTACGGAAAAATCTAAGTGAAAAAAAGAGATGGAAAAAGTTTCAAGAAAAGTTCAAGTTCCTAGGTAAAAAGAAAACATGTTACCAAGATCCATATTCAACATATTTTGAATTGGAAGGTTAAGATTGATTCAAGGAAAATGTAACAAAGGAGATTAACAGTAAAATTTTTGTCTATATAAAGGATGATCTTGTATGGACAAATGAGTGGTAAATTGAATAGTTGAAGAGTCATCGACAAATACACTAAAGAAGGAACAAAGAGATTCTGACTGAAAAAAGATGGATTTGATGAAGTGTTGATGCCAGTGGATAATGAGTAATTGAAGAGCGCACAAATGATCCGATTGAGAAAAGATAGTTGCAAATATATAGGTCATTTTAATTATTGTTGCTTACTAGCATTTGTTACAAAAAAATATATTAACATAGTAGACCCAACAGTCTTACTGTAAAATCTTTGAAAAAGGTAACATTCTAAAGAGTGAAGCCCTCTAACAAGGCCACTCCTAATAGGGTGAAGATCATTACAGATCTAAGGTAAATCCCTTGACAGGGTCACACCTAACAGTGTATTGCAATCTTTAACCAAATTGGCTCTTAACCGAGTGTACTTCAGAAGAGTATTTTCTTAGTGGGTGACAATTCCCATAATATTTTTTCCCATAGTTGGGTTTTCATATTAAATATTGGTGATACATGTTATAAATGATTGATTTTTTTTATAATTTATTTTCTATTGTTGGTAATAGTGAAGTTTTTTTTACCGAGTTGCCACCGAGTTAATCAGAGAAAAGTTGTTAAGGTATTTGGAATCAGGGATTATTGATTCACCCCCCCTCTTTGTAATCCAATAAAATATACATAATATCAAATCTATCTAAGGATTTAATACACACATGAAAAGTGGCCTAAAAGAGTATGGCCAATTAAACTGAAAAGAAAACTATGGGAGGGGTAATATAGTTTCATTAATCTAACTTATCATACCTTAGAATAAAATTTCATCCCCTTTAACTATTTATTTATTTAATAATCCATATTAGTACAAAATAGTTCACTTATCATATAATATCTAATAATTATTCTATCTTTTTCAATGTTTAGTATTTTATAACTATGTAAATTAGTTTTAATGAAACATATAATATGAAGCTAGATAAACATAATATATACCTTTTCTCAAAACCTTAAACATTTACACAAAACCATTTTGAAATGAAATATTGTAGAGTTCAGTTTTATAGAACATGAAATTTAAAATTGTATGATTGATTACTAGTTATATATATTCTAATTAAATAAACTATCAACATAAATCATTTCTCAAACCATTAAAAAACTATAAGAAAAATTGAACTAATTAATCAAACAGACAGATACAAAGTCCGTATAAAATACTGAAATATTTTTCATTGCATCATGCTATCCCATGATTAGGTCAAGCATTCAGTTGTTATTAAATATATTTTGTTTATCTTTTTATTTATAGAAACACAAGAACCTATATCTTAAAATTCTATCATTTATCAATATAGTACAATCCTAAGGTTATAAAGATATAAATTTTTTATCAATATTATAATATATTTCTAGTAATACTTATATCCTCGATTACTTGGTGGAGAATCATATTATTATTTTATTCTCTAGAATAGATCACATACTTTATGGAGGAATAATATTTTTATTTTTATTCTAAGGTCACTTTTTAAAAAAAATTTAGAAAGTTATGGTAGAGATATAAGGCCTTATAGAAGCATCAATTCATATATACAATCTTTTCTAATTTTTAAAAAGTGATTCCTTCCCTTTTCTCGTATACTTTTTGTAAATATAAATATCTTAACCTTACTTTTTAATAAATTTCATACATTTAGAATAGACATGCTTTTAACATTAACTCTAGTGAGTAAGAATATATGTAATAATTACCTCTATAAATAATATAAAAAATAATTCTATGTGCCCTTACATGCACACAAAAAGATAAGGGGGTAAATTATATACTTCTTATGTTTAACCATGTTCCCATATTTGGAAGAAGGCATGTTATCCCCTTCCACTATTGTATAATTCAACATCTAATAGATAATATTAATAAAAATCCAACACTAAATTAAAATAAATAATGAAGTACTTTATTTATCTTCATTCTTTGATTATGTAAATTGGGAAAGGGACCTAACCCATAGATAACTTATTTAGTGGAGAATGGAGGGGAGTGACAAGGAGTGAGACTACCAAAATAGAACTGAACCATCGTAAGAGGTGAAATATAGAGAAAGATAAACCAAAGAATAAAATAGAAATAGAAAATAATGAGAAAACTAGAGTTAAAGCCAATTATTTCAAAATAGACCTTGATCCAAATTGGGGCAAATTTGCACCCAAAGACCAAGCCTGAAAGAGAGACTACAAATTTGGAAGTTATTTATTCTTGCTTGGCACCACAATCCAAGATGAGGAATCAACCAATATATATTCCTTTAGAGAAGAGGGAAGAAATGCCCCCTCATAATTCACAACATAAAACCTATCCCTACTAAATAAACAAGGTAGAGTAAGAAATACTTTTTTTAGGTATGAGAAGATAGAACATTGTCTATGATAGTAGGAAGAAAAACCACATGCAACTCCAGAGAAATAGGATCAATAGGTGAACCAAAAGAAACTAATAGATCTGAAGATTGAACTACTACACCAAATGATAGGATATTCTAGAATGAACAAGGTAAGATCCAAGGCAAATGGTTCATCAAACAATAAAATATTTAGGAAACACAGTACAAACTTAGGAAGAGCATTCTTCCACTAGAAGGAAGAGGATTTATTACAAGGACCTTTATAAAAATTCAATAGAAAGTGTCGTATAACAAGGTGAAATTGATAAAAATAATAGGATTCCTTCATAATCTACCATTTGAGACCAAGAACAACCATTAATATATAGATCAAATTCATTAGGTAAAGCCTTCGATAAATCTAATTCCATCAAGATAGAAAAATAGAATTTTTGAGAAAATTTCATAGAAGAAAGGATCAATCTTTATGAAATGTCTAAGAGAATTAAATTTTTGTCCTTGTAAGTAGAGAAACACCAAAACTATAAGGATAAATAGGAAAGTCTCATCCAAATAGGAAATCTCTCTCTCTCTCTCTCTCTCTCTCTCTCTCTCTCTCTCTGAATAAATAATGGGGTTGGGATACTAGTACATTTATAAGAGCATATTAAAAAAAAATCTATAGGGTAAAATATTAATGAACTAAGAATAATAAAACAACTAAAGATTCTAACCATTATATAAATAATGAAGATAAGTGATTGAATAAAAAAATAGATAAAAGAGTTACTCAAAATAAATTTTATATAGGAAAAATTGATCTAGGGGTTCTTGCAAAAAGAGATAATACCAATTTAAACAGATAAGAGAAATGTTATTCTTTACACTTGTTAGGAATTTTCAAGTGATGCTCCAAATATGTGGCATAATTAAGAAAAAAAACCTTCCCAATTTTGAACATCTAGTGTTAAGTGCTTAGGATTAGACGGAATAAACATATTGCACCTTAACCTAGGCCTTGACATACATTAAATAATATTATCTAAAAATCAAAATTATGAATACATGATAGAAGAATGTTTCTTTGTGCATACTAGCAAACTTTGGGTACTCATCATTGACCTTAGGCCAATAGAAGTGGAGTTTCTTTCCTCTATAATGATATTGCATCATATAACATTAATTGTTGAGCGTAACGAAATCAATCTTTATATAATAGTTTAGAACTAGCATGAAGAATTTGAATATATAATCCTTATTCATTGCAACCATGGGCTTTCCATCCCTTGTGTATATGGTTTTCTTTTCTAGCACATATTTTCTTTCTACTACTCTAACTAAGTCTACACTTGTACAAATACATTTGTAACTACCAATCATGTCATCTCTAACTACCATGGGTTGTGAATGAGTTTCTTCCTCACACATCTCCTGAAATGGTACTTTAAATAGTCATACCCATGATTTATTAAGATAGAATCCCAACAACTCCTCTAACTATACTCTAGCCTATCAGATCCAGAACTATATCTCGTTGATGTTACTGCCTCTTATGTTTTCCAAGTAGGAAACCAATTGCATACTTATTGAACACCCTCTCTCTTGGCCCTATCTATCTTTTTGGATGAGGTTTCCATTTTTATAGTGTATATTTTTGAAATGCTATCCTTTTATTGGTTTTTTTTTTCAAAAAATAGGCCATTTTAAATAATACATAGAGGTTTAAAGGTAGGCTAAGATTTGACTATCCTTTTTATATCTAATTGAGACAGAAAATATGATTCAATTCACATAGAAGAATAAAATTTTAGGTTCTTTGATATTTTTTTTGAATCCGAGGAAGTCACTGAAAGAATAGGAAATAAAAACAGGCTACCAATGAACTTATACTTTGAATGGTGCCAAGTTATTAGACTCAAAATATTTGTTGACTTTTTACGATACTAGAAATCTTCTTAGACCTTGTCTTATTTTCAGCTAGGAATGCACATTGAATTGATTTCTCTATCTAGAATAGTTTAAAATTAATTTAAAAAGGTTAATTTAACTCTTATAAACTATCATTATTAATACCAGTTCATTTGCATTAATTTTTATATAGAATGGCTAAATTAGATATAAAGTTTGGCCAAAAATTAAATTTGTTTGTTGATTCCCAAAAACTAAAAAATTCTCCAACTTGGTGACCTTATCATTTGGAAAATCATGCATGGTTTATGCTTCTATAATCTTATTGAAGCATAACAAATTATTTTTGAAATGAATATCTTCAATAGAAAGTTGACGCATCATATAAATAGTCTCTTTTATTCTTGCTAGTATTTGAGATATGTAAGAACATTGATCCTTGAATTAAAGTATAATTTTTCTAAATCCATGATCTATAAGTTCTAAAGGAAGCCACTCTTTTTTTTCTATATCAATGTTCATGTCATCAATTGTAACCTTTCTATTGGACTACTAGAGCACTAAAAAGACTCCACTTTTGAGGAAGCTCTAGAAAATTGGTAACTATCTTCATGTTAGGTTCTACATAAGCTTAAACAAGGACATGCTTTCTTCTTTTGCTAGAATGTTGGAACATCTTCTTTTTTTTATAAAAGGTGTAAAGACTAAATATCTATTAAATTGAAATATAGAAATTACTTAGAATAAAAGTATTTTTCATCCTATATGGAGAATGACTAAACTTGTACATACAAATTCAGCCATGGTATAGGGAAAATGACTAAAAGTAGATGGTAAAATAGTAGGCATTCAACAAAAAAAAAAATCCTACTAAATAGCACTATATAAAATGGAGGCTAGAATATCAAGTGTTCAACAAAAAAAATGGAAAAATATTAAACAATACTAAGTCTAAGACATATTATCAGACAAAATTGTATCTTTCCCAGAAACCTTTCCATTAAATCTTAATATCCTTTAATAGAAAAATACGAAAACCATCATAATAACTTCACCAAAAGCTTTAAACTAGAAAAGATGATAGACCAACCCATGAAATATAGGCTTACTAAATGTGAGAGATCTCAACCACATCCACCCCCACCATGGCTTATTTTCTTGAAAAGGGGAAGGAAGTGCCTTTATTATCCTTTGTAGGTTCCACTACCTACTCAACTAAGTGAAACATCTCTGGTGAACTCACGATAGTGGGTTACACTTTTTTGCCTGAACAGAAACTGAACTCTCCATTTTGAAAAAAAAAAATTAGATTCAGATGCATATTGTCGTTAAACTGTTTGAAATTAGAAGATGAAGTAAATTAGATTCTTTTAGGATTTTCTGTCTAGATTCCAAATATATTTTTTATTTTTATTTTTTAATTGATTTAAATGGTTTTTTTTCTCCAACGAAAACTGGTATGTTTATGAAAACATCATTTTCAAAGAGTTACATTGTTTTCATAGAGCATAATGTTTTTCCTAAAATAAACACCAATATGATTCTTTCTAATTTAGCTTTGTAACATCCATATGGAGGGAATGCAATTGGTTTGATGACATTATCATGATTATTTCATATTTATTAATGTTTGAAGTTGACTAAACTAAAATTTTGACATACCTTGACTAAATAGCTTATAACTTGTTGTGTATTTGTCCAATTTCAATTTTATTTTTTTAGAGAAAGATAACTTCAATACCTAGGGCATAGATATTTTTTAGAATTTTTTTCTCTCATTCACTAATTTTCCTTAAGCATCAAACATAGAGGTAGACATACGGTGAAATATCTATGTTTAGTAAAACTAAAATACAAAGTCATAATAAAATTAATATATATTAACATTATAATCATTGGAAATATTTTTCTCAGTAGTAACTTACTACATCGATAGGTTTGTCAAATGGATTCATTTAATTTGCCAAAAGATAAAGTCGAAGTGATTTTTTGTCAGCTTTTAATAGGTGCAAAGGAGACTCCATTGTAGGTATGAATGAGGAGTATAGATGTTGTATCAATGTTTTTTTTTTAATCTAAGAGGATTTGAGATAACCATTTGTAATGAATTCCTTCAAATGGAACCTCTCAAGGCTTAAAATAATCATATTTTATTAAAAATGTGTTATTTCAGCAAAAATCAGCATGTCTAAAAAGGTGCAACCCACTATTGTGGGGTCATCCCATTGGTGCTGGTGCTGGTGCTGGTTCTAGTGCTGGTGCTGGAGTATCCTTGCATCTCTCCTATGCACCAAGTGGTAGTGAATGACATAGAAAACTTGGTGAAAATGACCTTCCATAAAGGGAGAGAGAACATCCACAAACATTGTCATCTCCCTTTAAAACAATTAAAAATTTATGGACCCAAAGTTGATTTTTATTTCATCATAGACCTTTATATAGGATAATTTATTATTTTTATATTATAATAGAAACAACCCACCAACTCATGCTTCACTTTCAAAAAGTTAGTAATTATGCATTGCATTGTCTAAAGTTTCTCTTGTGATATACTCATTTTTTACATACTTAAATCTAATTTAACTTGAAATCCATGATCTTGTACCATAGAAAAGGAGATTGAAAGGAAAACTGGGATTACCTGAGAAAGAAACATATTCCTTGATCCATTTTCATTAAAAATATTCTCACTTACAACAATGCAGATTGCATTTTCTATTTCCAACAATCACACATAAACACTTCATGCATGTAGATTACTAGAAATGACCCAAGAATGGGACTCTCCCATTTCTATGTAGGGATAGGAATGTGTCTATTCATATGTATATACACCATGAATAAACCCTTATAAGGACTCTAGAACCCATGTAATAAAAGATGTATTTATCTAGCAAGAGTTAGGTGATTCAAAGAAGGTAGGAAATCACCTTTTATAATTTAAAAATCATGTAAATAGAACCCAAGAAATTTCAAGTGTTATTTAGTATGAACTATACACACAGTCAAAGCCAATGTGTATGTGATTAAGCTTTCCAAATTGTGACAAATACAAATATAGGTACACTCATCATTTCATGTTCTTTTATGAAAATGAGGAAAAACATTCCCCAAGATATGCTTACTACCTACCATCATTAAAAAATTGTTACATCTAGCTTATGGGAGATCCAATATCTGAAGTTTCTTTTCTTATGTTGTATATGGAGGATCTTTCCACTAATTGTCTTTATTACCATATGACTCCTGAGGATAAGGAAGAATATATGAAAGTACTTTTTCTCATGTGAGTACTAATGAAAAAGAGCATCCTTGATTGAAGAAAGGTACACTAAACCACAAAGCATAGTCACGATCAATGTATTTTTCCTTGCTAGTACATCATTCATACCTAAAATGACATAGAGATGGTATAAGAGGTCAATTTTTCCTTGTTTGAATAAAATCACCTTTTTACTAAAATTATACAATCTTCACAACTACCTCAGATTTTCCTCTACTCATGTCATTTTTTTCCATCAAAGTATGTAGAGATTTGTCTAGAAAAGACATCAACAAGGTCAGCCATAAAAATATAAGTATAATTAACGAAAAGTTATCTGCCTTGACAAAAATACTCATTGTGGTCCACCTTAGGAAACAGGGAGGAGAAAAAGACATTATAAAAGGTCCCTTCCAAAAAATATAATTTATTCATACGCATATGACACCATCCAAAGCCAAACCAATAAGAAAAGTGTGAAAATGCTTTAAGAATAGGTTACTTGTCAATGCAAAATACTCTCAAAATCATGTAACATGATCCAAAAAAAATACACTATTGTATGATCATCTTAAGTCTCTTACCACTTACCTTCACCTATATTGGGACTCAAATTATACAAATCAATTCATTACAAAATAGTTAAGTTGGCTAAAATCCAACATAGATAGTAGAATACCACATGTGACAACAAATCTACGCCTATAGAAGAAGCCACAAAAAAATATATCAACTAAAAAACTACATGAAACATCTAACCAAGCTCACTAAAGTGCATTACCTAAAATCCCATTGCAAATAAATAGAATCCATTCTAAATTGGGCCTATCCAAACAATCTGATAGCTAGCATTTTTATCATCCAAATAGTGCATTAGATATTTGTCAAATAATTAGATGCAAACATGCACACATGTGATTGTGAAATATTAATAGTAGCTAGTCATTAACTCTTGAGCCATAAGATTCATCATGTCAAATTATTTTTCATTAAGATAAATTTAAATACTCTTTCCTACATGTTCATGTGTACAAATTTTTTGTCTCCTAGATAAGTCGCAATTTTCTTAAGACCTTATTCCTCAAATCTTCTTCATCAATCCATGTCTTAGAAACCTCTTCATATATTCTTCATCAATCAATGTCATAGTAATCCTCTTGAATTATTCTTCATAAATCATTGTATTAGTAATTCTCTTCTCATTATTTGCAACAACTACCAAACCTCAACAACCTTCTCAGTACTAGTATTCTTAGTCTCAACAACCTCTCTTTAGTCTTAGAAAACTTACATGTTCTTTGGAATTTGATATTAATGTAACACCAAAGGTTGAAAACCATTAAAACACAAATCATAATGCTAAAAAATATATACCTATCCGAAATCTCCATGGACATAATCTACAAAATAATTTCTATTGGGTATAGCACAAATAAAATTCCCTAAGTCTATTACCCAAGAATGATAAGAATTATCCAAGGAGAAAATTAAGGCATTATCTTCAAATTTATATACAACATTTCCTTATTTGTTTCCATCTTATTGTTTTTTCCCACTTTTCCTTCCCAATAACAACAATCTTTCTTCAATTGTCTTGGTTTTCTACAATACAAAAAATGCTTCCGTCCTTTGGATTGTTATCTTTTATATTTTGATTTTTCCCATGACTTCCCATGACCCATTGTTTTCCTTTCCCTCTTGCCTTTGATCTTATCCTTTCTTCTACATTCAAAATATTACCCAATGTTAAAGTTTCAAGTATTCTTTTCCTATGCTTTTTCTTACTAAGAATCACACCAAAAAATTTATCAAGTTTTAATGTATTTGAACTTGAAAAATAATTAATAATACCCATAAATAAGCTTTTTTTATCTTTGTCCAAATGAAATTGGATTAAGAGATCCCTAACCTCTTCATAAAAGAACTTTTACAGAAGATATTTGATTTGTAATTGATTTGTAATTGCATGAAATTAATTTAAGTGATATCCTACATAACCACCTTCAGCCATTTTCAAATTAAATAACATCTTCATTAAAAATACCTTATTTGAAGCTAAGGATTTTTCATACAACTAATCTAGGATATTAATCAAATAATTTTTTTTATTACTTTATATATATATAAAATTTTACCAATGGTGTTAGGCACAATTGAATGGTTGTGAGTGCCTTTCTATCCAAAATATCAAATTCTTTGTTTGATATTGTGTTGTCTTTCTTTCTTTTCCTTGTAATGGTTGCCATAAATCTTTTTTATACAGGTAATATTCTATCTTCATTTTCTATAATTAAAAATTTATTCATTAAAATTTTGACCTTGAATTTTCCTACTTCAGAGATTACTCCCACTCAATTCTATAAAATCCTATTAAAAAAGGTCTAAATTCAGAGGGGCTTTGGTGTCAATTGTTAGAACTTGATGGGTTGAAGCAATAGGAAAAATAGTAATTATAATTTACATATTTAAAGGTACAAAAATAATAAGAAGAAGAATGTACTAAAAAATTACACCAAAAATTTATGTAGTTCATCCAATATGAGCTATATCGAAAAATAATATAGAACAATAGCTATTGTTGTCTTCAAGACTCAACACCAACAAAATCTACTATTTTGTTTTTATCAAGACTTCCATTGTTTCCCCAAGATAATCCATTTTCCATTTTCAACGAACTCTTTGCATTTCATCAACAATCATAATTCGTATTCCTACATTTTATAGATATATATTTCATAATGTTCTTATTACAACCTAAAGTTACTGTACCTAAAAGCATCCAGCCATGTTAACTAAAGATTGATCTGTAAGCAGTGTGAAGTTCCTATACCATGATCAGTAACAAATTTTCAACAAAATCGTCTACCTCTACCCCTCCATGAGAAAACCATCCACCTCCAACTGAAAACCCCCCGACCTCCACTCCATGGTGCATTGGATGAGCCTCAACCCCTCCACATCTCGTATGATTTGTAGATTCTATACGAGCCACTCTAAATTCTTTAAGAGCTATTGTTTTCCAAATATTTTTCCTTAAATTTTTCTAGTTTCACATGGTGATCATATTTTTCCATTTCGACATGAATACAATCCAAAACATCTTTTCTATGAATGAACTTCACCAATAGAAAATAAAATGCCCCAATTTTTTCATTTATGATGGGTTTGTGTGGGTGTTCGTTAAGAAATTTTTATGCTCCATTAACAAAATCTATGATCCTAGGAGTCGCCATATTTTCACTTTTAATCTTAGGGTTAGTAGAAACATAGAAAAATACCTCAAAATATCCAATGAATAGGGTTAAAATAGATGCACTTTCAAGGTTCTATTCCCTTCAAAGTTATTCAAAGAGACGTCAACAATTCAATAAAAGTTGAAAATATCCTAGTATTGTATTTATATTTCTCTCATTTACCCAATAAAATTTTCATTTAAAATGCTCTTTGTGATTTAGTAGTTTTTATTCCTTCAAAAGTAGTCACTTGGTAGATTCTCCAAAAATATGTGCAAGGAATGTGTTTTATCTAAAAATCAAGCCAATCAACTTAAGATCACAATACAAATATTTCTTTATTCTTTTTTTCCTAACTCGATAAATATTTCAACATCTTAACTTCATATGGGGAATAAATAAATATGTAGATGAAACTCCCCTTAAACTTGTACCTTTTTAATTTAGTTTCTAAAATATTTGTCTTCACCATAATAAAGTACATATATATCCTCCAAATCCTTTTCTTTCTTTTGATCTAACTTCTTTGTTGGCATTTTGATGTAGATGATATGTATTTTGGTCACATGATTTTATTGTGGGAATGTCATTGCTGGAAACATGATCTGTTGATGAGAAGAGATCAGATTTACCAATAGTGTTGAAGGATCAAATTGGAGAATCAATTAAGTGTTTGGTTAATAGATAAGAAGATAGGATGCAAGGAATAAGCGACCAGGTTTGGGTTGGAGATTGAGTTAAGGTGTGTGATCATATCTATCTATCATATAAAAATCATATCTATCTATATCTATGATCACATTACTTAGTTTGAAGAATTGAGTGAGTCATTAAGGATCGAAGGGACATAGACAACTAAAATAGATTATCGGTTAGTACAACTGGTTAGATCGATGTTGCGTTCAAATGTAAGTGTTGGTCTGATAGGTTTTTGAGATTTAATGTTGTGAGCCGACATCAAGGATGTTAAAAATTGGTTTTGGTGCAATCACTAATATGTTAAGTTGGACTTGAGGGCTGACTTATAAAATGTTCTAGGCTTCTAGCACTGACTTAGAACAAGTATATAAATGGTTATGAAAATTGTTACGTAGGGTTGCTGAGATGGTATGTGGCAAGTGACAAAGATTATTCAAGACACTATAGAGGAATTAAATTTTAGAGAAGCACAATTGATCAGGAATACATTGGTCAATCATGCATTGATTACAAACATCAAATCACTCTCTAATTGTTGATTCTAATAGATTAGCAAGATAAATCCTTTCGCAAGGTCACTTCTAACAAGGTCAGCAAGATCTCTAATACGATCTGTGGTGCAAGAGAACCCAATCGAGAAAGGGGAATCAAGGATCCAATAAGGATTGATCAGTGGAATAATGGGTCTAAGGGACCTAACTATGATTTCTTGAAGTGAATCATGACATTTTATGTAATGAAAATAATGAAAGTGAATGTAAATCCTAATGGTCTTGATAAGGACCATAGGATCCAAACAATTTAATTGGGAATAAATGTGATCCCAAGGGATGGTTTAGGTGTCAATAGAAGTAAATTTTGTATATGATTTCAATTAATGTGAAAACTTGTGAGCTAATGCATATAAAGCCATAACTAGGATCAAGTTGTTAAATATTGCAAAAAATGCCATTATTGACAAAATGTTGTCAAATAGCCCAAATTGGCCAAATAAGGTATTTGATGGGTCTTAAAAACATTTTTCAGGTGCTTCTTGTCATAGTTTTGAGACTCAAGAAAATTACAAGCCTTTGGAATTATTAGGAGAGTCTAATTTGTAGGGAAATTCATATATTTGAATTTAAATAACAATGGCTAGTTAGCCAAAATAAGGGATTTAATGTTTTTGTTAAACTTGGGAAGTTGTAGTTGGTTTGGGAGGTTGGAGTATGATTATACAAACATATTGTATTCCTTTACAAAGGGAGACATGTGAAGTAAGGCACCATTCATTGATATTGTACAGGCTATGCAGGAAGTTTAGTAAATGAAGAGATTTTACTAATTTTCAAAGTGTTGCTTGTTTGGTTGAAGTAAGAACTCATTGGAATCCATCGTATATGATTTGATATTGTTTATTTCATTTTAAGACACTTATTTAGAGGATTTTGAATCCATTTTCTATTCTATTTATTGAATAGTCAGACTCAACATTTATAGTTTTGGGATGAATTAGTGAGTTTATAAAGGCATGAAGGCTCTCCCACTTTTTTTGTCTTCTATTTCCCTTGAGATGAGCCTAATACTTTGTAATAAAAATTTACTAACATGATTAATTATTAGAATACAAGGCTTGGATAGTGATAATCAAGATTGTGAGTCAAATTACTCAAGAAGGGTACATGGAATGACAGTACAAGTATTGGATTGAGGGATCTATACACATGAGGGAAAAATTTTATATTAGAATATATTTGGATACATTTAATACATGTTGAAGAGTCTTTTTTTGTTTTTGGAAGTGAAGGCAAATATTAGATTGAGTAAGACCTAATTTTAGGGACTATTTAGGGACGGTTTGTTGATTTATCCCTCAAATGAATGTGGCTATGAAAATTAACCTATAAATCCTTGGTTTGGAGTCAAAAAAAGATAATGTAAAAATTTGATTTCTGGTTCTTTAGTCTAAAGGGTACTTTCTTGGTAAAAAAGGCCTAATTAGACCTAATTTAGTGGTGATCAACATTAGCTCATACATATTGTTCAAAAGCGTAATATCCTAATTTCACATATTTTGTGTAGCATCAAAAAGAGTATCTTAATTATTCATTCATTTGTGGTCTATTTTGTAAAAGTTTGAAATAAAATGCAAAACTCAAGTTTGGGAGACCTAGTTAAGGGATTAGGCTTGGTTGAGTACCTAGTTTGGGTTTTGAGAGAAAACCAATTGTTTGGGTCTTAGAATTTAGTGGATTAAAGTTCATTAGGGTATTTTAAGACCCTATAAGGAATTGGTTAAGTTGATTTGGATACAGGACACAATTTGAGTCTTTGGTTGGAGTGTTCTTACTTGAGAACCTAGCATACTTGGAGGTTTTTATAGTCAATTGGGGAAAATTATAAGAAGTATCCTTTGCTAAGGGTTTTTTGGAATGTCACCTATACATAATACTCGTATCAGAGAAAGGTAGTAGATCCTTTCAATTTTACAAATGGTTGGAAGTTTAGAGGTTAAGTCAAGATTCCTCCAAGAGTAAGTGCTACGATTACTAGGGAGTTGAGAGTCCTAAGGGAAATGGTGGAAGCCATAGAGGCTAGGGAAATAAAAAGAGGAAGGAATTTGGATGAGGAAAATGATCAATAAGTAGAAGAGGGTGAATCTTAAGACTCCCCTCAATAAGAGAAAGAATATAATCCAGAGGATGCAAGGATGACAAATCTTCTGAAGGATGTCAAAGTTGGGGATTCAAGAGGTAAGGTTGATCTACCTATGTATGGTAGAAAGATGGACAATTAAGATATTTTTGATTGGTTTAGTGCATCTGAGAGCTTATTTGAATGTGAAGATATAGAGGATAATCAAAAGGTAAAGATTTCTAATTCTAGGTTGAAAGGACATGCTCTTTTGTCATGGAATTGTGTTCAAGTAGAAAGATGGAGGAATGAGAGACCCAAGATCATTTCTTGGTGCAATTTTATTAGCAAGATGAAGGAAATTTTTTTTCTTGAAGATTACAAGGTACAATTTTATAAGAGTCTTCAAGGTATGAAGAAAAAGGAGATGAAGGTTAAAAGGTACACCAAGGAGTTCTATAAACTTGACATAAGGGAAATGCATGATGAAGAAGTAGAGGAGAAATTGGCAAGGTATTTAGGAGGCTTAAGGTTCAACATCCAAGATTAATTAAGTCTCTCTACACGGAAGACTATTGAAGAATGCTATATTTTTTCTTTGAAGGTAGAGGAAAAGATTAAGAGAATGCAATAACTACAAGGGGGCAAAAATAGAGGTGGTAAAAGTAGAGGAAGAGGTAGAAGGACTAATAATGGATACCAAGGACAAAGAAGTAGTGATAAGGGTACAAAACCATTTTTTTATCACAAAGGGGGATATAGAGGTGGAGGAAGATTTGGATTAGGTACTATATTAGGGGTGTTTATAGGAAGATGTTACATGTGCAATGAACTTGGGCACACCTTATTCAAGTGTCAAGAGAAATAACAGGATGACTATGAAAAGAGTGTAGTTGGTACAAGAGGAGGAAGAAGATAAGATTTTCAAATATAATACCAAAAGTGAAGGTGACTTATGGAGTTGTAGAAGGGATCCAATATTGCAAAAAACAAAACTAGATGTATCCATCTTCAAAGGTCAATGCAAGAGCCAAGGTAAAATTTTCAAAATGATTAATGATACAAGTTCATTTGATAATCTAGTTTCATATGAAATGGTGAATAAGTTGCATTTGGAAACATTTCCACACAATAGGCCTTATAAATAATCATGGGTGAGTGATGAAAAAATTCTTTTGATTAGGAAACAAGAATATGTTGATTTTTCCATTTGTGATTATAGGGATAAAGTTTTATGTGATATTGTGCCAATGACATGTTTCCATATCCTCTTGGAAAGGCCATGTCAGTACCTAACAAGAACAATACATGATGGGTACCATAACACATGCATGGTTCATAAATATGGTAAAAGTTTTATTATAACTCCTATAAAAATTGACTAGGTTGATGAATTGATTATTGTGTTCTTTGGTAGAAAGGAGTATGTAAGTTTATAGGTTCCTAAGGTGAAGAGAACACAAGAAATTAATAAAAAGTCAGAGGTCTAGTAGCAGGTTACAATGACACATCTTTTAGACGGTTTGGTAGATAATAATATGTCGGTGGGGGATATTGTGTTCCCTTAGTTTGATTAAGTTAATAACAGAGGAATCCCTTCATTTGCGAGTAGGATAGAGGGTTATTTGGACCTCAAGAAATCATTAAAGTGATGCAACAATAGTTTTGAATGACTGTGTCAAACAACAACAAAATAATTTATTTTGGGGAGCTAATGCATTGTGTGAGTTTTGTGCAGGTAAGAGGATACGAAAGGACCTAACTCACAAGGATTTTTTTTCACAATAGATTCCCTATATGGTGGAGAAAAGAAAGGGACCATCTAGAAGGATGGGAGGTGTGAAGACAAAGCCCTTATTGTCTTGGGACAAGAGATCTTTTGTAGGGCAGGGAGCATTGTGTAGGAGCAGCCAACCGAGAAAGGATAATCAAGGAGATAATAAGACTTTATTAGTGGAATAATGGGTCTAAGGGACCTAAATATGATGTCTTGAAGGTAATCATTACATTTGATGTAATGAAAATAATGAAAGTGAATGTAAATCCTAATGGTCCTGATAAGGACCATAGGATCCAAACAATGTAATTGGGCATAAATGTGATCCCCAGGGATGGAGTGAGTGCCAATAGGATTAAATGGTGCATATTATGTTAATTAATGTCAAAACTTATCAAATAAGGCATATAAAGCCATCACTAGGATCAAGTTGTTAAGTATTGCAAATATCGCCATTATTGGCAAAATGTTGTCAAATAGCCCAAATTGGCCAAATAAGTTATTTGATGGTTCTAACATAGATTTTTAGGTTTTTATTTTCATATTTGTGAGATTAAAGGGAATTTAAAGCCTTTGGAATCATTAGGATAGTCTAATTTGTAGGGAAATTCATAAATTTGAATTTAAATAACAACGACTAGTTAGGCAAAATAAGGGATATAATGTTTTTGTTAAAATTGGACAGTTGTATTTGGTTTGGGAGTTTGGAGTATGATTTATAAATATATTGTATGCCTTGAAAAAGGGAGAGACATGAACTAAGGCATCATTGATTGATATTGCATGGGCTATGCAAGAAGTTCAATAAAATGAAGAGATTTTACTGATTTTAGCATTGTTGCTTGTTTGGTTGAAGTAAGAACTCATTAGAATCCATTGCATATGATTTTATATTGTATTTTTCATTGTAAGATACTTATTTAGAGGCTTTAAAATCCATTTTATATTCTATTTGTTGACTTATCAGACTGAATGTTGGTAGTTTTATGGTGAATTATTGAGTTTGTAATGGAATGAAGGCTCTCCCACAATTTGTGTCTTCTTTTTATTGTGGGATGAGCCTGATACTTTGTAATAAACATGTACTAACATAATTAATGAAGATAATAAAAGGATTGGATGGTGATTATCAACATTGTGAGTCAAATTGCTCAAGAAGAGTACATGGAATGAGGGTACAAGTATATTGTATTGATGGATCTGTCCACATGAAGGAAATTTTTTATGTTAGAATATGTTTGGATACATTTGATAGATGGTGAAGATTCATTTTTTTGTGTTCAAAAGTGAAGGGAAGTGTTTTATTGAGAAATCCCTAGTTTTAGGGACTATTTAGGAAGGGTTTGTTGATTTATCCCTTAAACGAGTGTGGTTGTGCAAATTAATCCCACAATCATTATTTTGGAGTCAAAAAAAGATAATGTACATAGTTTGAGGTCTGGGTCTTAAGTCTAAATTGTACTTGCTTTGTAAAAGTGACTAAATTTAGTGGTGATCAACGTTAGTTCGTACATACTGTTCAAAAGATTCATATCCCATTTTCACATATGTTGTGTAACATTCAAAGGGGTATCTAAATAAGTAATTATTTTGTGGTTTTTTTAGGGAAAGTTTCATGAAAATGGCAAAAATCAAGTTTTGGAGACCTAGTTAAGGGATTAGGTTTGGTTGAGTACCTAGTTTGGGTTTTGAGAGAAAACTAGTTGTTTGGGTTTTGGAATTCAATGGATTAAAATTCATTAGGTTTTTTAAGACCCTAGAAGGAATTGGTTTAGTTTATTTGGATTCGGCACACAATTTGAGTCTTTGGTTGGAGCGTTCTTACTTGGGAACCTAGTGTACCTAGAGGGTTTCATAGTCAATTGGGGAATATTATAAGAATTATACTTTTTGAAGGGTTCTATGGAATTTTTCCTCTACATCAATCTAAAGTATAAATCTTGTAACAAGGTTAACTCTCATAAGGATTTTTAAATCCCTTGGCATGGTAGTCTTTAATAGGACTATTGTAGTTCTTAACCTAGGTATAAATACTCTTAACTGGGTATACACTCATAAAGGTTTCTTTAATTTCTCCTACCAGGGAGGATTTCATCAGTGCACTAGCGAAATTTGTGGGCATCATCCACACACACGGTTTTCTTCCTCTAACAAGGGTTTCCCCAAGATAAATGTTGTGTCTTGCATTCATTATGTGTGAATGTTTTATATATTATGCTTCATTGTTATATTTTTATTTACATGTTGGTTATTGTGGAAAATAATTATTAAAAGTTTCAAATTTTTGGTTTCACTGATTCATCCCCCCCTCTCAATTCCTTATAATACTAACATTCTTAAACCAAGTCTTCTCAATTTCTTTCTTTGTTTGTGTAGGATCAACATTCTCCTATGGAATAGAAGAACTAACATTCTCTACTCTACATGTATTGGTAAAATTTCATTTTGTATTGTAGTTTAAACATACATTTCTATTTTGTGGAGTATTTCCATGTATTCTTACATTAGATCTACAATCAACAACCTTATGGTTAAAATTGTAGCATGTGCAATATAATGACCATTGACGGAAAAGGAATTCCTAGCATTATTTATATTTAGGACAACATTTATTATTACATCAACATTCACTAGCCTTATGACCAAATTTGTATCAAGAATAGCATTGAAAATAGAATGGTTAAGGTCTTAAAGACCAAAACTAATTCATGTTTACTCTTTCTAGATTCTATAGCTTTATGTCCAATGCAATTATAAGAAAATAAATTACCATTAAATAACTGATAATGCTTGGTTTGAGTAGCTTGATTTGGAGTTGTAATTTGGAAGTTCTCCCTTTCTTTTCACAACCTCAAGTTAATTTATTTTAATCTCCCTCTATCTCCTTGGATTTGTCTAGAATATTTTTAGTTTTATTCATACAAATAGAGATTTGGAATCTTTCTTTATTATCAAAACCAATGTCACCTTTGTTCTACTTTTATTTCTAAAAAATGAGAAAATCATCAAGAAAATAACACTTAGCTTTGAATTTCAAAGCATTTTTAATTTCTTTTTCATAGTCAAATTATTTTCTTAGAGATAAAAACTCTTCCTTTCAAGTTTGGTTCATTTCTTTGACATGGTACACAATTTTGAGTTCACACAGTTAGTAGACCTCTTCTCTTTTTCAATTTGTAGTTTAAAAATAATTATGTTATCTTCTACTCTTTTGCTCTGTTTCCATATTATTTTCTTGCATTTGATTTGAACTTCAATTTGATGAACTTATTTTCTACCTGATTGAATTTGATCTTTTATTCGTTACACTCTACCTTTGGATAGCATCCATGTCCTTACGATAATATTGGAGTTCTCTTTTAAGAGATCTACCTCAAAAACATCGAGATTGATATCCCAATATTTGGTTCCATGGATTCAATATATCTTTTTTGAAAGATTATCCCTTAGATCTTAGCTTTAGACTCCATGTTTTCAAGAATAAGATTTACCTTCAGTTACTATTAAATTATTTTGTTAAGAAACCCTCTCTAATACCAATTTTTTAACACATCTAGATTTTGAGATTAGTAGATGGATAAATGTAAACTAAAATTTAAACATTCGTTAACTATTAAACTATTTAAACAAATATTAAAAATTAAATAACACACAACATGCACCACACAAGAATATCCAATTTTTTTCACAGAAAACCTAAGAAGGGAAAAACAACAATGAATATCAACTTAAAATATATGTAATAGTTTTTGTAAGAGTCTTGCTACAAAAATGGAAGCCAAGAATTAGTGTATAAGAGAAAGATACAATGGACTTGCAAATTGAAGATCAATTCTTTAGAGAAATATATTTAATACATTAAATGAATTATTATAGAAAAATCTTTTAACTAATGTTGATGGTGTAGTTCTCTTTCTATTGACACACACTTTCTCATCTAATTTCTAATCAATGTTGGACATTAGAAACTTTACATTCACTCACTCACCTCAATAAATGATTTATTCTTCTTTATGTATCCTTTGAAACATTTCAAAATGTCAATCAAGTAATCTCAAATGGGACATAACAAATAAAGAACATGAGCAAAAGTAAGTCAACTAAAAGAATATGTATTGACCATATATTTAGGTTGTAGATCAACCTAGAACTTAATTAAATCTTAAAAAATTCATAACACAACCTTAAAAGCTAATGAAAGAGCTCAAGATCAATCACAATTGAAGTAATGTATCCAGTCAAGCCAATATCAATGTGATTGTCAAAATTGCTAGATGTTAACGTTTCTCACCACTTGGGAGAGACTCCAGATATTAGGTGGACAAGAGTAAGACACTCAATACCATCTAAAACATATCCTAAAAAGATCGATCATAAAATGCTACTACAAAAGAATTTTGTTTTAGAAATAGTATACATTATGTAGACCAAACTAGTTATATGACATCAACATAATAAACACTATGCTCTAGAGCGCTAACACATATAAAACTCTTATGCATAGTATAATACACTTTCCTAAATAAATACACAAAACTAGAAGGTCATACAACTAATTTTAGTACTAGGCTAACTAAAATACATTGTTCTAAAAGACTAGGAGCTAGAGTTAAAGCCTTATAACTTTTGCTATGGAAGATATCATAACTTGATAAATTAATTTAGTATGTATCTAACACTTACCTTATTGAACATCATAAAGTGGACAACCATCAGATGCAATAAAAAATGTAGAGAAAAATATTATCTAATATTTATATAGAAATGTACTAATTCAACATTTAGACAATTTCTTCAACTGCGTAATCAATATTTTAAGAAGAAGCTTCAACGCCATAACATCCATATGATGTAGGCAATAAAAAAATAGATCACATGATGTAACCAAGAATAAATCCAAATGAACTTGTACATATAAAAAAAATATGACTAATAAATGAGTATCTAATGAGTCTTTGAACTCCCTTTTATATTACTAACAAAACTAACATGGAAAAAATTCTCTAAAATATACCTTATCCACACAAATATAACTCATCTAAACAAACATAACCACTCTTCAATTTGCATCATCTAAAAGTTTAAGTTGAATCAACAATGTCCACATATGACACTCATATAACTTAATGACAAAACCTATTGTTCATATATTAGGTTGACATCAATGACAACACATACCACCAAAAATAGCCACCTAATATATAGTGGCCTAATGAAAAGAAAAATAACAAGAGATAATCAAGTTGAAAAGAACAAATATTCTCATGAAGAATGAAAAGGACTAGATGAAATGAATATTACAAAAGAGACACATTGGTTAAATAGGTCACCGTGAGACATAGGAAGTCACAAGGTTTTGAAAAGTGTGTTAATCTTATGACATGATACATAAATTGATAAGCTATTACCCAACTAATGTGAAAAACTGATAGTGTGAGACATCCACTACATATGGATTTCCTTATAAAGATGAAAAAGTTGAACTGTCACATTTCCAATAAAGGTGGATCACCCTCTAAGGTAGAAACTTTATTATGAAACATGTGAACTAACGGTTTAAAAGTCATCAGTGATATCCCACAAAAGGTAGAAGTCCCACTAGAGGTGAAATTTGATAATGTGATAATATCACTAAATTTCATAATGTTGGGCTAGTGGTCCATAAGGGAGCCTAATTAATGTGTGTATTTAGAACCTAAATGAATTTATTACTAGGTACAATGCTTAAACACACTAATACATTTAAACCTATTTTGACTCTCTCCTAATCTAAAATTTAATTATTAATTCAGTTATTTAATTGCTATCAAATATCTAATTTAGAACCAGATCAAGCATCACAAACATGACACTAATGTTTCCCTTTTAGATGCCCTATTTTTGTAGGAACTAGGCACCCATCACTTATGACTCACCAAAATTTGCTAAAATTTGTATCTATTGTTAGTAAAGCCATCACAATTGGCAATCTAGTCCTTATTTTTCTCCTTGACAATTTTATGTCATTTTTTTTATAAAAAGATAAAAATTTTGAGCCTTATGCTAGGTACATATTATATCATTCATAATGTTTAAGATATTCTAATTACATTCTAAGATATTTTATTAGCAAGAAAGTAAATTGGAACCAAGTATTCAACATTGTACAACACTTGATACAATACTATCAATTCAAGTATAATTTCATGTTTATTATTATTTTTTATCATGTTATAAATTATATAAAACATATTGTATAAAGGTCATTGTAATACCAAATGCATAAAGGTCATTGTATTACCAAATGTATGCAAAAAATCCATTAGAAAATTTTATACCTAAGTTATAATATTGTTAATTTAGTATTTTTATTATCATTTAGCCTTTATCCTTTTGAGGGTAAAATATCTACTACATCAGCATAGCTATTGTGGAGGTGGGAAAACCAACATGTGGATTTAATTATGCAAGCCCCTATATAACATGACCATTATTCATTTTTTAGTTTATGAAAGTTCAGATCCTCCATTAGAGAGTGTTACAAGAGCACATAGAAGTTATTGGCACTCAATACTAGATTTTAAAGAGGTGAAAACCCATAACTAGGGTGCTCACTAGACATGTCTCAGGATTTTTGTTTGAATCTTTCTGAGAAGAGCCTATTGGACCTCCTGAATGCATTTTTTCTCATTTCTATCAGTTTGGACACCCCTTGGACTAGGATGTCCAACACACGAGTCTTGGAATTTCAACTCTAGATTATAGATCCAAGTTTCTCTTTATTATTTATTTCTAGATCTAACCTATTATATTAGTTTCATGTTCTATAATTTATTGTTATTATAAAAAACATCATTTTATATTATTTAGTCTACTTCTCAAACACACTTCACAATCCCAATCGCATTACATATCAAACGAGAATAATCAATCAAAGTATTTATCTCTTCTATTGGTATAATAGTTGAACCTTTTATATATTTGTTCAAAAATGATGTACCATGGAGATTTGACTTATTAGTTTGAAACCATTAGACTATGATGATACATTTTCCACATATTACTCCTAAGGGATCTAGCTACAATAATGTCCTAAATAGTTAGAATTGTCACATCAATCTTGAAATTTATGTTTTAACCAACCTTCTATTCTTAATGATATTAATTCTTTTTTTAACTAGTCCAGGTTAGCATCTATAATTTACTAGATTTTAACACCATAAATTATAGATTGATTTATCATAATTATAAACTACAAATAAAATGACTACACCATGTTTGTGGATGCATCCTCTACACATTTTTTTTTAAAGAACAAACATTTTATTTTCCATTATTATTGACTATAAATTCGGATATAAATTATCAACCATTGAATCTATGAAAGTTATTTTTGACTATTTTGGTCCAACGAGTCATTTTGAGATTGTTTCTTAGTCCATCTTCTCCTTATTTTATAGGATGTTGTATCTATTACAATGATAGATGGCGGGGTAAAATATTTTACTGCTATGAGATATGTGCCTAAAAATAAGAAAGACTTATTTGTTTTTGTCGCATTATAAAAATAATTTTAGAGAAAACTATTTAGTAAAACATGCATAAGTTTTATGCGAAACTATTTGTTGAGATATTTTAGATATATACCTAGACGTTGATGGTTCATGTGCATATAAACAATATTTTCTCAAAATTAATCCTATAAATATTAATAGGAAAAGAATACCCTAACAAATCAAAGTAATGTTGTTTCTAAATTTTCCATCTGAATGTGCATGAAGGTTTTTCTAATGGGAAAGAAACATTGGATTAACTTAGTGGGTTGTGAAACAAATGGATCTGGAAAGTAGCTTCAATGGTGCGTAGGATGGTATGTATATATCATTATGTATTATTTTCAAAGTGTCTGAAATGTACAAATTTTCTATGACAATGTTTAAAAGGAAATCATTTTCAAAATAAACATTAAGTTTCTAATGTATTTTTATTATTTAAATATTTGGTTTAAAATGAGAATGGTTAAAACATTGAAAACTTTAGAACTAACATGGTAAAGAATATCATAATGGGTTCTTAAAATTAGTTGACAAAAGGTACTCAAATAGATTTTGAATTTTAAGAAATGAAGGTGTAGGTATAAAACAAAGATCTATCTTTTCTCCTTTCAGTAATATCTAATAAAAAATCATATACAATATTTTTCTCATGTAAACATTATAAGAATTATATCAAGTATAAAAAATTAAAGAATTATAAAAACAATAATAGAAGAGAAAAATACATAATGTGTTCATAAAAATTACAAATATTGAATGTTTATTTGTTTTTATTAGATATTATTGTGTATATATAAATTACATAATATAACTAAAATTTACAACTTCATATAAATAAATTACTAGTTGTATTAATTAATGCCCATTATTCTTTGTTCTAGCCCATAATAAACAAAATAAAAAGTCATTTTCCTATCAAAAATGCATTATAACAAGCTTTTTGAAGAGAATATACATAATAAATGTTGCAAGAATGCCTTCACTTAAGGTCTCTTGCTGGAAATCGCTAAAAAAAATGGTAAATCCAAGTTCTTGAATTATCAATGCAATCACATCCAAAGTCACTCTTTTGTTTCTGACTCTAATTAGGACCATGCATGGCCATCTCTTCCTTGTTTACAATTCTTAAAACTCTAGAAGTAAACAATATTGAGAACTAAACAATGTACAAAGTTATCATCAACAACATAAATAAATATGGGATAAACCTACCATGTCTAGAATACACATACCAATAAACATCACCATTAGCAGAACAGTTCATAGAAATTGCTTCCTCCAACATCACTTTATGTAGACAACAACTAAGGCAATGAAATAACGTTTTTACCATACATCTTATCTTCTGCAAACTATCTGCAATCCATTTTCATACACCTTGATATAGATTCATTCTTCAATTCTTTGTTCCAACATATCTTTTAATAATCATATGTCAATCAATTTGAAGAGTCAAAAATATTGTCACCTTGCTCATGACCAACAACTCCAACAAAATCATAGACACCAAAGGAAGAACATAAATAGCTGTATGAACCAAACATCACAAACCACAGATTTGTTTTTCATTCTTTTCTTTGAAATTTTCATCTTGTATAAACTTTTTTTTAGTCTTCTGATTCTTTTCTCTTTGACCTTATCAAATATTTTTATTTTTTTCTAAGCTAATTTTTTCTAATTTTATTTCAAGATTATCATTTTATACTAAAAAAATTATGTTTTTCTTTTGCCCCTTACCATCACTTTTAAATTTCTAAATTGTATCTATTAACCTCCACTAATTCTTTTTTTAAAAAATCATCTCACAAAATAAATTTTTGTTTTCTTTCTTGATCTTTTTGCCTATCTTTCCTATCTTTTGAAATTATTGAGAACTCCTCTCTCTTTTTCTTTTTTTTTATCTTCTTCTTTTCACTTGCCAACGATCTCTATGTGGTGCTTCTATTGTCATCATTCCTTCGCTGGGTTATTTGATAAATTCGTTGGCATCAACTGCCATTTAGAAAAACTGGAATTTCCTTTTCTTATTTGTTGACGATGTGCTTGCAAAGTTCAGTTTTTTCGGCACATGTTTCTCTTCAAAAAAAAATAGAAACACAAAAACATACACATACACAAGTGCTACAAAAGAGAGAAATGAGATTTTATTATTGATGCAAATTGATTACAATACCTCTCAGTTATAAAGAGTTTTACATCACCATCATAACAAAAAAAACTAGAACAAAACTATCACTTTTCTATGTATGTGGAAGAAATTACCTTCCTTCCATTTAGGAAATGTGAGAATTAACTGACTTATCCTATCATGACTATAACGTCCAAACGGACTCTTATTACATAGGTGGAAGGAGCCTTCCATGTGGAGTAAAGGTTTTAGCATTGCAACTGGAGTTTCATTTAACATTAGCTAACATGGAGGAGAGATTGGAGGAGAGATTGTCTGCACGAGAGACATGTTGATTGGGAGAAATTAATTTCCTCCAACATTCCTTCTTAATTTCTACCAATTGAAATCTCTTTCTTCATAGACACTTCAGTATGTAAAATTTGCGAATTCTAGAAACTCAACGTAGGAAATCTCGTCATCCTCTTGGGATGCTCTAACCATTATCTTTGGCACGCTTTTTCTGCAGCCTATTGTAGGTTCAGATGTGATTCAACAACTCAAATAGAAATGATTTTCGATGAGCACAAACCTTACATAACATGGTTTCCGATCACCATAAACTATCAAACAAAGTGGTTTTTAGGTTAGCACAAACTCTACACACAGATGACTTCATCCACTGCTACAACAGTCCAAACATGTGATATATCACCTTCTTTTAAATTTTGCTGATTCACTCATATTTTCACAATTTGATATCCTTCTCTCATTTTTTATCTATGGACTTCAAATTCTTGTATACAATCTTTCACTCTTTTTCATCTTAGATAATTTTTTTTTGATCAATAAGGGGTCGAACCTGAAGGATTCTATTAAAAATATTAAGTTTTCAAAGTTAACATGTTAAAAGCAGAAGAATCTGCAAGTAGAATATTGGAAGCAATCCAAAAAAACTGAGTAACATTGCTTAGGACCTCATGAACACGTATATCAAACATAAATTGAGCTAAAAACTAAACTGAGAACTATAAACTATAAAGACAAAAAGGGCAGATTTAGGAACTTAGCACCATTGCTATTCAGAGGCAGAGGTAGAGTCATTCTCCGAACTGGTGGAGAAGTCAGGAGTGTCCTCTTCCTCGTTTTAAGATCCAATGAAGTTCTCCTTATCAACAAATTCTTCTTCTGAAGACCTTTGTTCAGCTTCATCCTCCTCCTCATCATCGGTAGCATACTCTTCTGCCTCATCCGCATCCACTGCTTCATTAACATCCTCTTCCCCTCATCTGCCTCTATCTCAGCAACAACCGAAAAATCTTCACTCCCAAACCCATCTAATTTCTCAACATATCTATATTGGAATATGAAAACCAACTAACTATAAAAGTTTCTCATCCTAGATATTCATACATAAGCTAACTATAGAACCAACTTTAAAATACAAAGACAGACATTTTATGACATGTACTTAAAACTTACAATCTCCTTTCTACAACAATACTTCACTCTCTAATTGACGAGCAGTAGACTTTTCTCATCATCAGCCTAGATAAACTTCAAATGCTTCTTGTACGACTGAGTAGTTTTTTTTTTTCAATATCTTTGACCTCATATCTATCTTCAAATTATAGTCACTTAAATCTAAATGGCTCTGATACCAAATGTTAAAATAGAATGAATAAACATACACATCAAAGATGCTACAACATAAAGAAAAGAGATTTTATTATTGATGCAAACTGATTACAATACCTCTCATTTATAGAGAGTTTTACATCACCCTTATAACAGAAAACTAGAACAGAACTATCAATTTTCTACGTATGTGGAAGAAACTACCTTCAATTTTGGAAATGTGAGAATTGACTGACATATCCTAGCATGACTGTAACATCCAAACTGACTCTTGCTACATAGGTGGAAGGAGTATTCCATGTGATTTAACGGTTTCAGCATTGCAACTGGAGTTTCAGTTTACATTAGCTAACATTAGCTAACATGGAGGAGAGATTGTCTGCAGGAGAGATTGTCTGCATGAGAGACGTGTTGATTGGGTGAAATTAATTTCCTCCAACAGTTTCTGTACAGTGATTTATCTTTCTTCCACAACTACTACTTCGAGAACAACGAGGAATGCAACAGTAAGATATTTGTAGGCAATAGATTCAATTGATTCAAACTCCAGTTTTTTCTTTTCTTCAAACATGGCTTGGTTTGCCTTAGAACAGCGACAATCATCGAACGACCCTTTGATCTTTACTTCATAGTAACAACACTTTCTTTGGGTGTGGAATCAATACAAATAAAATACCATTTCATTAGCATCGGTAACAGATTCGAAATAAATCTGTTCGAAACAATTTGGTGTCATTCCTGGGAAAGGAAATTTCAAAAGTTTTTTAAATTTGCCTTTTTCAAACCATAACCGTCAATGATCTTGAACCAAACAGATTAATTCAAATATAAATTACCCATCTGCTTCCCATCTCCGAGCTTCTCTAGAGTAACAATAAAAAATTGGCTGAGAAAATTCCACCATCATTATTGTAACATTGAAAAATGCCAAAAGTCATATGGATATGCCAGGATTTTTGGGATGACGCTATCTTCTATATAAAATGGATTTTCTTCTATATAAAATGGATTTTTTTACAATGATGTAAACAGTATGGATTTTTACAAAATTACAGCATTTGTTCTTTAGGATCTGTAAATCTAAAAGAAAATCTGTTACTAAAAGCACCACCACAAAAAATAGTAAAAAAGCTCAAAACATCTCCTCAACAGTCATTTCGAATTGGCGCCTCTTTGAAGCGGCTTTGGAATTTTTGCAGCGTCTCCTCTTGTTTTTCCTTGTGGGGCACGGCTCCTTCCCTTGCAGAAATATGCGATAGGGAAATTTCTTCTCTTGTTTTTCTTGATCAATAAAGGCCGAAGTCATAGTTTTTATATTAAGTAGAAAGTAAAATATACAATATCTATCTACAGCTAAAAACCATAATAGTGTCCGATCATGGAGTGTGAATAAATATAGAGTCCCAGTGCTCTCTCCATGAAAGGAAAAGAGCCGTTCTCTGGTATAACAAAATTTCCTTAAATGTAAGTCTATTCATGCTTTCCCTGTTCAGCTAAAAGCTTCCCAAAAGCTCTTGATAACGGAAATGATGTGTGTCCTTCCTATCAACTTTCCGGATTCTGACGAGGATGCCAACCATTAGAAATTGATCTAATGTGTGTTCCACATGCTGCCATATTAGCCAACTCATCAGCTTTACCATTGCCTTCGCGGTAGATATGGTTAGCCATTATTGATTCAAATTTGGAGATAATACTCAAAATCACCTCTAAAAAGGATTGAAGTTTTCAGTTAGTGATGGCTCCTAATCTAATTGCATTTATGATTATCATTGAATCCCCTTCGATTTCCACTTTATTGAAGCCTAAATCCCTGACAAGAATTAAACCATGATAAAGGGCTTTAATCTCTGCTGCATTATTAGTATCTGGTTCTAGAGGGATGGCTAGTTGAGTAATGATTTGGCCCTCTGAGGAATGAATTATGCACCCAGCACCCGAAGGCCCAGGATTACCTTTTGATGCACCATCAAAATTTAATTTCACCCATCCCGGGGAAGGAGTTTTCCAAACACATGACTGTTTTTGAAGTCCATTCTTATTGCAACCTCTTCCTAAGGAACCAGGAGCTTTCAACCCATGCCAGCTTTTCATCATCTTATCATCCCAACTGGTGTAAAATTTATGTATTGCTGAATATGTTTGATTTCCAGAATTCATGATCTCCACTATAGCTGCTTCAATTCTATTCAATATTTTCCCAATATCCATTGATTTATCTTGAAAGATTTTCCTATTTCTCTCTTTCCAAATTTCCCAGAGTAAAATTGAATTTCTTCTCTTGTTGCTGTTACTTTTAGTTTTGATAAGAGAGGCTGCTCTGTGATGGATTTGACTGCAAACCCTCAGAAGGCTTGATCTGAGCTATTTTTGTTTGATCCCTCTCAAGCATCACTACCCCCTTATTATTGTGTCAAGCTCCACGGTAAATATCCCCTCTTCTCTACAGGCATTGGGGCCTGATGCAGCTGTTAAGCGTGCAGATGTGGGTGCTTATAAATGATATTTGCCTTTTCTAATCGGAATGATTATTCTTGGACTCTACGAGAGGGTCCTTATAAATGATCTTTGTCTTTAGAATTGGTATTCAAGTTTTGATCGGTCGAAGAACTTTATTATGTTCTCTGTTTGGATAAGTTTTCTGGGTTCGCCTTTGGAATACTGTGATGAAGAGGTTTTCATGGTTATTGTCAATTCTATTGGCATGGCAAATATTTTGCTACTGATTTAGTCACTGAATTCAGAAAGGTCTGCTAACTGCTAGCTTTTATGCCCTTATGGAGGAAGACAAGGAGATCCCTACCGGTATTTTTCTTCAAAATTGGTCAGAGAGAACAACCTATTGTACTTGAAGACTCTTCATTAATTTGTGTTTGTTGCTACAAAGTGTGATCATGGTTCTGATACCTGTCCAAGTAATAAGAAAAATCAATTTGTCGGAGGGAAAAAGAAGCGTATGGCTATTGCTGTTGAAGATAGTTCCATGGATCATTCATGGAAGGATGATTTTGATAGGAAAATTCTTGTTGAAAGTGCAATCATGGATACTTCTTTCAAGGATTTGGGATTTGGGTTTGGATAGTATTTCTTAGTATGATTCAGAAAAACAAAATTAAGGATATATGGGTCTTTGTTCAATATTTAGGCAAAACCATTCGAACCATTCGAACATTTTTAGTTTCAAACAACTATTTTTAATTTAGGCAATTCCTCTTTTTAGTCCTCTATTCCCTTCTGGCCTCGATGCTTATCTCTCATTTGTACAAGGACCAAAGCCCTTTTAAAATCTTTTCTTTTAATTATAAAAAAATAGATTAAGAAATATACTGAGAACAGTTTGAATTATAAAAATCAAAAGATTTTAGATAAGGCTCATCTTATTTTAATATTTATGTTAAAAAAATGTGATGGTGGAATTTACGTAAGAATACATGACATTGACTGATTAAAAAAAAGAAAAAGATTGTCCAACATGATTGAAATGGAAAATCTAGAGTCGTTACATTTCTTTCTTTAGGTAAAAAACAATTTCAAAATTGTAATAGACATGTTGTAAAGATGGATGATGAAAAGTCTTATTATTTATTTATTTTTCATATATTATTTATTTATTATAAAAAATACTAAAAATTATATTTTAAACAAAAGATTAAGTATTTTTACATAATGAATCAATAATAATAAATAAAATAGTGTAATCGAAATGAATAGTGAGAAATTAACACATATGCTGAAACAGTAGTGATCACAGCTCAAAAGGTAAACAAATTGTTAACCCAAATGCTCCAGCCACAGTCATCTAAAACTTCAAATCCTATATACTTTCCACACATTTTTTCCTTTGTACATATCATCTATATGTACAAACCAGGCCTAACCGACATTGCCACTATTGGAGACGGTTCTTTATTTTGTAAAAGTATTCCTATTAAATAAAATGGTATTTGCTTTCTTGCAAACCAAATAGTTATCAGCTTGCAACACACAGGTCCCAACGTCCAAATTCATTCATATTCAGAGGAGCTGGAAAAACAATATTCCAATTTTCACACCAACCAACTATAACTGCTATTGCATTGAAATAATGCTCTTACGACAGTTTCAATGATCTAACCCTAAAAGTATCAATGTGCTTTGTAGCCCTTACACACAAACTGTTCTCTCTCTTACATTATCCAATGATAAAACTAAAGACTAATAATTATTATTGAACACCTTAACATGATTCTACACTTTCTAATTCCTTATAAAAACAATAGATAAAACAGCAACGATATGATATAGTTTTGCACAGGACGATTGCAGGACAGCTCTCCTTTAGCAGGAAACAGAAGATAAATATGAAAGTTACCTGCCAAAGACGAGCTCTCCTGTAATTTTCCAGGCAACCGCACCGCTTCCTATGAGTGCTGATGAGTTGTGAAGTAGTAGGAAGGTGTAATATATAGTAAAAGAAGGATATCCATGAGCATATGCTTTCCGTAGAGAGAGAATATGGTATAATTCTCTGTAGCTTCCTTACTTTGAAAAGCCGATGCTCCACATCATCGTACTTTTGTATAGACAATAATAAAGAATGCTATCTGGATAATTGTGCAGGATGGCTGGTTGGTCCGTCCTCTTATTGGAATTAGAAAATTTATTTTATTCTTGCTTTTTAGTTTGAAGATTGTGTGAGCCAATGGAGACAACATAAACGAATCTACAAAGCAGCAGCAGATTGCAAACCAGGGAAAGAAATAAAACCAATAGAAGCTTTAAAGCTTAAAAGAAAGATGAAGTATAAATAGTTTTAGCTCTGACGGCCTTTTCTCCACTATTCTGGATTAAACCTTGAAAAGACAATCTAAATGTCCACGTTATAAAGACATAAGGGTAAATAACATCACTAAATAGCCAATAGATTCTGCGTGAAACGGAGAATTAAAGTCGCGTAAGTGGTGAATTTAGAAAGTTTTGTTTAAGTATTGACCAAGAATCCTATAAAACGGGTTGTAGATCCGACAATAGGGGTAATAGAGATAGAGAAGTGGTCATGTAATTAGATGATTTTAAATATTGTCAATGTAGTCCAAGTTGAAGTACTAGAAATGTAGAACTAGGACTAGCGGTTGTGTGATGAGAAGGGTGGGAAAAAGTGGGGCATTTGATTAAATTGTTTGGTCAATTTTAAAATATTTATACTTTTTCAAGAATGTGTTGGTTGAGGGGTAATTTTAGCACAATGATTTAATCATATTGATTTTGCAATTGAACAATTTTTGAAGTTGATTAGAAAACATCTTTTTAAATATAGAAAAGTTATAATTTTGATGAATAGTCTCACATGAGGGGTAATAACTATGGCATTTCTGGTGCAACATTGCAACAATTTAATTGAATTCATGGTATAGGTAGTTTAATTGAACAATTTACAAAGTTCTTTAGCAAACATCTTTGTCAACACAGTGAAAGTTCATTTTTTGAGGGATAGTTTGACATTGAGGGTAATAAGTAAGGTATTTTTGGTGTCACATGACGATGATTTATTCACATTAATTTAGAAAGTTGTTTAGCAAATATCTTTGTCAATATTGTGAAAGTTTCAATTTTGACTGATAGTCTGACGTCAAGGGTAATAATTATGGTATTTTGCATGTGTTGTGGCACATGTCTGTTAGATGCATTTTAAATATGTTTGCACAATTTTGAAATATTTATGTTTTACCAACAAATTGTCAGTTGGGGGGATTTAAGTTAAAATCTAAATACAACAAGGAATATTTAATATTCATGGTAAATTGGGTAGCGGTATTGGAGAAGTAAAAATGAAGGATAGGATGATGTTAATTACTTTTTGATAGCATTTAAAATCCATCAACTATTATAAATGCACAAAAAGGTCGGACATGATAAATTTTTGTGCAAGCAATCCTGGAAAAATTTGATAGCTTTTTATGTAGGCATTTTGGTTTAAATTGGTAAGCTTTGTGTCGCAAAGCGGCTTTTTATCTTTAAATTCAAAAAGTAAAGCAGGGTGTAGAACATGAAATTTAAGCATTTAGGGTATGATCATCTTAATGTTTTAGAATGCATAAGTGGGGAAATAGGCAATACAAAATTGATTTATGTGGATCTAAATGAATTTTGGGGAAGGGTAGAACATCCCAAGAAACATAGTATCAAAGAAAAATTGGTAGAGAGTGGATAAAGTGAAGCAGTATGATTTCCAATAGTTGTATAGTGTATGGTGTTGTTAGAATGAATAAATAGATATGATCCTGACACAAGGACAACTAAAACATATGATGATTGAGTTCTAGTTACTCTAGACCAAGTAAATATTGAAAGCTTCTTCTGTCTCCCTAAGAGGGTCAATGTGCACAATGGAATTTCATGTTATCACAATGTGAGTTTAACAATAAAAAGAGAATGTACACAAGAATATAATTGCCACACAATGTTTTCTACCCCCAATGATAGGACAATGCAAATTAGTTCTTACAATATATAAGAGTTTTATTAAACAAGTTCAATTGTCAATGTTGTTGTTTTTCTATATAGGCTTAGAGGTGATGAAGATGCCCTAAACCTAAATGAGTGGATGTTTTTATTTGTTCAATTAATTTGCAAGGGGTTAGATTACCTAGACTAGAGTGGTTTGATTAGTTATCATTTGTGTTACCCTTGATTTTTCTTAACTCTCAGATTTAGTCTTGGTCAATAAAAATCCTAAGTTGAAGTTGAAGTTGAACTTTGTCAAGTTCAAGTTCAAGTTCATTAACCGTTATGAGTTATGCAGTGTCAATGTTTGTCAATTCCTTTAGTAAGTCTGTCGGTCTTTTGAAGTCAAACCTGAACCTGAACTCAGACTTGAACTTTAAATTTTGTTCAAGTTCAAGTTTGAAGTACAATGTCCAACACATGAAATATGTGAAGGGGTTTTTCTTTCATTCTGTAGAAATTTGCCTTTTCAAGAACTCCAGGTGTGAAATATATTTTGGGAAGTTGCCATACAAGGTTACCAAATTCGACGGGATAGCTTGTGCATGTGAATTGTGGAGGTGATAGTTGATGGCATGACATAATGGGTGTCATTATTGCAAAAATATTGTAATCATAGAATGTCCTAGGGAATTGAGAATTTTGTGCCGATTTAACTTGAAAATTAATGAGGACTGACTCCAGATGTCATATCAATCATTCCTTCATTAATACATTTATTATAGCCATCCTGTGAAGATTTACTTAATATCCTATCGGCCATGTTAATAAATGAAGCACAGTTGAGTTTATTATTATTTTTGCTTGAGGAGAAAGGAGGAGGAGTGAAGTTTCTGGTCAGATAATCATAGAAAAATCAGTGCATGAATAATCAGTGAGTCATCTTCTTCCTTGTAGCTCTCAGTTTGTTGAAGCAACTTGTTATTGTTTAGTGAAATTTTTCTAATTTCCTGGGTTAAGAAGCCTCTTTTCCATCCTAAACTCCCAAAAGATGAAAGTAGGACCCATTTGCTAATCTCTCTCCCAGATATCTGTGATACCTCCTTGGTTAATGTGAATTTAGGAGAGTTACGCAGTAGGGTTGATAATGCCTCTGAAGGTTCCTTCTCTAAGAAGTTGGCAGGAAGTGGGTTAATGGAGGCTGTTCCTTTTCCCCCAGCCTTAGTTTTCCCAAAACTTATATTAGAATGTGCCAATAGGTATGATGGAAAGAACAAATGCATAAAAAATTCTTCATGAGAAATTCTGGTTAAGATAAGTCAAGAAACATTGATGGCAACTTTGCGGATCCTAGATAAATAAACTTATGAGCCTTGGACATATGCGGAGGTAGCTCATGTGTATGAAAAGGACAAGAAGAAGTATAGATCCTCCATAGCTCAAGGATGGTTGGTGAAACTAGAGAAGGGAGGGTCAAGATTATCCAAGCCTCTGAAAATTGAGCATTTCAGGAAGGAGATTGTTGATATTGTGTTTCTTTTAAATAAAGTAAAAGGGAACCCACAGGCTTTCCATTGGGAGGATTGGATGTACTATTTCATCTAGAAAATTCTAGAAGGAGAGAAGTTTATAGACTCCAAGCTGACTTGATTGTAGAAAAACTTCACCGGGAGCTCCTGAATGTAACTAATCTGACTCCCTTTTATATGTCCTCTTATCTTATCTATGTTCTTGCTTGCTGTAGAAATTGGGAGGGGCTTCCTCATGAAATATGGACCAACAATATGAAAATTTATGATTATTTTACATGTCTAAAAAATGAAAATTTCTCTAGTGAATTCAAGACAATGAATGATATGTTCTTAGTGAAGTTAATTTTTGAAATGCAGGGAAGAGAAAATTGTAGACTCTCTAAGGAAGCCAAGAAAGTGATAAATGTATATGGTTGCCATTTCATACAATTTCCCAAATTTACTTACCTAAGAGTTAGGGATTTTGACAAGGAGCCAGTAAGGTTGCCCAGGTTTTGCTTGGATGATGTGATCTTAAAGGAGATTTGTAGGTAGCTCGTCATTGTGGAGAAAAAATCTGGTAGCTCGAAGAAATCCTCAGGAGTTTTATTTCCCATTGAGCTAGGGTACTACAGATGTAAAATCTTTCAAGATGCCTTGGCAATGGAAAGTGAGTTCTTAGCTCTTAAGATGAAGCCTTATCCCACCAGGGCAAATTTTGATTATAAGGGTTTTGCCAAATGAAATCTCAATGTCCCTGTCACCTTCATGCACATGCCCAAATTGGAAGACTTCAGGGCCAGTTGTTCAGATGAGTTTGAGGTTAGGAGAAGGTTGTGGTCAAGGTTAACACTAAGACAAATAACCACTTATGGATTGGATCTAGATAAAGAAGATGACGAGGTTGAGGTACTTGATTCCCAATTTTTAGAGAAAGTAGAGGCTCTTCCTATTCCAGAATTAGATTGGAGAAAACTAGAAGAGGATAACCTGCAAGTAAGAATGGCTGGAATATTAAAAAGAATAGAAGCTTGGCTGTTGGAAAAGAAGGCACCTAAGACTACCTCATGGTCTTCTAAAAAGAAAATGAAACCAAGGAAGAAAAGTTTGGGAAGAAAGACTTTTGTTTTAACTAACATAGTTGTTGATACATCTTTTGTAGGTAATCTTAAACATGAAGTTGAACCAGCTAGTCTTGAGGTTCAAGTTCAACTTCAACTTCAAGCTGAACCTATTGTGTGAGTCACTCAGTTGACCTCCAAGATAAAGAACAAATCTAAGCAGCAAGAGGCGATTCACAATGTTGTTGTAGATTTGGATCCTCCCAAAGCTAAACCACAAGAAGACCCTGTTGCTGGTCCTGATTTGGCCAACATGTCATATGGTAAGCAGGTGCTTGATGTCGCTGATAATTCTCCAAAAGATTCCTTGGCCCTCCTAAGAAATTATGATACTCAGAATAAATCTAATTCGGCCCCGTAGTGGCTGGAAAACTCTCTTGCTAAAAGGAGAAGTATTATTCCCATTTCCTTGCCAATTGAGGACATAGTGAGTAAATATTTTGGAAAAACACCAAAGAATAAGAAAATGAAGACTAATTCTAGGATAGACTTTGATGAAAGCACTAGTCGTTGGATGATGAAGATTGCGAAACTAGTGATTGATCAACGAGATGGTGAAGTCTCTGCCTAGGATTTTTAGGTATCTAAAGTTGATATGGGGAGAGATAGTAGAGCCACTGACATGAAATTCTTTGAGGTTTCAAACAAGAAAATTGCAAATAGATTCTAGAAGAATGTGAAAGACAAATACAAAATGAAGGAAGCTATGAAGAGCATGGCCCAGTATATTCATGCTATCCAACACCCAGAACCTTTCCCTTTGAGAGAAATGTCAGCTTCTATAGACATCACATCTCTAGATAATCAAAATTTTTTGGATCAAATATAGAGAAATAAAATTATCTCTAAAACATTTGAGGAATGGGTCAAGCATGTGAGGTCTGAAGTTACCAAACTATTAACCTGCCAAAATCAGTCTTAGATCGAGGCTAGCAACCTGATGAAGAAGGTTGAGACAAATATCGATGAATGGGAGACAAAAAGGGATACCTGGGCAAAGGAGCTCCAGTGGATGGAAGAAATTTAGGAATATGGTCTATAGAAATTCCTTTTAGAAAGACCAGTCCTAGGGCCAGACGACAAGACTCTGTATTTCTTGAAGGAGTGCATTGATTGGAGGAACGGGGCTGTGGCTCAGGGAATTTTTGAAATAAAAGACCTCTTAAAAGGACTAGGGATAATCAAAGATATTATTTCAAGTGACATGGCCTGGATAGATAAGCAGTGTTTCGAATCCCAGGAGGAATTTGATAGGTTAGTTGATCAAGTGATCAAGGGTGTTAAAGTCTATTTTGATGAGCTAAGGGGAATGAAAGCACCAGTTGTACAAGATTTTTCAAAAGTTGCATGAGTAGAGTCAATTCTTATACTTCAGCAGAAGCACCTAAAGATGCACAGTGAGAAACTGGCTTAAGTTAAGAAAGAGAGAGAAGTGTGGAAACAGAGAATCAACTATATTGGCCTACTGCATCAGTAGGTGATCTTCACATTCATTGCAAAATTTAAAGATTGGAAGGTGGCTTAGCTGGCAACAGCCTCGACACTTTAGTTTCTTAAGACACTTGGCTCTATTTTGGAAACACTCTACACTCAGTTCCATTTATTTTTCTTTATGCTTAGGACCGTTAATTAGTTTAAAATGGTTACTTCTAGTAAAAGACAATTTTATCTAGTTAGTTGGAAAAGCCCAGTGTGGCTATATATTCAAAGACTTATGACTCTTTGATGGTCGACTCTCTATTGTTTGGGGAACTATTTTCTAAAGACTGCACTTTAAGCTTTCTAAATACTAATATAATAGAGTATATGAAATATCCTATGGTATTACATATATGTTTGAGCTTTTGAATCGATAAATACTGTTGTTTATCCAATATAATTTGTTTTCTTATGGAAGTGAGTTATATTAAACAAAGCTCAACTATGATATGAGTTGATTTTGTGCTTAGCGTAATAGAGAGAATCATTACAGAAGTTTCAAGTTTAAAGATTTTAAAGTTAGAAGTAGTGTTAGAAGTAAATGTCATTCTTTGAAAATCTACACATTCTTTTCATGTTGATGAACTGAATGTTGACCTTATGTGTTTTTTGGTTAAAAGCACACATGATTTTACATTTCTTTGTTCAATAAGATTGTATTGAAAATCTATTTGGAAGGTAGCTGCACCTTGATAATTTGCAAAGAGTTTTCTTTCAAAGGAACTCAATTGTTAGTGTTGAGGTTTCTTTTCTTTTCATGCTTTATTAGAGTTTGCAAATTGATATAAAGAAAGGAAAAAATTATATGCTAACAGTTTATGGTGACTCTACTAGGGAATACTCTAACAAGTAGACCAGGATTCAAATCTTTGTAATTTTAATGATCAAATATGGTGCTACCTGTTGAGGTGATTCCTATCCAACAACAGGTTCCTCCTGTTTTGCAACTAGAACTTGATTTTTTAGATACTCAAGAAGACATAATTGTTGATCTTAATGCAACAGCTTGGAAGCTGAGAACAAGTGGGAAACAATATTAGCAAGTAAGGTGAGTCCTTAAGGAGGAAGAATAAAATGGAGAGTGGTTAAGGGGCTTACTCACAGTCCAAGAGGTTGTTGTAGTGGATAGAGAAGTCAAAATACCTTGAGAGTAGGTCTTTCTTTACATATCTGATTTAGTTTAATTAAGTAAGTTGGCCGATAAAATATTTACAAGAGGAGACCGAGTAAAGTGTCTTGTTGACTCAAATTTTGAAGACCTAGCAAAGCTTGATTTTAAACCCCAAACTTCTTCAAGAGAAAGATGCTACAAGACAACTAGCAGGCCTTTCTCCCCCACCAAATTTACTCCTCTAACCTCTTTTCAATCCTTGGTGCCACTAGGAACTCTAGCCCCTACTTTCATAAATCTATAGCCTTTGAATTTTATCTTACCTACCATGGCTCAAAATCAACCCTGGTTTGCAGCTGTAGGACCTTTAAGCTTAGGAGAAAACTTGGGAAACTTGCCTAAAGGTCGAGATATTTTATCTAAATTTAGTGGTGATGGAAAAAAATCTCCTGAAGATCATTTGAATGCCTTCAATATGACATGTGGAGTTTTGGTCGTTGGTACTCAAGATGTAGTTATGAGGCTTTTCATCGAGACATTGACAGATGTAGTAGCAAATTGGTTTCATAACTTGCCTCATGCTTCCATCACTGATTGGGATACAATGAAAAGGGCATTTGAGGTTAGATTTAAGTCAGCTAATGATGCCAACACACTCTTGATCTAGTTAAGTCAAATGAAGAAAGAGATTCAAGTACCTATGAGTGAGTTCGTAGCAAGATTTAACAAGGGAATTTAGAAAATTCTAGCTGCAAGCAGACCCAACGATGAAAATTAGAAGGCATTTTTCTTGAATGCTATGCCTCTTGATGTTGTGATTCCTTTAAAAAGAGCTAGGCTAGCCACCCTAGACACTGCTCAAACTCTTGCTATTGAATTAGAGGATGATCTCATAACAAGTGGCAAATGGAGAAAATATGTACAAACACCTAACTCTCAGCCTTCCACCTCCTCCTCATTAGATCTTGTGATACAAAGACTGATGAATGACCTAATAACAATCAAGTGACAATTGCCTAAAACTGCAAGCCCTTATCAAGATATTCCTCATAAATATCCCAATCAAGGAACCTCCAATACTAGCAAGTAATTTAGTCTACCTCCTACGCAACAGAGACTTTAAATTGAGCCTCCTCCAAATAAAGGAAACATGTGTATCTTTCATCTTATTGATTAACATGAAGGGGGTGCATGCCCTAAAAACATATGATATGAAAAGCTTGAAGTTGAAAAAGAAGTTGCAGCAAAGGTGACTATGGAAGACATATCCTCTGAAATACCTGGTGTATCATCTTAAAATGGAAGCACTTCCATGATAAGAGTGTTTATCCCTCTGAGTGAGTGGTCTAGGGTCATGTTAAGCACCTTGATCGGGTCTTTACATGTATCTGGCTTTTCCCCCTGTTCTGCTTTCGTCTGCACCTAATTTTCACTTCATCTCTGCATTTCCTAGCATTATGGGTTAGGTTCCTAAGGTTTTTGACCACAAGGTCAAAGTCAACCTTGTGGGGTCAAATTCAACCTCTACCCTGACCTGGTCAGGATTGACTTCGACCCTGACCTAGTCAGATACAAGCTTGTCCTTGACCCCCTGTCCAAATTTCAAATTTCCTTGATTTCTAGGTGTCGAGTTTTGGGGATATTTGTTTTCCCACCTTCGGGTCAACCATTTGGGATTTCAGAATGGTAAATCCTTAAATTTCATTTAATCTAGGTATATTTTCTAAAGGTTAGGACCTAATTGGGATTTAATTTTCCAAGGTGGCCCCCCTAGAGGATTGTTCCCTAGCTCACTATAAAAGGAGGCCTTCCTCTCTCATTTTCTCATCCTTCAATCATATCTTCTTTTTCCATCAAGAAATCAAGTTTTGTGAGAACACATATCTTCAAGAAATTTCATGAGCAAGATCTCAAGTGCAAGCAAGTGAATTCAAACATTCAAGCAAGCCTTCAAGCATTCAAGTGTTTAAGCATTCATCCATCAAGGAGATCCATTGTTAGCCATTGAGGGATTCAATCTCTTTGGAGGCCCCTTGAAGATCCATCCTTCTACATTCATCCAAGCCTCCTCATATGCAAAGATCAATTCAAGATTGGTGTTGAAGATCAAATTCCATTGATTTGAGACATCCTACATTCATTCTACATCCATTCCTACTTGTGGATTTGAGGATTCAAATCCTCTACAAGGAGTTCAACATAAGCAAGGTGAATTGTTTCAATTACTTTGTTTATGCATGCTACATTTCAATTCAATTTCAAGTTTAATTCCTAAATTGGGGTTTGACCAAGGCAAACCCCCCATACAAATAAAAAAACCCATTTTCTTGTAGGTACAGGTGTGAAATTTTGGATCTGAGAGTAGATTTGGATACCTTTTTGGGTAAACTTTCAAGATCTGCGAACAAAGTCAGAATCAACCTTCAAATAAATAATGTAGCCTTTAACCTTTTGTGAGGATCAAAGACTACCTGCTATTAGAAAGATAAAAGATTTTTAGGTTTTCTTCGTCTTGGCATTTCCAGTCCAAAATAGGTTGCAGAATTGCCCGAAAGTACACAGATGTCAGAAATTGGCATTTTCCAAATTTTCCCTAATTTGAGGTTAGTACTTGTATTTCAATTATTTCAAATTTCAAACATAATAATTCTCCATAGGGAAATAGAGGTTTTTTCTCTCTCTTTCATATTCTCCATAGATTAATTCAATTGTGTATTAACCTTTTGGTTGATCAAATTGGATCTCTCTTTTGGGAATTTGGATTTAGGACTGGATCTCATATTTCCCCCATAAATTATACAATAAATAGAGGTGATTTCATTTTACCTTTATTCATTTTGGTGAACCCGACTAGCTTACTCTCTTTCTTTTTGGTGTTAGACTCCTTTTATCTTGTTAGTATTAGATTTATCCTTTGTGTTAGATCTTGCATGGTAATTAGATTTCAAACATACAAAAATAATCATGCTTTATGTGGTTTTAGTTTAGTTCATTTGCATTGCATTGGTTTATGAGCTTTACTACTACTAGTCCTACTTATAATATTCCAACTAGAAGAAGTCGTAGACTCATGGGTGCCTTTGATCTTGAATCTCCATCTCCTTTCCTTAGGGTCCCGGATGATAATTTGATTCTTCATGATTCCAATCCTACTATGGAGAAAAAATCTTCTCACTCATCTCATGATGAGGATGGCGCTTTAAGAGTTCCTCCTGAACAAGTTCAAAAACTTTCAACTAAACTTGATAAAATGGGTAATTGGCTTATTCAAGAGAACCATAATCAAGATTCTATTCAAGCTATAGAGGCTCTTAAGAAATTTCTCCATGATAGTGATCAAGGTGTTAACCTCTTGCATGGTATTACTCACCTTGTGCATTCAAATGTTAAACCTTTAGCTCAAGAAGCTCAAGATTTGGGGTTGATTCCTCCTCTCACTAGTGTTGAACCTCCTTCTAATCCTTTACCTAATATTCCTACCTATACTCCTTCTTTGGTGACTGTGATGATTCCTTGTGTTCCTATGAGTGTTCCTCCTATGTCCCTTCCTACATCACAACCTTCCTATCATAATGTTCCTTTTACTTATTCCAATCCGCTTCCAACTATAGTTCCTAGTGTTCCTCCAGTCATGTCTTCTATTCCTGGAGCTTCTTCCACTTTACCTAGTGTGTCTAATGTTGCTACTCCTATTTAATCTAATTATTCAACAATCATCAATTTGGCTCAAACTATGTCATCATTACAACAACAACTTACTTCCTTAACTCAAAACAAGTTTAGTATCCCTACATGTGACATGGGAATTCCTTTGTCCTTGGATATTATTCAATCTCCTCTTCCTTAGCAAGTCGATATGCCTCATCTTGAGAATCATAATGGAAAAGGACATCCTGATCATCATGTTAAAACATTCCAAATCTTTTGAGGTGATTATGCTCATGACCATAGGATTTTAGCCAAACTATTTGCTAGAACCTTCTATGACAAGGCCTTACAATGGTATTGTTCTTTGCCTCCTTATTCTATTGATTCCTTTCCAAAACTTGCTAATGCCTTTATTCAACAATTTCAAAACAACATTGGCCCACAAGTGTCTTTTACTGATTTGATGTATTGTAAACACAGTGCTAAAGAAAAATTAACTGAATTTATTGGTAGATTTAAGCATTTGCATGCTCAAATTTCCTATCCTATTCTTGGTATTGATATTCAATGTATGTTTATTTCAAATTTGCAAAATGATATTAGAGATAAGATTCTTCTTACTAAATTTACCTCTTTTCAACAACTTTGTGCAGTGCTTCATCATCATTAATTACAAGTGAGTCAATTTGACAGCAACACTCCAATGGCTCCTGTTCCAGTTGATAAGAGTGATCTCTCTCCTAATCCAAACAAATTTCAAAACTTCAACAACTATGTCAAGATAAACAAATAAGAGAATGTAGTTGCTGATCAAGTTGTTGCATCTCTTAATGCCACTTCTGCATCCACTTATTTTTTATTAAATCATACATTTACTGCTCTTTCTGAACCTTTACATGCTATTATGAATAGGTTGATAACTGCTAATATGATTACTTTACCTCCTATTTGACCTCTTTTACCTGTTATGATTGCTTCTAAATCTTTTGATCAAAATGCTTTTTGTCAATATCATCATTAGAATGGTCATGATACTAACAAATGTTATTCTTTAAAACATAAGGTTCAAGACTTAATTGACTCTAATGCCTTATTTGTTGATAATTTTGACAGTAGTGGAAACAAATTTGTTGCTCCTCATCAAAATCTTCAAATCTATATGAATCCTTTACCTATGCATGATACTAATACCATTTCTCAACCATCTACTATGGAAATTTTGTATGATTCTAAGATGGATGATCTCAATCATGTTGTTAATCAAGTGGAGCATGTTGGTCAATCTGTATCTCCACCTCAACATCAGATTCAATCTCAAGTTCAATCTTAACCTCGACCAAAACCTAAACCTAAAATGAAAACTCAACCTAAACCTCGACAACAACCTAAGAATAAAAGACCTTAGGAACTTTTGATTACCTTTGATGACTCAGACTATTAAGGCTCCTGATGGTCCCCTTTACATTTATGCTAGGATTTCTCATAAACCTACTCGTGGTTGTCTTGTTGATCCCACATCCTTATTCAATGTTATTATTGAAGAAAATATTTTTATGAAAAGCTTACAATGTGATTCTTATGATACATCAGATGTGTGGATTCAAACTTGTAATGGTTTTCTTTATCCATCATTTGGTTCTATTACTTTACCAGTTGAACTTTGTGGAAAAATTGTGAACACTACCTTTGTTGTGGTTCCTACTTCTGATCAATTTCAGGTTAAGCTAGGTTTTCCTTGGTTGAATGACATGCATGTTGTTGCTTCACCTATCCATAATTTTCTTAAGTTCATTCATGATGAAGAATTGAAGATGATTAATCATAACTTATATCAACCTTCTAGGCCTAGAGATTGTGCTGCTCTTGATTTCTTTTGGCCTTCATTACCTAATTCATGTCCTCCTCGACCTGATAATATTTTTCATTCATATCAAGCCTATAAACATCATAAGATTCTTGAATTAAGCATTCCTCCCATGGATCTTAATCATGGTCTTTTACCTACACCTTCTATACCTCCTTTAACTATGGCTTCTAGTTCTGTTAATCAAGTTCCTTCTATCGCTCTTCCTAAATAACCTATCAAAGATCTTGTGATTGTTCCTCCTATTGTTGATAATCCTATTGATCTTCCTAAAGAACCTGTGAAGGATCCTATGATTTTTCCTCCTAGTTCTCAACCTATTTCAAATAAATCAAAACATAATCGATCTGCTAATAAACATCGTAAAAAGTGGCGCAGTCATGCTAAAGCTTATAATTCTATTCTTCAAAGATCTCTACCTTCTTCGGATAAATCTATGCATGATGTGTTAGAAGAAGTTGTTACTAATAATGATGTTAAGATGTATGATTATGATGATTCAATTTGTATCTTAGATCCTATTTTGATTAATTTGGATGAAGAAGATACTCTTGATGATATTGATGATGTTAATGATGAATATGAGACTATTGACATTGACATTGATTTACCTAATATGCTTTCATCACAATTAACTCTTACACCTAGTGTCAAACATTGTGATTCTCAAGAGGAACCTTGTTTGGAATTGGCTATGATTCCTACTATGTTGGATATAGTCCCTCTTGCAAGTTACCCACCTTCCCTAAATGATATACAACAAGATGGGGAGAGTAGGCGGCATGCTTGATCGGCTTGTCTTTCATGGTAGCGTTGTTGTGTGTTTTCCTATTGTATTGTGCTTCTCCCATAATGTATTTTCTAAATGTTGTTAGATTATTTTATACAATCCTTGTTACTCTATTGGTACAAGGTGATAATGGAATCAAAACTATTGTTCAAATTCCTCTATATGTATCTCTATTCTTCTATGTGTTGTTCAATGTTATGTTGTAATTGTTCTATTATTCATAAATGTTTCCTTGTGTAATTTGATTGGATTCGAGATATGGTAGCACTAATTCTTTTTGGTCTCCATGTCATGGTCTGAAAAGATTCTTCTTCATATATCTTATGTGAGCTTTCCTCCTTTGTGATCATAGTTCTACTTTCTTTGGGGAATGATGTCAATTCATTTGTAATAATATCATATATATATTATTTTATGATCATACTGACCCCATGGTAGGTAGATCCCTTCTATGTTCTCTATATGTTTATGTGATATTTCCCTTGATTTGTCTTCGTATGGGGGCATCTCGACGTAGAAATGTAATCAATGGAGTTTTTTATGTTTCTGTTAAAGCCATTTCTCCTATTGAAGTGTCAGCAATGACTTTAACTTGGAGGCATATGCTCTGCTGACCTATTGCACACACACACTTTTCAATACGTGCACATATTTTTCAAGATACCTTTTCTCCCTTTTTGGATTAATAACTAATCCTTAAAGCATGGATTTATATTTTAGGATCCCTTGATCCCTCCAGTTTCAAATATATTTTGATCCCTTAAGGTCGGAGGTGTCCTTAAGATTGGATCTCTTTTGTTTTTGGTTTCATTCTTATGGAATAGAATATTCCTAAGGGTGAATCCTTGATGGGTTGACTAGTGAGTAGAAACATTCACTAGGCAGTTCAATTCCATCTTTCCAATTGCATTGTTTCCTTGTGTGGTTCACAATGGGACATAAGTTCTCATTGGGAGAGGTAATCACACCCTTTATTTCTCTCTCTAGAGATGTCTCTCTTATTGTGATTTGGGAGTCAACAAAGACTTGAGTCCCTGGGGGCTTAAGGTTTCTCTTTGTCCCTTGGATTATGATAAGATTATCTTTTCATTCTAATCTCCTTTACCAAGAGTTTGCATCGAGTCCATACTCTTGCTAAAGTGGGGGCTTAATGTATCATCTTAAAATGGAGGCACTTCCATGATAAGAGCATTTAGCCCTTCGAGTGAGTGGTCTAGGGTCATGTTAAGTGCCTTGATCAGTTCTTTGCATGTATCTGGCTTTTCCCTCTATTCTGCTTTCCTCTACACCTAATTTTCACTTCATATCTGCATTTCCTAGCATTTTGGGTCAAGTTCCTAAGGTTTTTTACCACAAGGTCAAAGTAAACCTTATGGGTTCAAAGTCAACCTCTACCCTGACCTAGTCAGGATTGAGCTCAACCCTGACCTGGTCAGATACAAGCTTGTCCTTGACCCCCTGTCCAGATTTCAAATTTCCTTGATTTCTAGGTGTCGAGTTTCGGGGATATTTGTTTTTCCACCTCCAGGTCAGCCATTTCAGGTTTCGAAATGGTAAATCCTTAAATTTTATTTAATCTAGGTATATTTTCTAAAGGTTAGGACCTAATTGGGATTTAATTCTCCAAGCTGGCCCCTCTAGAGGATTGTGCCCTAGTTCACTATAAAAGGAGGCCTTCCTCTCTCATTTTCTCATTCATCAATCATTTCTTTTGCCATCAAGCAATCAAGTTTTGTGACAACACATCTCTTCAAGAAATTTCATGAGTGAGCTCTCAAGTGCAAGCAAGTGAATTCAAGAATTCAAGAAAGCCTTCAAGCATTCAAGTGTTCAAGCATTCATCCATCAAGGAGATCCATTGTTAGCCGTTGAAGGATTCAATCTCTTTGGAGCCCCCTTGAAGATCCATCCTTCTACATTCATCCAAGCCTCCTCATATGCAAAGATCAATTCAAGATTGGTGTTGAAGATCAAATGCCATTGATTTGAGACATCCTACATTAGTTCTACATCCATTCCTACTTGTGGATTTGAGGATTTGAATCCTCTATAAGGACTTCAACATAAGCTGATGAACTACCACTGATTTAGAACCTGAATGAAGAATCTATGATTTAAGATTATTCAGGAGTTGCTGATTAGATGTGCAAGATGATTAAATTAGTATTATGTTGTCACTAATGTCAACTAGCTTGACATTACTTATCTTGCAAGTTACTATACCGATATATCTGAAGAAAGATGGAAGAGATGAAGAACAAAAATATCTATATGAGGAAGATGTGTACATCATATGAGGATAAGGAATATACTGAGTAACTTGTTGATGAGTCTATGACTTGATGATATCAACTTTATTATGTTGCACTCATCTATGATGAAGAATAGAGCTAAAAAACAAAAAGTAGTGTTATCGGTAAATGAAGCAGACCAGTATACACCGACGGAGTGTAGTGTATACCGAGCGTAGTGCTAACTGAGCTTGTGTTCATTGACGCATTTCTTTGTTAACCTAGTAGAATAGAAAGGAATTAAATGATTAGCTTAGCCAATAAATTGATGAGATGGAAAATGTATGAAATCAAGGTAACAGATAAGGTTTGTTATGAAGATCAATGGCTAACATAATTCAAGGAAGATATAATGGAGTAGATTTAAAACGTGTTACCAACACATCAACTGAAGAAGGCTAAAGTGGTAAAATCAATGAATGAGATTAAGCAGAAAAATCTGATGGACAAAAAGAAAATGATTTTCTCATCTATATAAGAGACATTGGTTTCATTGTTGAAGGACGCCGAAAAAAGAAGATACTATAGAATTATCGCATGAACAAGTTTTCATGCATTTTGATCATATTGGTTACTGAGAACCGAACTCTAGAACAATTACTGAGCTACAAAGAGTAATTACCAACTGATAGTAATTTGATATTGTATTGAATCTGAAGTGATATATTGATTAGAAAGATATGAATGAGCTGAACATTGGTTTGTAAACTACAATTGAAGTTGTTTCAAGGTAGATCATCTACTGTTACATATTTAACCATTGTAAATAGTCAAATCTCTTAACCAAGTGGACTATGAAAGTCTTTTTATGTTTCATTCATAGAGTGAACATTGTTATCCTGTCAACCCCAGAGTGACTACTGGTTGGATGATAACTTTTGGTCTAAAATCCTCTAACAAGGTCACACCTAATAGTGTTTTTGTAACCTTTAATAGGGTTGGGTCTTCACCGACCTCACTTTAGAAGAGTGAACATTTTGGGTTGCCGGTCCCATGTGGTTTTTCCCTTCATAGGGTTTCCATGTTAAATCTCTTGTGTCATGTGTTGATTGTGATATTTTCTTGTTATCATACTTTGCATATTATATGTTAGATTTTATTAGTAACTAGTATAAGTTTTAGACTGACAATCAGTAAAAGTACAAATAGTGAAAGTATTTTATGTTTACCGAGGAGAAAAAGTTGAAGTATTTGTTTTGGATTATACATTTTGTTTTGGGACACTAGATAACTGATTCACCCCCCTCTCAGTTGTTCTAACAATTGGTATTAGAGCTATGGTTGCTTAGAACAAAGTTTTAAGGACTCTAGCGCAAAGGTCTCAAGATGTATAAGAGGGAAGTGCCAAAGCTAAACAAAGAGAACTTCACAGTATGGCAAAGCTAGATGAAATTGCACATATCTAGAATTGGGAACTCAACACTTGAACTGATGCAGAATGGCTACATTGAACCGACACCTAGTCCCTTAACACTTGATCAACTGAAAGATAGGCATGAACACAACATTACTATGATGGAACTTGTTGCTGCCTATACTGATGCCAGATTTGAAGACATTAAGGGATTCACTACTGCCAAAGCCATGTGGGATAAATTGACTCTAATATAAAATGGAGATTTGAATGTTAAGAGAGCCAGAGCAGAAAGCCTAAGAGGTCATTTTGATGATATGAAGATGAAAGAAGGTGAGAACATTGTGCAATACACAAATAGACTAAAAGAGGTAGTACATGCTATAAGAGAATCAAATGGAATTATTGAGGATGAAATAATGATAAGCAAGATTCTCAAAACTTTACTGCCAGTTTATGTTATTAGGATCTCTGCAATTCATGAAACAAGAGCTACATCCAACCTTACTCTTGACACACTAATCACTAATCTTCCAACCTTTGAATTGAATAACTTTGACAATAGTGTTGTACCTTCTATTGAATCTTCTTTCATGTCTTCTTTGAAAATTGGTAAATCTAGTAGCAAGAATAGTAAGAATAATGATAGTGATAGCGGTACCGACAAAGCACCTAATGAGCTTGAAGCTCTTATGGCTAGAAGATTACCCAAAGGTAAAGGAAGGTATAGAGGTAAGCTACCTTTGGCATGTTTTAGTTGTAATGAAGTTGGCCACATTGCTACTAGATATTCAAATAAGAAAGATGATGATAGATCCAAAGACCAATCTGAAGGAAGCTATGGGAGAAGAGTCAACAAAGGCTACTGATACAACAATAGAGACAACTAAGATAGCTATGATAAAGGGAAAAAGGTATGTTACATAGCCAAAGAAATTGAATCTAAATCTGATACTGATGATGATGTAGAATTAGTATTTGTTGCTATGAAAGATGACTCAGAGGAAGAAGAGAAACATGAAGAAACAACACTGATCTCTAAAGTAAGCAGAAATGATACATGGATCATAGACAGTGGTTGTACACATCATATGACTGGTGATATAGATAAATTTGATCTACTTGATGAATATGATGGAGGATCTGTTAGGATGGAAAATGATGCACCATGTATGGTAAGAGGTAAATGTTCACTGATAATTAATGATAGAATAAAATGTGAAAATTCATACTGGGTAGATGGACTGAACTATAATTTGTTAAGTGTGGCATAGTTGAATAACTCAGGCCACCAACTTGCTTTTGAGAGCAGAAAGGTAAAAATCTATGATGATGGAGGAAGACTTGTTCAAATCAGTACACAATCCAGAGGTAATCTATTTTATCTTGATATTGATTAGTCTTCTTGTTTATTAATCAAGGATGAAGATGCATGGTCATGGCATAAGAGGTTATGCCATCTGAATTTTGATAACATGATCAAGATTAGTAAGAAGAAAAGAGTTAGAGGGTTGCCTAACTCATCAAAACTAGATCATGCTATGTGTAATGTGTTAGGAATGAATGCTAAATCCGTTGGTAGTCATTCTATAGCAGTGGTTGTTGCATTCATGACTATGATTGTCATTGATGTCAACACAGTGATATTCTAGAGTTTAGCAAAAAAGTAGGCACAGTTTTATTTTGTGCACATGTTATATTGTAGATTGAGTTATGCATAGTTGATGGTATTTTCTTTGTTTTGTTATTAGCCTATGGTTAAGAGTGCAAAAATAAATTCATTCATTCATGAAAGCTATAAGAATTTTGGTGGAAGTAGTATTCTAGCAATATTCCTGTGTAGCGGTTTTTGGTAATCGGAGGATATCTCCTAACCGAGATGAAATCTGATTCTGCATAGTTAAAGGGAAGTTTGAGACTCATTGGTGGTGACATGGTTCACAACACAAACTTTGAGGTCACATGATTGGAAATTTATTATATCTGGAAGCTGACAGTTTTATGTAATTTTGATGTAGCATGTTGAAATTATTATTTTGTATTTGCATGCCGACTCATTTATAATTATTTGAGTGTGGTATAAAGGAAGGAATTTTTTCCTTGTTATGAGAGGATTGTAATATTTGTGATATGAAGTTGTGAAGTTGTGATGCAAATGTATGCATGAAGTGAAGAAAAGATCTAATTTAGTGATGAAAGAAGACTTGCGAAGTACAGAGATCTAGATTTGTGATTTTGTGTAGCAGAGAGTGTGGTTTTGGCACAGTGTGAGGGAGGTAACATGTTTCATATTATTCTATTGAATAATCTTAAGATCTATTGGATAGTGAGTTCAGAGATCTTTCTTTGAAGCTGTTTGGGCAGTGGGTCCTTCTCTCTTCCATAACTCCTAACAGGGTTAGAATATTTTAATAGGGATTCAAAATATCCTAACAGAGATTCATATGTACTAAATGTATTTCATAAGAGTCCTAACAAGGTCCAGCCTCTAACAAGGAACTTTCATATTAGTGCATCATTCCCACCGGGGTTTACTCTTTGATCAAGAGGTTCCCTAGTTAACATATCTTGTGTTATTGTGTCATTGTGTATGATTATCTTTTTATGGTTGGTTACTGCATTAATTATATGGTTTAAAGTTATTGAAGTTGATATTGAAGTTAATGTTGATAAATGGTTTAATTATCAGATAATTGATTCACCCCCCCCCCCCCTCTTAGTTATCTTGGTGGTCTTTACTTTCTAACAATTGGTATCAGAGCGGCAGGTCCTTGAAAGAGAAGTTTAACAACTTAAGGAGATCTATGGTGAATTTCAGAAAAGAAAGCCCTAAGTTTGATGGAGTAAATTTTGACAGCTGGAAAGAAAAGATGAAGACACATCTCTTGTGTTTGGGACCAGGTTATTGGTTGATTACAAAGAATGAAAGGACTCTAATTGAAGAAGACAATCTTGAAACAAGTTCTAAAGATGAAGTAGATCTATTTGTGTGTAACATACTTGCAAGAGAAGCACTTTTATCAGCACTTCCAGAGAAAGAATACAGTCAGGTAAAAGGTTTAACTAAATCTCATGATATTTGGAAAGCTTTACATTCTACGTTTGAAGGTGATGAACATGCAAAGAAATCTAGGTTACATAATTAGATTTGTGCATTTGAAGACATAAGAATGATGGAAGATGAATATGTTAGAAGCTATATTGGTAGGATGTTAGAAATTGTTGCAAGAATAAAGTCTTGTGGAGGTGAAAAGACAAAGAATGAAGTCATATGGAAGATTTTGAGAACATTGACACTGGTATTTAGGAAGACTACACAAATGATTGAGCAAGTGATACCTTGTACACAAAACTTTTCAAGAGAGACCCTTCTTGGAAGATTGGAAGTAGTAGAGATGAATTTGAGGTTATCAGGAGAACTACCTAGAGTGGAGACAGCATTCAGTGCTCTTAGCATCAGACCTATTTTGTCTAGAAGTACAACTATGAATGGAGATTATGCCAGTAGTAGTAGATCCAAATCTGATGAAGATAAGAAGATTGAAGAAGGTATTGCCTTGCTTGTGAAAAGAGAACTAGATGGTAAGAAAATCTTTAAATGTTGGACATGTCAAGAATATGGTCATTTTGCATCTAAGTGTCCTAAGAGAATTAAGAAGTATAGAAACAATTTTAAGCCTAGAAGATCTAAAGAATGTTATTATGCAAACAATGAAGAAATTGAAGCAGGAATTGAAAGACATTTGAGTGATAGTGATAATGATAACTTTGATGACATAGGATTTGTAGCAATTAAGGAAGAAAATTCTAAATCTGATATTAAAGAAGAAAAAGCCTTAGTTTCCCAAGTTGAAAAGAAAGTTGATTAGATTATAGATAGTGGTTGTTCACATCATATGATTGGTGATAAAGGAAAATTCATAAAGTTTAACAATTATGATGGAGGAATTGTTAGAGTTGGTAACAATGCACCTTGTTTGATTAAAGGTATAGGATCTATTACTCTTGATGGAAAGAATAATACTGATGATGTTTACTTTGTTGATGGATTGAAACATAATCTTTTGAGTGTTGGACAGTTAGTGGATAAGGGATATCAAGTTTGGTTTACTGAGAAAATTTGTGTGATTAAGGATAAAGATGGAAATCTAATTGGAACTAGATCTAGAACCAGAGGTAATGTATTTCAGTTGAACCCTATTGAGATGACATGCTTGATGACTAAGATTGATGATAGTTGGTTTGGCATAGAAGGTTTTATCATATAAACTTTGATAATATTGTGAAAGTAAGTTCTACCCTTGCAGTAAGAGATTTACCTAAGATTATGAAGCCTACTAACATGATTTGCAAGGAATGTGTGATGGCTAAGTTGAAAAGGAGTTCATTTCCTAGCAAGAAGTTCACATCTACAAAAAAGTTGGAGATTGTTCATACAGACTTGAGCGGCCCTACTAGGACTAGAGGATTCTATGGAGAAAGATATTTTATGATTCTTGTTGATGATTTTACAAGAATGATGTGGATTGCATTTTTGAAAGAAAAATCTAAATCATTTGATAAGTTTAAGGTCACGAAGAATAAAGTTGAGAATGAATCAGGAATGAGGATTAAATGTTTGAGATCTGATAGAGGTGGAGAATTTACATCTAAAGAGTTTAACACTTTTTGTGAAGTAAATGGTATTAAGAGATAGTTATCAGCCCCTAGAACACTTGAACAAAATGGTATTGCAGAAAGAAGGAATAGATCAGTGACTGAAGTAGCTAGAGCTATGTTATTTGAAGGTGATTTGACAAAGACATTTTGGAGAGAAGCAGTGAATATAGCAGTATATATAATGAATAGAGTACAAATCAAAGCAGACATAGACAAGACACCTTATGAATTGTGGTTTGGACATGCACCATCAGTTAAGTATTTTAGAATTTTTGGAAGCAAATGTTATATTAAGAGAGATGATGATATAGGAAAGTTTGATCCTAGAAGTGATGAAGGAATTTTTCTTGGATATTCTTTGAAAAGAAAAGCATATAGATGTTACAATAAGAGAACTAAAACTATTGTTGAAAGTGAAAATGTAAAAGTTAATGAGAAGTTTAAAATTTAGGAAAGAATGTTTGATTATGAATCTGATGAAGGAACTAACCCTCAGCCTAACATTGAAACTACTAAACAATTTTTTGAGACTGATAGTGAATTGTTGAATGAAAGTCATGCTGAAGAAAACATAGAAGAATCTACAGTTGAAGAAAGATCAGTGACTATGACACCTAACAGGTATATATCAAGACATCATCCTGTTGAGCAAGTGATTGGAAGTTTGGACAAAGGAGTTATGACTAGAAAGAAGGTACATTTATGTTTGATTTCTCAAATTGAACCTAAATCTACTAGTGAAGCTTGTGAAGATGAACATTGAATTAAAGCTATGAAAGAAGAATTGGATCAGATTGAAAAGAACAAGACATGAGAATTGGTCTCTAGACCTAAAGACAAAAATGTGATTGGAACTAAATGGGTATTCAGGAACAAGATGAATGAACAAGGAGAAGTAATTAGAAACAAAGCAAGATTGGTATGTAAGGGATACTCACAGCAAGAAGGAATTGACTATGAAGAGACTTTTGCCCTTGTTGCAAGACTTGAAGTAGTAAGAATATTTTTGGCTTATGCAGCATTTAAGAAATTTAAAGTGTATCAGATGGATGTGAAGTCAGCATTTCTGAATGGTGAATTAGAAGAAGTCTACATTGAGCAGCCTAAAGGTTTTCCTTTGACTCAAGAAGGAGACATGGTATGTAAACTAAAGAAAGCATTGTATGGACTAAAGCAAGCACCTAGAACTTGGTATGCTAGATTAGATAAGTATTTGTTAAAATTGGGATTTACAAAAGGAATAGCTGATAGTAACTTATACACAAAAGAAATTGAGAATGGATTGTTAGTTTTGGTTATTTTTGTTGATGACATTATTTTTGGAGGAGAAGATGAAGCTAGTGACAAATTTGCTGATGAAATGAAGACAAAATTTGAAATGAGTATGATTGGATAAATGAAATACTTTTTAGGATTACAGATAACACAAAACAAAGATGGTATCTTTATAAGTCAGACAAAGTACTTGAATGATTTGTTGAAAAGATTTGGTATGGAGAATTGTAAACCAGTTGGAACACCTATGGTTATAGGACATAAACTATCTAGTAAAGATGAGACACCAGAAGTTGAGCAAAAGAAATATAGATCTATGATTGGTGGATTAAAGTACTTGACACACACTAGACTAGATATACAACATTCAGTTGGAATGGTAGCAAGATTTCAAGCTGAACCTAGAGAGTCACATTATGCAGTAGTAAAAAGGATATTGAGATATCTTAGAGGCACAATGGACTATGGACTGTGGTATGAAAATTCTGATGATTTTACCCTATGTGCATATACTGATGTTGATTAGGGAGGTAGCGTTGATGATAAGAAAAGCACCAGTGATGGAGCCTTTTTTCTTGGCGGAAGATTAGTTTCTTGATTGAGAAAAAAGAAGAATTGTATCTCACAGAGTACAGAAGAAGCAGAATATGTAGCAGCAACAAACAATTATAATTAGATAATTTGGATGAAGCAGATGTTGATGGATATTGGAATGAAGTTTGATGAGCCTATTGTCATATATTGTGACAATACAAGTACAGTTAGTATGTCTAAGAATTTGGTTTTACATTCTAAAACAAAGCATATAGAGATCAAGTATCATGTTGTAAGAGAGAAGGTTGCAGATAAAGAAGTCAGACTAGAGTACATAAGAAAAAAGGAGCAGATAGTAGATATATTTACTAAGCCTTTGCCTAAGGATACATTTGAGTATCTGAGAGGTATGCTTGGGGTTATGTCCCAACCTACTTTTGAGTAATGATGCAATTGGTTGCATCCATCCAGTGGTTTATGGCCCTATCTATTTTCTAGATTGGATGTTGGTACTTCCTCTATGGTGGAGTATGTGTATCTAAGCTAAGTCATTGAGGACTCTTGTGAATGTATTTCTTGAATAGTGTCTTTTGACATTGAGCTATTGTTTGACATAGTGATAGAATTTCTATCATTTATGTCAATGGGGGAGATAATCATGAAAAACATTGAGGAACTACACTTGTTGGAGAGATTGAATAGGATAACGAAGCAAGATTTGATTAATGATGAGCAATAGTACAGTTGAGCAGCAGTGATTGGATTTTTGGAACATTGGATGTTTTTCATCTATGTTGACATCAATGCCAATGGGGAAGATTGTTAGGAATGAATGTTGAAGCCTTTGGTAGTCATTTTGTAGCAATGGTTGTTGCATTCATGACTATGATTGTCATTGATGTCAACATAGTGATATTTTGGAGTTTAGCAGAAAAGTAGGCACAGTTTTATTTTGCACACATGTTATATTGTAGATTGAGTTATGTGTAGTTGATGGTATGTTCTTTGTTGTGTTATTAGCATATGGTTAAGAGCACAAAAATAAATTCATTTATTCATGAAAGCTATAAGCATTTTGGTGGAAGTAGTATTCTGGCAGTATTCCTGTGTAGCGGTTTTTGGTAATCGGAGGATATCTCCTAACCAGGATGAAATCTGATTCTGCGCAGTTACAGGGAAGTTTGAGACTCATTGGTGGTGATGTGGTTCATAGTGAAAACTTTGAGGTCACACGATTGGAAAGTTATTGTATCTGGAAGCTGACAGTTTTATGTAATTTTGATGTAGCATGTTGAAATTATTATTTTGTATTTGCATGCCGACTCATTTATAATTATTTGAGTGTGGTATAAAGGAAGGAATGTTTTACTTGGAGACTCATTCATGGTGATGTGGTTCATAGTGCAATGTTTTAGGTCACACGATTGGAAAGTTATTGTATCTGGAAGCTGATAGTTTTATGTAATTTTGATGTAGCATGTTGAAATTATTATTTTGTATTTGCATGCCGACTCATTTATAATTATTTGAGTGTGGTATAAAGGAAGGAATTTTTTACTTGTTATGAGAGGATTTTAATAGTTGTGATATGAATTTGTGAAGTTGTGATGTGAATGTATGCATGAAGTGAAGAAAAGAACTAATTCAGTGATGAAGGAAGACTTGCGAAGTACAGAGATCTGGATTTCTGATCTTGTGTAGTAGAGAGTACAGTTTTGGCACAGTGTGAAGGAGGTAACATATTTCATATTATTCTATTGAATAATCCTAAGATCTATTGGACAGTGAGTTCAGAGATCTTGCCTTGAAGCCGTTTGGGTAGTGGGTCCTTCTGTCTTCCATAACTCCTAACAGGGTTAGAATCTTTTAACAGGGATTCAAAATCTCCTACTAGAGATTCATATGTACCGAATGTATTTCATAAGACTCCTCATAGGGTCCATCCTCTAGCAAGGAACTTTCATATTAGTGCATCATTCCCACTAGGCTTTACTCTTTGATCAAGAGGTTCCCTATTTAACATATCTTGTGTTATTGTGTCATTGTGTATGATTATCTTTCTATGGTTGGTTACTGCATTAATTATATGGTTTAAAGCTGTTAAAGTTGATATTGAAGTTAATGTTGATAAATGGTTTAATTATCAAATAACTGATTCACCCCCCCCGCCCCCTCTCAATTATCTTGGTGGTCTTTACTTTCTAACATCATGAATGTCAGAAAGGTAAGATGACTAAGTTTAGTTTTAAGAGAAAAGACTACTCAAAAAAGAAGATACTTGAGTGGGTTCATACTGACCTATGTGGTCCTATCAGAATTCAAAGCTATTATGGTGATAGATATTTTATTCTTTTTATTGATGACTATACTAGACTAATGACAGTTATGTTCTTAAAAGAAAAATCGGAAGCATTTAAGATGTTTAAGTGGTATAAGGAAAAGGTAGAAAAAGAGACTGGAAAAGAATTAAAATGCTTAAGATCTGATAGAGGAGGTGAATTTATCTCTGATAAATTTACTAATTTCTGTAATGAGAATGGTATCAAAAGAGAGGTCTCTGCACCGAGAACACCTTAGCAAAATGGGATTGTTGAAAGAAGGAACAGGTCAATAATTGATTGTGCAAGAACACTAATGCTGCAAAAGAATATTTCTTAGACATACTAGAGGGAAGCTATCAGTACAACTATATATCTACTTAACTAAGTACAACTGAAGAAGGACACCAACCGAACACCCTATGAGCTATGGTTTGGACACAAACCTACTATAAGTTATTTTAGGATTTTTGGAAGGAAATGTTTTATTCTGAAAGATGAGAGGAATGGGAAATTTGATTCAAAAGGTGATGAAGGAATATTCTTGGGATATTATACTAAGAGTAAAGCATACAAATGTCTGAATAAGGTTACAAATAAGATAATTGAAAGTACTAATGTCCGTGTTGATGAGTTTAATGATAAGAACATAGAAGAAAGTAGAAGAGAACCAGAAGGCTATGGTAGATTCACCTACATTGAACTTCCTGATTATCTACCGAAGTCACAACCTATGATAATTGGTTAGCAGGAAAATAACCCCGAGGAATAGGAAAGGGAAACTAATGACCAAGATGAAGCTACCGAGCAAGCACATGAACCTAAATAGGATGAACAAGAAAGAAGAAACTGAGTACTGGATAGTTTTGTCAGAAGACATCATCCTGAGACACAAATTATTGGAGATAGACAAGCTGGCATGTAGACAAGAAGCAAAGCAAGACAAGGTACATGTCTAGTTTATGAATTTGAACCAAAAAATGTGAAAATTGCATTAGAGAATGAGGAATGGGTTAATGCAATGAAAGAAGAAATAGAACAAATAAAGAAGAACAAAACCTAGTCCTTAGTACCTTGACCTAAAGATAAAAATGTTATCGGTACTAAGTGGATATTCAGGAACAAATTGAATGAAAATGGTGAAGTGATAAGAAATAAAGCTAGATTAGTATGCAAGGGATATGCACAGGAAGAAGGCATTAACTATGGTGAGACATTTGTACCTATTGCTAGATTGGAAGGAGTTAGGATGCTACTTGCATATGCTGGACACAAGAAATTTAAAGGTTATCAAATGAATGTGAAGTCAACATTTCTGAATGGTATCCTTGAAGAAGAAGTCTACATATAACAACCTAAAGGATTCATTGATCCAGAAAAAAAAGACATGGTATGTAGATTACATAAAGCTTTATATGGTTTGAAGCAAGCACTGAGAGGCTAGTATGAAAGACTTCATACTTACTTGTTAAGTATTGGATTTGTAAGAACTGGTGAGAACAATAATTTATACATGAAAGGTGATACTGATGACACTATTATTATTGCTGAAATATTTGTTTATGATATTATTTTTGGAGGTCAAGATCATGTATGTAAATCTTTTGTTGATGATATGAGAAAAGAGTTTGAGATGTCTATGTTCGGAGAGATTAAATTCTTTCTAGGACTACAAGTGATTCAGCAAAGTGATGGGATATTTATCTCATAGTCTAAATACATAAATGAAGTCTTGAAGATATTTGGCATGGAAAATGCTAAACCTATGGGAACACTGATGGCTACTAGAATTAAATTGACAAAGGAAGATGAAACTACAGAGGTAAACCAGACACTTTACCAATCCATGATTGCTAAGCTAATGTATGTAGTTCACAGTAGACTAGATATAGCACATGCTATGGGAATAGTTGCTAGATTTTCTGCTAACCCTAGAGAATCACACATGATTGCTACTAAAAGAATCTTAAGATACTTGAAAAACACATAGGATTATGGATTATGATATCCTAAGGAAGGTAAGTTTGAACTAAAGGTCTATACCGATGCTGATTGGGCTGGAAATGTGGATGACAGAAAATGCACCACCACAGGAGCATTCTTCTTTGGTGAAAGACTTGTAACCTGGACAAGTAAAAAGCATGCTTTTATTTCTTAGTCTACAATTGAAGCAGAGTATGTTGTTGCTGCTACTAATTGCTCAAACATTGCATATATCAAGCAAGTGTTGCAAGGAATGAATGAGGTAATCATTGACTCAATGATTATATACTATGACAACACAAGTGCTATTAATATTTCAAAGAATCCAGTGATGCACTCTAAGACAAAGCATATATCAATTAAGTATCATTACTTAAGAGAACAAGTGCAAGAGAAGCAAGTGAGGTTAGAATTTGTTACATCTAAAGAACAACTTGCAGATATCTTTACAAAGCCTCTATTGAAGGACACATTTGAATACTTGAGGACTAGACTTGGGGTCCGTCCCCTATCTATCGATCACTAATGTGATCTAGATGTTGCATCAACTTAAACTTATTAGAAGATCACACATGTTGATGCAACATAGTTCACACTTTGGATAATGTTCAAGGTTGTGATTAAGGTTGAAGAACTAAAACAAATTGGGATATCAGTATACAAAGATACATAGATTGTATTAGACAACAGAGAGTTACTTAGCTACTATAGAGCTGATTATTTATTTGTTTCTTTGGCATTGTTGTCAAAGGGAGAGATAATCTGAAAGAAAGAAATAGAACATTGAAGATCAGTTATAGAGAACAAAAACAAGAACCTGAGAGCCGAAAAGATCATATCTATAGAATGACAAAGCTGTATTTTATAATGCTTTGTAGTAATGTAGTGATTAAACATATTAAGCTAGGGAGAGCTTGTACAATATTTTTTCATAAAGTTGTAGAATACATGTTTGGTATGTGTATGGTACACTTCATATTACTTGAGTTTCCATCAATGCCAAAGGGAGAGATTGATGAGCTACAACTGATTTAGAACCTGAATGCAGAATCTATGATTTAAGATTAAATTACAGAGTTGTTGATTAGATGTGCAAGATAATTAAATCAATATTATGTTGTCATTGATGTCAACTAGCTTGATAGTACTTATCTTATAAGTTACTATATCAATATATTTGAAGAAATATAGAAGAGATGAAGAACATAAATATCTACATGAGGAAGATGTGTATGTCAAATGAGGATAAGGAATACACTGAGTAACTTGTTGATGAGTCTATGACTTGATGATATCGACTTTATTATGTTGCATTCATCTATGATGAAGAATAGAGCTGACAGACACAAAGAAGTGTTGTCGATAAATGAAGCAGACCAATATACACCAATGAAGTGTAGTGTATACCAAGTGCAGTGTTAACTGAGCTTGTGTTCACTGAAACATTTATTTCTTAACCAAGCAGAATAGAAAGGAATTAAATGATTAGCTTAGCCAATAAATTGATGAGCTAGAAAATGTATGAAATCAAGGTAATAGATAAGGTTTGTTATGAATATTGATGGCTAACATAATTCAAGGAAGATCTAATGGAGCAGATTGAAATGTGTTACTGAAACATCAATTGAAGAAGGTTAAAGTGACAAAATCAATGAATGAGATTAAGTAGAAAGATATGATGGAAAAAAAAAAATGATTTACTCATCTATATAAGAGACATTGGTTTCATTGTTGAAGGATGCCAAAAAAAGAAGATACTGTAGAATTATCGTGTGAAATTTTTTTCATGCATTCTAATCATACTGGTTAGTGAGAACCAAACTGAAAAACAATTACCGAGCTACAAAGAGTAATTACTAATGGATAGTAAGTTGATATTGTATTGAATCTAAAGTGATATATTGATCAAAAAGATATGAATGAGCTGAACATTGATCTATAAACTACAATTGAAGTTGTTTCAAGGAAGATCATCTACTATTACATATTTAACCATTGTAAATAGTCAAATCTCTTAACTGAGTGAACTATGAAAGTCTTTTGATGTTTTATTCATAGAGTGAACATTGTTATCCTGTCAACCTCAAAGTGACTATTGGTTGGACGATAACTTTTGGTCTAAAATTCTCTAAAAAGGTCACACCTAGTAGTGTGTTTGTAACCTTTAATAGGGTTGGGTCTTCACCAACCTCACTTTAGAAGAGTGAACATTTTGGGTTGTCGGTCCTAGGTGGTTTTTCCCTTCACAGGGTTTCCACGTTAAATCTCCTGTGTCATGTGTTGATTGTGATATTTGCTTGTTACCATACTTTGCATATTACATGTTAGATTTGATCGATAACTAGTATAAGTTTTAGACTGACAATCAGTATTTAAGCACAAGCAGTGAAAGTATTTTATGTTTATCAAGTAGCAGAAATTGAAGTATTTGTTTTGGATTATACATTTTGTTTTGGGACACTAGATAACTGATTCACCCCCCTCATAGTTATTCTAACATAAGCAAGGTGAATTGTTTCAATTAATTTTTTTATGCATGCTACATTTCAATTCAATTTCAAGGTTAATTCCTAAATTGGGGTTTGACCAAGGTAAACCCCCCATACAAACAAAAACCCCCTTTTTCTTGTAGGTACAGGTGTAGAATTTTAGATCTGAGAGTGGATTTGGATACCCTTTTTGGAAAACTTTTGAGATATGCGAACAAAGTCAAAATTGACCTTCAAATAAAGAATGTAGCCTTTGACCTTTTATGAGGGTCAAAGACTACCTGCCATCAAAAAGACAAAATATTTTTGGGTTTTCTTCATCTCAGCATTTCCAGTCTAAAACAGGTTGCAGAATTGCCTAAAAGTACACACAGACATCAGAAATTGGCATTTTCCAGAGTTGCCCTAATTTGAGGTTAGTACTTGTATTTCAATTATTTCATATTTCAAACACAATTCTCCATAGGGAAATATAAGATTTTTCTCTCTCTTTCATATTCTCCATAGATTGATTCGATTGTGTATTAACCTTTTGGTTGATCAAATTGGATCTCTCCTTTGGGAATTTGGATTTAGCAGTGGATGTAATATTTCCCCCATACATTACACTTATACAATAAATAGAGGTGATTCAATTTTACCTTTATTCACCTGGTGACTTTGGAAATTTCTTTTTTGAATATGAATTAGACTCCCAAAGGGGTGGCGACATATTGGTAACTTTAGGGGATCCCTCTTGCTTAGTTTTGACAAGAAATCAGTGGGGAGGAAAAGAAAATGGTTGGTCCAACTCAACAACCAAGGATCTTGGAAGTCAGACCAATGATAATCTGAAGGTCCCAAAGACAAGTGATCCAGAGGTACAAATTTTAAAAAGGTCTGAATCTAACTCTTCTTTTAATATAGTTGATTTTTGTAAGACTTCCAAAATACAAATCTCTACTGTGGATTACTTAAAAATGAACCCTCGGGAGTTGGATAAGTTGGTTAGCTTTTTCAAAGGTCCCTCTATCGAACCTAAATCTAATCAGATTAATAATGCATGTTTTAAAGGAGAGACTATAAGTAAGGAAGACAAGGTGGAACAAAAGCCCGTAGATAAGCATGTTTCTACTATTCCCTCTAGTTTGAAACCATAACCCTTTTATCTATCCTTATTCATTCATGGTTTCAAACTAAATAATTGTATCATTGACTCAGCAACATCAGATAATATCATGCCTTCTTCTATAGCCAAAGCATTAGACCTCCCCATGACTGCCACTTTTGGTCAATTCTATTCTATGGATGCTAAACAGGTACTACTCATAGGTCAAATTAAGGATGCTCAAGTTGCCTTAGCAGCCTTCCCTGATAAAAGATTGAAGCTAACCATTCTAGCAGCTGATATTCCAGCTAGCTATGAAATGCTCCTAAGTAGAACCTTTTGTAGAGATTTAGGTGGTGAGATCAAATTGGATTAGTCTCGGGCTATAGTCCCTGTAGGGAATAAGAAGGTTTCTATGCTTCTAGAACCTAAATTCAAGTATACCATTTTTCCTTCAAAGGATCCCAAATATTAGATTTTGTATCAAGAGTCAGATTTTGCTAATTATGTTAGCTTATTTGAGAATAACTCTCCAGGCCCTGTTACCGCAGATGAAGAAGTTCCTTGGATTTTTGAATTTGATGGCAGTTGTTCTACCATAGGATCAGGAGAAGGGTAGTTATTATTTCTCCTTCAGGTCTCAAAATTCCCTTTTCATTTAAGTTGGAGTTTGAGAACACAAACAATAAAGAGGAATATGAAGCTTTGTTGTTAGGTCTAGAAGAAGCTAATAAAAAGGGGATTAATATTTTGAAAGCACATGGTGATGCAAAATTAATTGTTAAAGAGGTTAAGAATTTATTCTTAGTGAAAAATGAGAGGCTAAAACATTACAGAAATAGAGTCTGGGATGAACTTGAGTGGTTCGAAGCTTTCTCAATTGAAGCAATTCCAAGATAATATAATTCGAGAGTGGATTCTCTAGTAGGATCAACATCCCTGTTGATTCCACATCTAGAATTTATGGAAAACCATTATACAATTGAGGTTATACATAAACCTAGTGTACTTGATAATTCTTTGTCATGGCGAGTTTTTAGAGATGACACCCACATAAATGAATTTCTGCAAGGAGTGGACAAATTTTCAACCAGTTACTTTGAAGGATCAGAGTCTGAGTGCCATGAATTTTGCCTAGCAGAAGAGGTCAGCTCTTCAAACGAAGTGATTCAGCTTAAAGGTAACTCCATACCGAAGGGTCTTGTAGAGATAGAAAAGCTTTTTGATAGAAGGGATTGTTTTTTAAATCAACCTGTTATACCTGATAATGTTCTTTCAAGTGAATATGAGAGAATTAACATTGGAGATGAATACAACCCAAAGTTAGTAAACTTAGGGGTGTGTTGTGATGATGGTGAGAAAGATCATTTTACCAAGCTATTAAAAGAGTATGGAGATGTTTTCACTTGGACTTATGATGATTTGAAGAATTTTAGGCAAGGATAATTTACACCATATTCCTTTGAAACTCAAGGTGGTGGATGCTATTTTTAAAGAGATTGACAAAATGCATCAAGCACACATTATCTTCCCCATCCGTCAGTCTATGTGGGTAGCCAACATAGTTCCTATGTGGAAATGGAATGGAGAAATTAGAATCTCTGTGGATTTTAGAAATCTCAACCAGTCAAGCCTTAAGGATAACTTTTCTTTTCCTATGATGGATCAGATTATTCAGAATGTGGCTGGCTTGGAGATGATGTCATTTCTTGATAGATTTTTAGGCTATAACCAGATCAGCATCGTAGAGGAAGATCAACATAAGATGTATTTTACCATGTCCTGTGGCACGTTCACCTATAGAAGAATGCCTTTTGGACTGATTAATGCTGGAGCCACATTTCAGAGGGCTATGAATTCTACTTTTGGCCACTTGTTAAATAAAACTATTACTATTTATTTAGATGACATGACAGTGTTCTCCAGGAGGTGTAAGAAGCATCTAAGAGACTTGAAGGAGGTTTTACAAAGGTGTAGGGATCATGGTGTTTCTTTAAATCTAAAGAAGTCAATCTTTTGTGTGATAGAAGGAAAGTTGATGGGTCATTTAGTTTTAAAGGAAGGTATTAAAATTGATCCAGAAAGAGTAAAATCCATCCAAAAATTGTGTCTTCCTATCAATTGGAAAGGGATAAATTCTTTCTTTGGGAAAGTCAATTTCTTGAGAAAGTTCATTCCTGATTTTGCCGAGACATCAAAGTTGATGGTGGACCTGTTAAGTGAAAAGAAGAATTTCAAGTGAGATGAACCAGTCGTCAAATCTTTTGGGAAGATAAAAGAAGCTATAGCCAATGCTCCAACATTAATACACCTAGATTTTAAAAAAAGGTTTTATATTTTATTACTATACATCAGAACACACGATGTCTGGAGTATTGTTACAGAAGAATGAAAAAGATGAAGAGGTGCCTATTTCCTCCATGAGTATACCACTTAAGAAAAATGAGTTACGCTATTCCCAAAATGAAAAATAGGCCTTTGCGGTGGTGAAGGTAGTTAAGCAATTTTGGTATTATGTCCTTCATTCACATTCTGTAGTTGTTGTTATGAACTTGGTTGTTAAGAGTATCCTTACTCAGCAAGAAGTAGCTATTAATAACAAAGCTACTTGGGTAGAAAAGGTGCACGAGTTCAATTTAGAGATCAAACCCATGAAGTTAGTAAGAGGTCAAGGTCTGTGTAAACTAATGGCTGAAAATAAGGAAGATTAGGGTTTGCCCAATTGTCTATTTGTCGGGATAAATGATTCATGGTTCTTAGATGTAGCATTATTTTTGACTTATGGAGAGGCCCCAGATCACTTATCAACTAAGGAAAAGAGGAATTTATGACTAAAAGCAGCAAAATATGTCATTGTGGACAATATCCTATACAAGAAGGGGTTGGATGGGATGTTCTTGTAGTGTGTTGACAAGGAACAACAACAGAGGCTACTACAAATGTTCCACAATGAAACCTGTGGAGGACACTACTCATCATCTATGACAACTTTTAAGATTTTAAGAAATTGCTATTATTGGCCCAGAATGTTCAGAAATGCATACCAATGGGTGGCTAATTGTGAGAAATACAAGTTCTTCTCAAGAAAACCTCAGTTGGCTGCTTTACCTCTAAGGCCCGTAATCATTGAAGAACCTTTCCAACAGTGGGGGCTAGATTTTATTGGCCCAATTAACCCAACCTCAAGTGGAAGACACACTCATATCCTTACAGCCACAGACTACTTCACCAAGTGGCTTGAGGCTGTGCTAGTTAAAGTAACCACCTCTGAGGTAGTTTGCAAGTTTCTTAAAGAGAATAATATTGTTACGAGGTTTGGAGTTCCACTCAAAATAGTGGCTGACAATGCCCTGAATTTTTCATCTTGAGAAATTCAACTCTTTTGCTATGACCATGGAATAAATTTGTCTCACTCTTCAGATTATTTCCAATAGGGAAATGGTCGGGCAGAATCTACAAATAAGAATCTGATTAATATCATGAAAAATCTTGTAGAGGAGAGAGGGAAGGACTGGCATAAGAAACTTTATGAGGCTTTGTGGGAAGACAAAACCTCTCCAAAAAGAGCTATAGGAATGTATCCCTTTGAACCGGTTTATGTGGTTGAAGTGTAGTTATCCCTTCCAATGGAATTGGATACCGCTAAATTATAGAGGTGTATTGAAAATGAGGTTTTCAAGGATTCATTGGAAAAGAGAATTATGTATCTATCAAAAATTAAGGAAGAAAGGGCGGAGATGGTAGATCACATAACTAGTAATCAGCTAAAAGTAAAGGAAATATTTGATCGTTGAGCTAGACCATGCAAATTCATGGAGGGAGATAAAGTCCTACTCTGGGATAAGCACTGCAAATTGCGTGGAGCACATGGAAAATTTGAATCTCTCTGGAAGGGTCTGTTCAAGATTTCTCAAGCCTTAGGTCCAAAAGCATTCAAGTTGTGGTATGTGGATGGAGATGAACTACCCCCATCCTATAATGGGTAGGATCTCAAGCTTTATCAGTTGTAAGTTTCTTCTTTCTTTCTTGTATATAATTTTTGGCTTGCTTCTGTAGGTGTAGGAAATTTTGTTTGATGAGTTGACTTAGTATAATAAGTTAAAATCTATCTTTCAAAACTAGAGCTTCTAGGTTCATTTCTCAGTCCTAAACAGTCTCGGTCCCCAGTTAGAGCTAGTTGTTACCCTTGATTTTTCTTAACTCTCAGTTTTAGTCTTGGTCAGTAAAAATCCTAAGTTGAACTTGAACTTGAACTTTGTCAACTTCAACTTCAAGTTCATTAACCATTATGATTTATGCAGTGTCAATGTTTGTCAATTCCTTTAGTAAGTCTATTGATCTTTTGAAGTGGAACCTAAACCTGAACTCAAACCTGAACTTTAAATTTTGTTCAAGTTCAAGTTCAAGTTTGAAGTACAATGTCTAGCACATGAAATATTTGGTAGGATTGTTCTTTCATTCCATAGATATTTTCCTTTTCAAGAACTCCAGGTGTCAAATCAATTTTGGGAAGTTATCGTACAAGGTTGCCAAATTTGATGGGATGGCTCGTGCATGTGAATTGTGGAGGTGACAATTGACAACATGACATAATGGTTATCATTATTTCAAAAATATGGTAATCAAAGAATGTCTCAGGGAATTGAGAATTTCATGCCGATTTAACTTGAAAATTAATGAGGAGTGACTCCAGATGTCATATCAATCATTCCTTCATTAATACATTTATTATAGCCATCCTATGAAGATTTATTTAAGATCCTATTGGCCATGTTAATAAATGAAGCACAGTTGAGTTTATTGTTGTTTTTTCTTGAGGAGAAAGGCAGAGTAGTGAAGTTTGTGGTAAGATAATCAGAAAAAAATTAGTGCACGAATAATCAATGAGTCACCTTCTTCCTTATAGCTCTCAGTTTATTGAAGTAGCTTGTTATTGTTTTGTGAATTTTTTCTAATTTCCTAAGTTAAGATGCCTCTTTTTGATCCTAAACTCCCAATAGATGAAAGTAGAAACCATTTTTTGATCTCTCTCGGACATCTATGATACATACTTGGTTAATGTGAATTTAGGAAAGTTACATAGTAGGGTTGACAATGCCTTTGAAGGTTCCTTCTCTAAGAAGTTGGTAGGAAGTGGGTTAATGGAGGCCATTACTTTTCCCCCAGCCTTAGTTTTCCTAGAACTTATATTAGAATGTGCCAATAGGTATGATGGCAAGAAAAGATACATCAAAGATTCTTCATGAGAAATTTTGGTGAAGATAAGGTGAGAAACATTGACGACAGCTTTGCGGATCCTAGATAAAGAAACTTATGAGCCTTGGACCTATGTGGAGGTAGCTCATGTGTTTGAAAAGGACAAGAAGAAGTATAGCTCCTCCATAGCTCAAGGATGGTTGGCAAAAACAAAGAAGGGAGGGTCACAATTACCCAAGCCTCAGAAAATTAAGCATTTCTGGAAGGAGATTGTCGATATTGTGTTTCTTTTAAATAGAGTAAAATGGAACCCACACACTTTCCATTGTGAGGATTGGATGTACTGTTTCATCTAGAAAATTCTAGGAGAGATGTTTATAGACTCAGTTGATCTTATTGCAGAAAAACTTCACCAGGAGCTCCTGAATGTAACTAATCTGACTCCCTTTTATATGTCCTCTTATCTTATCTATGTTATCACTTGTAGAAATTGGGAGGGGCTTCCCCGTGAACTGTGGACCAACAATATGAAAATTTATTATTATTTTACATTTCTGCAAAATGAAAAATTTCTAGTGAATTCAGGATAGTGAATGATATGTTCTCAGCAAAGTTAATTTTTGAATTGTGGGGAAGAGAAAATTGTAGACTCTCTGAGGAAGCCAAGCAAGTCATAAATGTATATGGTTTCCATTTCACACAATTTCCTAGATTTACTTACCTAAGAGTTGGAGCTTTTGACGGGGAGCCACTAAGGTTGCCCAGGTTTTTCTTGGATGATGTGATCTTAATGAAGATTTGTAGGCAGCTCGTCATTGTGGAGAAAAAATATGGTAGCGCGAAGAAATCCTCAGGAGTTTTATTTACCATTGAGCTAGGGTACTAAAGATGTAAAAGCTTTCAAGATACCTTGGCAATGGAAAGTGAGTTTCTATGTCTAAAACTAAAGCCTTATCCCACTAGAGAAAATTTTGATTATAGGGGTATTGCCAGATCGAATCTCAATGTCCCTATCACCTTCATGCACATGCCTGAATTGGAGGACTTTTGGGCTAGTTGTTTAGACAAGTTTGAGGTCAGGAGAAGGTTGTGGTCAAGGTTAACACTAAGGAAAATAATCACTTATGAGTTGGATCTGGATATAAGTGGGGTCGATGAAGATGACGAGGTTGAGGTACTTGATTCCCAGTTTTCAGAGAAAGTAGAGGCTCTGCCTATTCTGGAATTAGATTGGACAAAACTAGAAGAGGATAACCTCCAAGTAAGAATGTCTGGAATATTAAAAAGAATAGAAGCTTGTTTGTTGGAAAAGAAGGCACCTAAGAGTACCTCATTTTCTTCTAGAAAGAAAAGGAAACCAACTAAGAAAATTTCGAGAAGAAAGACTTTTGTTTTAACTAACATAGTTGTTGATACATCTTTTTTAGGTAGTTTTGAACTTGAAGTTGAACCAGTTGGTCCTGAGGTTCAAGTTCAAATTGAACTTCAAGCTGAACCTATTGTGTGAGTTACTGAGTTGACCTCCAAGATAAAGAACAAAGCTAAGCAACCAGAGGTGATTCCCAGTGTTGTTATGGATTTAGATCCTCCCGAAGCTAAACCATAAGAAGATTCTATTGTTGATCCCAATTTGGCCAACATGTTAGATGGTCAGTAGGTGCCTAATGTTGTTGATAATTCTCCAAAAGATTCCTTGGCCCTCCTAAACAATTATGAAACTTAGAAGAAATCTACTTCGGACCTACAGTGGTTGGAAAACTATGTTGCTAAAAGGAGAAGTATTTTTCCCCTATCCTTGTCGATCAAGGATGTAGTGAGTAAATGTCTTCACAAAACACTAAAGACTAAGAAAATGAAGATTGACTCTAGGGTAGACTTTGATGAAAGCACCGATAGTTGGATGACAGAGATTGTGAAACCAATGATTGATAAAGGGGATGGTGAAGTCTCTACCCAGGATTTCTAGGTAACTAAAGTTGATCTAGGGAGAGATAGCAGAGCTGCTAACATGAAATTCTTTGAGGTTTCAAACAAGAAAATTGCAATTTGAGTTTGGAAGGATGTGAAAGACAAATAGGAAATAAAGGAAGCTATGAAGAGCATGGCCCAGTATATTCATGCTATCCAACACCTAGAACCTTTCCCTTTGAGTGAAATCCTAGCGTCTATAGACATCAAATCTCTAGATAATCTAAAATTTCTAGATCAAATACAAAGAAATAAAGTTATCACTAAAAAATTTGAGGAATGGGTCAAGCATGTGAGGTTTGAAGTTACCAAACTATTAACCTACCAAAATCAATCTCAGATCGAGGCTAGCAACCTGATGAAGAAGGTTGAGATAGATATTGATGAATGGGAGACAAAAAGGGATACCTAGGCAAAGGAGCTCTGGTGGATGGAAGAAGTTCAAGAATACGGTCTACAAAAATTCCTTTCAGAAAGACCAATCCTAGTGCTATATGAAAAGACTCTGTATGTCTTGAAGGAGTGTATTGATTGGAGGAATGAGGTTGTGGCTCAGGGAATTTTTGAAATAAAAGACCTCTTAAAAGGACTAGGGATAATCAAAGATATTATTTCAAGTGAAATGGCCTGGATAGATAAGCAGTGTTTCAAATCCCAAGAGGAATCTAATATAGGTTAGTTGATCAAGTGATCAAGGGTGTTAAATTCTAGTTTGATGAGCTAAGGGGAATAAAAGCACCAGCTGTACAAGATTTTTTAAAAGTTGCATGAATAGAGTCAATGCTTATACTTCAACAGAAGCACCTAGAGATGCACAGTGAGAAAGTGGCTCAAGTCAAGAAAGAGAGAGAAGTGTGGAAATAGAGAATCAACTATATTGGACTGCCGCATCAGTAGATGATCTCCACATTCATTACGACATTTGAAAATTGGAAGGCGGCTCAGCTGGTAGTAGCCCTGACAGTTTAGTTTCCTGAGACACTTGGATCTATTTTGGAAGCACTTCACTCTTAGTTCTATTTATTTTCCTTTATTATTAGGACCGTTACTTAGTTTAAAATAGTTACTTCTAGTAAAAGACAGTTTTATCTAGTTAGTTGCAAAAGCTCTGCGTGGCTATATATTCAAAGACATATGACTTTTTGATGGTCGAATCTTTGTTGTTTTGGGAACTATTTTCTAAAGACTATGCTTTAAGCTTTCTGAATACTCATATAATAGAGTATATGAAATATCCTATGGTATTACATATATGTTTGAGATTTTGAATCAATAAATACTATTGTTTATCCAATATAATTTATTTTCATATGGAAGTGAGTTATATTAAACAAAGCTCAACTGTGATATGAGCTAATTTTGTGCTTAGGGTAACAGAGAGAATCATTACAAAAGTTTCAAGTTTAAAGATTTTAAAGTTAGAAGTAGTGTTAGAAGTAAATATTGTTCTTTGAAAATCTACATATTCTTTTCATGTTGATGAACTTAAAGTTGACCTTATGTGTTTTCTAGTTAAAAGCACACATGATTTTACATTTCTTTGTTCAATAAGATCGTATTGAAAATATGTTTGGAAGGTAGTTGCACCTTGATAATTTATAGAGATTTTTCTTTCAAAGGAACTCAATTGTTAGCGTTGAGGTTTCTTTTCTTTTCTTGCTTTATTGGATTCTACAAATTGATTTAAAGAAAGGAAAAAATTGTATGCTAACAATTTGCATGAGATGATCACTCGGTTCATATTGATTATTTTTTACTTGTCATCATATTTTGTGTATTCTCTAGCGTGTACACAATATTGGGTGGGCCAAGATTATGTTGAAAACTTTGAATAAAATGTGAAAACATATATTTTTATCCAACCCTTCAATTGCAAAATAACTATTCAAATTATACGAGAGTCAGTGACACATTTATAATGAAGTTTTTACAGGAAATGAAACGTCACCCAAAACAAATAGTTTCTTCTAAGGTTGTTTCTCTGATAAAATCTTATGGAAATTTTTTCTTACAGTTTCCAACATTTCCATATCTTAGAATTGGAAGGTTTGATGAATTCCCTTGGATATTGCCTACTTATGTTGATGATAACATTATTATTTAATTATTTAGACAAATATGTGAAGTAAATAAAAGGTTTAGTGAGAAGGGAAATATAGGTATCCAATTTGTATTTCATGTGTGAATCAAACTTGAATGCTTTGAATATTCTTAAAGAAATAGATAAATATAAAATGGATACTTATAATGTAATGAGATTTCATTTGGATCCAAAATACTTTGTGAAAAATGCTCTATTTTTTAGATCTTCTTATAATCATGTCCCACAGTTAGAATACTTTTGGGTAAATTGTGAGGATGAACTTGAAGTTACAAAGGTGAGTTGGTCAAGACTGACATTAAAGCAAGTAGTTGATTACTACCTCCAAATTGATTTAAATGGCATTATAGATGATGAATGTGATTTAGTTGATCTTGTATATAGTATAAAAATACAAAAGAAACCACTAGAAGAAATTGATTGGATTGCACAAGAAGAATATAATTTGGATATGAGAACAACAGTGGTAATTAGGAGAACTAAAAAGTGGGCGGTGAGAAAGAAAGGTAACATTAAAAAGTGTCCATATCTAGAAACTACCAAATTCCTAGAAGTTAGCGTCCTTGTAAAATCAAAATTGGCTAGTACAATCACTAATTAGGAGACCCCAATTTCAAGAAATGCAATCTATTTAAGGGACAAAAATTAGAACGATGACAAATGTTACAAATGTTTTGGAGACCTAGGTTCAAAGGATGCAACAAATGGAAAGTATGAAGCTCTATTTTCATCTTCTTTACATAATATTGATTATGCACTTGAATTATAGAGGAGCCAATTTTTTAGTCCTGATGTAGGGAAAAGTTCTTGTGGAATGTCAGCAATTGGAGATGCAGGTAATATTTTGAATAGATGTCTCAATTTCTCACATTTATTCATGGTTGGTGATTCTGTTAGTTCCCTCCATGGTTTAAAAAGTTCTAGATGATGAAAAGAGATGTAAGTCAATGGTGGATACAAATGTGGATACAGTGGCTAGGTTATTGCAAGATACCCCTAAAAAATAAGGATAGGAGGATGTATAAAACGATTAGTGACCCAATTTTCAAGCATGAATTTATTGAAATTGTCAATCCTATCAAAGACAAGGATGAAAGCCAACTTGTAGTTGTCAACTTTAGGTTACATAGGGTAGATATGGGTCCATCCACTTTTGGGTGGTGATATTTGTAAGGTATGAAATGGTGATGGAATAGGAAAGGGATTAACAATGCACCTAATAGAATCCCTAAAGCATCACTTCTCCACCATATTGATTATGCACCTCAAGGGAAGGTAAATCATCATCAAAAAATAGAATAGGTGGTATAGAAGGCATAGTATGTATGCACTCCAAAATATAATGAATTTTATCTTTATTAGGAGGCGAAGCAAGAAGACTAGATAAAGCCTTTGGCAATGCCTCATGATATGTCAGGGAAGTTTGAAGTAATTCCCATAAAGATATCCTAGTAGGAGTGACACATAATTGTTCTACTAAGTCATACTTCTTAAAATAAGATGGCAACCTAGGATCTTGAGGAAGCACAAGTTGAGAAGGTGGTAAAGAAACCAAAATAGTAGGTTGAGGGTTATTTCATGTGCGATAAGCATGTGAAACAAAAAATGTGTTATCCAAGAAATGCAAAGGATCTCTAGGTTTACCCTTAATTGTGATTCAAGGACATCCTTTTACCGTCAACAAAGGTTTAGAATATTTAATTTTAGGTGTATCAATGCCCCAAATAGTGGAACATGAAGGTAACCATGCACACACCCTATGGTAAAGGTCAATTGAAGAGGTTGTGGAGGAGAGTGAAATAGGAATAGGATCAATGGAGATCTTATTCAAACAATTTTCATCCTCACTTTCATGTACCTCATTAAGGGATCTATCCTCTTGAACAATCAAAGCTTCCTCAAAGTATTCAAAATAAGAATCATACATGTTCAACACAAAGTAATGCTACAAGCATGAAAGATGTAAATATTTTTGTATTTTTTAAAGGAATTTTGTAATTTTTTTGTATTTTTGAAATATAAATGCAAGAGCACAAAAGAAATATAATTTTATAAGTATGCAAGATCTAACACAAGATGCCAATGTAACACCAAAAAGAAAGAGTTGTCGTAAATGAGTTCACCAAAATGTAAGATATGAAATGGTGATGGAATAGGAAAGGAATTAACAATGCACCTAATAGAAGCCCTAAACCATCACTTATCCACCATACATGTAAATTGATATAATATGGAATATAAATCTAAAAATGTAAGTAGGGAATTTTGAAATTATATAAGATGAAATACATACCTCATAATAAAGTTGATGTAGAAATACCTATTTTGTGGTGTATGTATTCAGTTTTTGAAAATTCTGCAATTGGATCTAGCTGGAAACATAGAAATAGAGAAAACCCATAAATCTTCTGTCTTTCTAAGAAAGGTCAACCTTGACCCAAAATACGGGTAAGATCTTACCTTGGGACATAATCTTACCCCTAAAAGTTGACATTGACTTGCATTGTTCCGATGGAAAATCTGTTTGCAAATCCCAAAAATTTTCTGAAAAGGGTACTTAGATCTTCTCTATAAATCCCAAAATAGAGACTGTAGATATCTAAAAAATGGTGTTTTGTGGTGGCTATATAGGGTTTTTCCTTAGTCAAACCCTTATTTTGGTGATCTCCACCTCCACGAATAGCTGGATGTAATAGAATATGTGTGTGTGTACTAAAAGTGCAATGCCAATATCTAATCCTCTAGATTAAAAAACCTAGCATCAATTGATATGAGAAAGCAATGCATAGATTTTAATATGATAAAGAAAGCATACCAATCCCCCAAGGATAAAGTACTACCAAACTCAAAATCCATAATCGCTACCCCATTATTGTATCTTGAATTCTTGAATGTTGAAAATGGTGGATCAAGGAAGAAGAGATATTTCTTGCTCCAAAGGAATGTCCATAATGGTTTGTCCAACAATGCTTGATGTCAAAAAGATCTAGATCTTCTATATCATACTCTTGCAATCTTGCATCATTACTTCACCATCACTTGCTTTCTTCAATAGATTGTGTGTCCACTTAATGGATACTTGGTATCATTGTTGTGTTGTAAATGATGGAAAAAGAGAATCTTTATATAGAGATTTGAAGGTGAGGCTCCTTGAGCAATGTAAGGGCCCATAATTCAAATTTCACCTTGAATTATGGTCCAATCATAATAACCAACTAAGGAGGGAAAATAATTAAATGAATTTTGAATTAAAACCCTTCTGCATTCGGATCTAAAGGCCTGACATTGATTTCAGGGCCCATCGGGACCACAATTTGAAAAGGGGAACCAAAACCTAACAAGGGTCAAGGTCAACCTTGACCTTGACCTAGGTTAGGGTCAACCTCAACGTTAACCTAGGTCAGGGTTGACCTTGACCCTGACCCAAAGGTCTAGGGTAGTTACCTTTGAGAACAGGAAGTCCCGTGGTAGGCTAGAGACTTGGAAATGGTGAGAAAATAGGGCAGAGTGCTAGAAAAAGGCATCGAGACCTAAAATAAATGTGATGAAGGCTAGGAGGACCTATACCTAGATCCTACCTAGAAAATAGAACCATAGAGAAGGTAAATCAAGGAGAATCCTTAGGATCCTAACCCTAATTTCACCTAGAATGAAGAAATCAAGTGCAAATGCATCCTAAATGCAAATCTATCATGATAAATACACTAAATGAGGATGCTAAAACTACCAAGATGGAAGTTCTTCCATTTTAAGATGATACATTTATCCCTCACTTTAGCTTAGATATAAAACTACTAGAATATGCAAGTTAAAGTAAGAAAACATCATACTAAATAAAAAGGATATAGTCAAGTCCCTGATATAGAGATCCTGCAGAAAATCGTTAGTACTTGTAGCACAAAAGGTTAATGAAAATCCATAAATCACCTAAGAATTACTAGAATGAGTTTGAGAAGTGCATAGAGCCCCTTATTCCCCCCTTGTTTTAGCTTTCTATTTCTGAATGGTGAAACAGGGTGATAAGAATGACTTTACACACTAGATATGTAATTTGTTAAGAAAGTCTTTTCCTAAACCAATTAGAAGGATTCTCATCCTTCCTAAACTAATTCTATGGGTTAGGTATCTGAATCATGATTCCAACACCACTAACAGCATTGAAAAAGGAGTTACCGAACTCAAGTTATGATGAAAAGAGTGAATGTCTATCTAAATGCATATGAAGGGAAATTCAAGTTTAACATGAGTAAACCCTAAGAAAACCCTGAAAAAATCCCTAATTTTGACTATAAATAAGGAAAAAGAAGTCATACTTATTCATTCTTACCATTTGCAGATTCAAAGAGAGAAAGTAGGATGCCAATCAGAGAGGAACTTTGGGTGACACGCATGGAGCTCCTGAGACAGTGCCTAGCTATGGGACAACCACTTCCTTAGGTGAGTTTGTTGTTATTGATTTCTGTACTTCTCAAATTCTTGATTTTTGTAGGCAAGGTCGACCCTGACCCATTTATTTCAACCTTGACCCAAAAAGGTTGACATAAACTGGAAGGTCTCGACCTTTTCTGGAATGAGGTCAACCTTGACCCAAAAAGGTCAACCTTGACCCAAAAAAGTCAACCTTGACCCAGGAAGGTTAAAATTAACCTAAATGAGGTCAACCTTGACCTAGTCAAGTTGGATTTACAAATTTATTGATCTAGAATACTGATATGATGTTTGTTTGTGCTTATAGGACTTGGTTCATCTTTGAGATCATCCCTTTGTAGGATTACTAGTAGTCATCAGAGAGAAGTTGTCTAAGCTGAGCGAGGATGAGATGAAGTTATTGAGATACATAGGACTATACTGGGTAAAATTCCTACCATAGATGAGGCTTCACCAAGGCATGTTATTAGCTCTTATAGAGAGGTGGAATGAGGATACATGCTCAGTTCATCTTCCTTCAGGTGAGATCACTGTGATACTGGAGGATGTTTACAAAATCTTGTAGCTTTTGATTCAAGGTGAGCCTGTTAGACTGAGAGCATAGTGAGGTCCTGTAGATGTCCTGATAGATGTAGAGTATTGTTTGGGATAGATTTCATAGATGTAGACCTGATCAGATCAGACCACCTTATCATCCATACTAGCAGGCTCTACACCTTTGGTACGGAGAGTGATGCTATGTATACTGTCCTTGGTTGTGGTACCCAGCACAAAGGGTATAGTTTTTTCAGCCCCTTTCACCCATCTTGTATGTAGAATGGAGAGTGACAGGATTATCTTCTCATGGGGTCACAACATGCTAGCCCACTTATACCATGAGCTATGTCAGCTAGTGCAATATCAGAGAGAGAGTCTCACGGTATGCACACTTTTGCAGATCTAGTTATTTGAGCACTTCACATGTACATGACCATAGGGTGTCCCTATGATGGTAGATGCTAGTATGCCAAGAGGCTTCTCCTATCCACTAAGAGATGTCTGGAAGTACAAAGATATCCTCTATTGGAGGGTATGTCTAAAGCATATTCCAAGCATATATGTGATGTGGAGACACTACTGCCACATGACAAAGTGGCCAAATACATGACACCATATGAGGAACTCATAGAAGTGCAAGCTACTAGAGGGTCATCAAAGTCACACAGTGATGCCATACTATGATCGAGTGATGAGATAGTTTGGTCTTTTATAAGGAGTCCCCAGAGAAGTACCTAGGTATGCACATCTGGCGAGGTATTATCAGAGACTCAATACCATATGCTGACCATTAGTAGAAGGCATAGTAGATAGTGATGTAGATGAGACATAGGATATAGAGGTATCACTAGATTTTTCCTATTCAGGCATCAGCTAAGACTACATCAGATACTGGGGTCTGAAGGGAACCTGCCCCATCTTCACTGTAGACTATCCCATAGGTTATCCAAGCATCTCAGATAGGACACACTAAGATAGTGGTACAACAAAGGAGGATGAGGATCTTAGAGATGAGGAGGAGGCCATCTCCAAGGGAGACCCTATGGAGGAGGACAAAGAAGAGGAGAGAGTAGAGAAGATAGCGAAGGAGATGCCCCCAACTGGTGGTGCTAGTGTGGATGTGGACATTTTTCATGCATCACCATTGAAATCAAGATGAACTCCATGCACCCACACTAAGACACCACTTGTGGGACCTAGACACAATGAGCATGGAGAGAGTAGTCACTCCATGTCCCCACCATCCAGATCCTTTAGTGATGCCTAGGAGGGAGGTCCAAGTATAAACCATGAAATTGATTTAAAAAAATTAACATATTTAATAAAGTAAAAGAAGTACTAAAAGATAAATATGTTTCCATTCTGTAGCTAGTGTGGTGGAGTGGAGGAGTTTTGTATCTGAGGTTCTGAAGGATACATGTATATCCTACCAACTACTAGCCAATGAGCGAGAGTCATCCATTGGTCACAGAGATCCCAATAAGCATGTTGATATCTTTGCATGTGTCCAACGAGAGCTAAGATTGTGCAAGGAGAGAGATGATAGACTTATGGCAGACCTACAAAGGGCCCAGGAGCATGTTAGCCCATTTTCCTATCAATGCCAAAAATCCAAGGAAAATGGTCCTATCCTGCTAAAATTGTAAAAGGTTGCCTTGTCTTGTTACAATCTTGTTTTGATCAGTGAAAAAGATACCAAATGTTTTGTGACTTGTGCCCTTAGCCATCAATAGTATAGGGTTTCATCAAGTTTTAGTTCAGATTGCATGTACTCAATTGGAAAAACCAGAGAGTTATTTCAATTTGAAGGTCTGAGATATAGGGTTAATCCATGTCGTAGGGCTTCATAAAATTTGTCTAAGTAAAATCCTAGGTCGACCTTTTGTTTTTCTATTCGGTCATTACTTTTTAAAATCAATAAGGTCCAAATTACACATGTGCCCTTTTTTACAACTTAAGTTATCAACCTATGTGTTAGTGGGTATTTTTAATCGAGGTCCCCTTTCCGTAAAAATTTCTCTCAAAACTTTGGCTTTCCAGGGGTTTTTTCTCAGCCATTGGATCCATTTAATCTTGTGGTTGTAGCATGTTCGTAAAGCCTTCTAGATATCAACCTTTCCTCTTTGCACTTTTGCAACTAATCACCACCTGTCCTTAATTGTCAGCTGGGCCCAGTTACTTAAGTCTTAATCATCCGACATCTTCTAGGTTGATCGAACTGTGGTTGTGTTGCCGCAAAGAAAAAGTGTTAGAAATATATTCATCACACTTATGCGAAAAGTGTCCAATCTTCTAGCGAGTAAGGATAGATGATACGGTGGGTTCGATGCCAGGTGTTGCAGATATGTATGATTTTCATTGGTCGACAGGGATGGTGACATGGAGGTTGTTAGTAGGGTCGAGGGTTTCAGCGTGTTAAAGGGATGCCAAATGTAAGTTGATCTGATGGTTGTTGTATGGCTGCAATGAAAAGGTGATCGAATTTTTGTGATCACGATGTTGTGAAAGCTATCAATTTTGTATTAAGCCATGAGTTACCACTATGGGTCCAACTAGGAGTAACAAGAACATCAACCATTGGATTCTTTCATCTGATGATAGCAATATATCTAGTTATCAAGTAGGGCTGGGATACTATAGGTTTAAAGTCACTGTAGATCTACCTTGATGTAATGGTTATCGTATAAATGCAAAGCAATGATGCATGAAGCTTTACTGATCATGATCTTGTAACAACCATTAGATCTTTGTTAAGTGAAGATCGACGGTCCTATTTTAAAGACCGATGAAGATGATGGGTCTTTTGCTAGGTGTAGCTAATGTGTCTATTTCTGATTGGTTGTCAAGATAGATGATGTGGCTAAATATTTTAAAAGGCTTAGTTGACTATTACCAAATTATGAGGATCGTTTGATATGCCGAGAAGAGATTTGATCGACAGTCATATTTTAACCCTGGCGATAACCCTTGTTTTTCAAAATTTAAATTTTATTTAGGGTTTTTTGTAGGGTTTGAAATAGTGAGCTGGAAAGCCATAAATCTAGATCATATTTGGTCATGTTTTAGCTTAGGTGTAGGTGAAAATTTATGATTTTGATCATGGTGGCCATCGTGTGCTAATTTTGTGTCCTAAGGTGCTTCTACCGAGGAGAAGTTGATATGAAAATCACACCATCTCTACGCTTCCTGAATCAATGGGGGTTTTAATGATAATTTATCTATCCTTGTGAGGTACCTAGCTAGAGTGTTGCTCAGGTTGATGATCATTCTTATCTTGATGGCCTTGTGTTGGGTGGCATGTCATTTCTGCAAGAAATTTCTTGATCATCTGGTTGGTATGGTTGTTGAAACCCTTGTTATGTCCTAGCTATCCAAAGCTTTTTGCATCCTTTCTTGAGGATTCCAAGATAGCTAGTGACTATATATAGTAGTCTAATGTATTTTTCAAAGGATGGTGAAGTTGGAAATTGAATAGAAAGAGCTTGGATTTAGGGTTTGGTTCTAGAATTTGACCATTTTCAATGTATTGATACTGAAAATTTTAATGAGAATACACTTGAATTCCAATCTCAAATTTGTGAATGTCTTCTTTTTTTTATCTTGAATTCTTATATGTTAATGTTACAAAGAAGGTTAATGTATGGTTTACAAAGTAAATTGTGAAATTATCTTTGAGTTCCTTCCAAAGACAGGATTAAATCCTTAAAGATAGTCTCAGAGAATTCATGGTTTAGGGAGAATCTGATGTCCAAGTATGAGAGTGAGAGGAATAATAGGCAAAGCACTTATTCTAGATTTGAGTGCATTTGAGTTTAAGGTTTTTGTTGAAGTATGTTACATTTGACTTTGTGCCCTAGGATAATAAACTGATCTATTCTCAAGAAGAAGTTTTTCATCATTAATCAATTTATAAATGATAAAATCTTTAAATCAATGTGTCAAGGACATAAATGCTTAATATTTTATGATTCCTTTAAGAAGTGAATCAAATTTATACCCATCTAAGCATTTGAGATGCATAATATTGATAAGTTCCTTAAAAGAAACACCATCCATATCAGCAATTTTATAAGCACATGAACCAAAGTCCTCAATTACAACAAAAGGGCCAAGCCAATTAGGGCTTAACTTTCCTTTTTTGCTAGGTAAAGCATTCACATTTTGTTGATTCTCATATAAAACTAAATCACCTATTGAAAATGATCATTCAATTACTTTATGATTATACTACTTCTGAAGAGATTTATGATAAGCTTTTATATGTTCCAAAGCATGTATTCATTTTTCATCCAACATTTCCAATTCTTTTAATCATTTTTCCCAAAATGTATCTTTGTCAATTATCCCATGAAATTAAACATGTAAAGAAGGTGTCTCTAATTCCAAAGGCATAATAGCGTCAGTACTATAGACAAGATTGGAAGGAGAAGTACCCATGGTAGTATAGAGACTAGTCCTATAAGCCCATAAAGCATAGGTCAGTTGGGTATGCCAATCTTTTTCATGCTTATTAACTATTTTTCTCAAGATTTGTTCAATGATTTTATTCGATGCTTCAGCTTGACCATTAGATTGAGGATAGTAAGGAGTCAAAAATCTATGTTGAATTCGATATTTCTCCAAGAATTTCATGACTTCTTTGTTCTTAAAAGAGGTACCATTATCTGAAACTATCATCGAAGGAATACGAAATCTTGTTATAATATTGTTAAGGATAAAACCACAAATAACATCTAGAGTTGTTGAATGAAGAGGGATGGCTTCCACCCACTTTGTAAAGTAATATGTAGCAGTCAATATGTATGTATGTCCTTGAGAAGAAGCTAGTGAGATTTTTCCAATAAGGTCAAAACACAAAATGCTAAAAGGCCATGGAGAAACTTGATTACGAATCTCATGAGCAGGAGCATGAATCAAATGACTATGTTGCTAACATTTAGGACACTTCTTAAAAAACAAAAAAGAATCTTGTTCCATTGTTTGCCAATAATATCCCATTCTAAGAAGTTTATTTACTAGAGATTTTCCACTAAAATGTCCCCCATAAGAACCAAAATGAGCTTCTGCCAAAGCTACCAGAATTTCAGTTCTAGCAAGACATCTTAGTAATAATCCTTCATAAGAGCATTTGTAAAGTGTGCCTACTAAAATAATATAATGCGATGCAAGATTCCTAACATGATTACACATGTTCCTTGTTGCCAATTTAGGAAAAGTACCATCTTTCAAAAAATGAAAGATATGAGAATGCCATTCATCCAAATGTAAATTTAAATAGTCAGAGGTAACCTTATCTAAAATTATAGGATTTTTAAGAGTTTGTATAGTAAATTGAAAATTTTCAGCATGATTCTAAAGACAAACCAAAGAAGTTGTGCTTTCCATGGTGTCCACATGTCGATTATCCTTCCTAGGTAAAGTTTGAATCGTATAAGAAGAGAATTATGAAAGAACCTCAAGGGAAAAATCTTTGTATTGTGTCACTTTATCATTCTTAGTCTGATAACCTCCTTTAATTTATTCTACAATCAATTGTGAATCTCCATAAATTTGCAAGTGTTTAATGTTAAGGGATACAGTTGCTCGTAGGCCAACTATAAGAGCTTCATACTCTACAATATTGTTAGTACAAGGAAAGGTTAGTTTATATAATAGAGGGACCAGTTTCTTTGTAGGAGGGATCAAGATAATACCAACACTAGAACCTATCTTACATCTAGATCCATCAAAATATAATTCCCAAACATCATCATATTTAATAGCTAGAATGTTTTCATTGAGGAATTATATTGAAGTAAAGCACATATTGGGATGAGGACAAGGAGCTTTAGCTAAAAAATCTGTTAAAGCTTGTCCTTTAATTGACTTTTGAGAAATGAAATTAAGATCAAATTCTTTAAGTAACATCACCCACTTTGCAAGATGGCCAAAGAGATCAGTTTTTGGGTAAAGATATTTCAAAGTATCAAATTTAACAATCAAACTGACTTCGACATTTAAGAGATAATGCCTAATTTTCTAACAAGCATAAACCATAGCTAAGCATTGTCTTTCCAAATTTGTGTATCTTGTTTCATAATTGAGTAAAGTATGACTAATGTAGTACACAGGTCTTTCCTTACCTTCACTATCATATTGAGCTAGCAGTGCACTCACCACCTTCTGAGTGGCTGAAGTATATAGATAAAAGGGTTTATCAAATTGAGTTGGTTGCAAAATAGGAGGATTGGTGAGATACTAATTAAATTGATCAAAGGATTGTTTACATTTTTCATTCCAAGAGAAAGTGGTATCCTTTCTAAGAAAGGAAGTAAAAGGAATATTTCTATCGGTTAAGTTGGAAACAAAGTGACGAATAGCTTGAATTTTTCCTTGTAAACTTTGTAACTAAGAAATATTCTTAGGAGTAGGCATATTAACAATAGCTTCACTCTTTTCAGTATCTACCTCTATGCCTTGCTTAGTGATTATAAATCCTAATAATTTACTGGAATCAACTCCAAAAAAACATTTCTTAGGATTCAACCTCATATTGTAACTTCTAATTCTTTCAAATATCTATCGTAAAATATTAACATGATATTCTCTTTTTATAGATTTTGCCAAGATATCATCCACATAATCCTCAAGATTCTTATGAATGTAATCATGAAAAATCAAGGTCATAGCCCGTTGATAAGTTTCTCCAACATTTTTAATCCAAAAGGCATTATAACCCAACAAAATGTTCCCCAAGGTGTTATAAATTTTGTCTTAAATTGATCTTCAGAAGGAATAAAAATTTGATTATAGCTAGCAAAACCATCCATAAAAGATAACAAAGCATGACCCGTTGTCGAATCCACAATCATATCAATATTAGGTAACCGAAAATCATCTTTTAAGGATTCTTTATTTAAGTCTCTAAAGTTAGTGCACATTCAAGTATCTTATTTTATCCTTTTGAAATGGGCACAATATTTGAAATCCAATCTGAGTAATCAATAGAGGAGATGAATCCAGAATCCAATAATCTTTCAATTTCAACTTTAACTAATAAAGCAATTCATGGAATCATCTTTCGAATTTTCTTCTTCATAGGTTTAACATTCAGTTTAAGAACAATATTGTGAGTAACAATATTATAATCTATACCTATCATATCCGAATATGTCCAAGAAAAAATGTCTTTAAATTCAAGTAAAAGGGAAACCAACTAATCACATTCATCCTGATTCAAACATTTCCCAACTTTTATCATCTTTTCAGAATCTTTTTCATCCATTTGAATCTCAACGGTCTCAGTTATTAGAAAATCACTTTGTATCAAAGAATCCATCAGTAAAGAAGAAATACTTTGTTCATCATGTTATCCAAAATAAGATTATGTACATAAACAATAAGGCTTCTGTCGTTTGTGATGAAATGTAGGTGAATCCTCACAAACCCCTTAAAAATCCGCTAAGGCTTCATCTTCAGGAAAAATAATCAAGGTAGGTCTTTGATTAATGTCAAGGCATAGCAGATTAACCAAATTCAAATGTCCATCACAAATATGATTAACATTGAGAGGAAAAGCCGATGGTTTTTAATAAGGATTGAATCCCAATCCATAAGTATAATCACAAATTTTGTTATCCAAAGGTACTTCTATACCTTGCTCATATTCACCACATCCTTTCCCATTAAATCTTGATTTTTAGAGTAAATGATAACCAGAACCATTCTATCAGCCATATCAGAAGGAGTCCAAGGAGTGGCATATGTCACGATGTCATAGCAATCAGGTTTTATCGTTTCAATTGTTTCTTCAATCAAGGCAGCAACAAAGTTACTCTTTAATTCCTCAAAAAGTGGAGATGGAGTAAACACTTGTTTTCCAAATTCACTTTGTTGTTTGATGAATTCCAAATCAAAGACCTTATATTCTCCAATGAAAGTAGGATTAAAGTCCAATGTTCCCCAATCATCCTCAGTTAAAGAAGAAGATAGAGCCTCAGTTTGTTTAATCTTAGGTTGTTTTTCAATCTCTTTTCTTGGTTGAAGAGGCTCAGATATTTTAACATATTCTTCATTTAGGAAAGGATTTGGCACATCATCCACATGTAACATGTACATCAAATTGTTATAAATGAACCTAACCTTGTGATCAAGAGTAGAATGACCTACATGGATAGCATGTAACCAAGGTATTCCTTTAAGAAGGTTATAATTTAGAGGTCCATGCATAACATGAGTAGGTGTATTAAGAATAACTGGACCAACTTTAATAGGTAAGGTAATAATGCCCAAAGTTCTCTTTGAAATATTGTCCAATGCACAAATAGGGACATTATCAAGTTGAATAGTTGTGAGACTACCCTTAATTTCCTAAAGAATATCCATGCTACAAATGTTAAGCCCAGATCCATTATCTATTAATGTTCTTTTAATGATACTCTGATTAATAGAAACAACAACCATAAGAGAATCATATTGATTTTGCACCTCAAGGGAAGGTAAATCATCATCAGAAAATACAATAGGAGGTATAGAAGGCATAGTATGCATGGACTCCAAAATAGAATGAATGTTCTCTTGATTAGGAGGTGAAGCAGGAAGAGTAGATAAAGCCTTTTGCAATGCCTCATGATATGTCGAGGAAGTTTGAAGTAATTCCAATAAAGATATCTTAGTAGGAGTGGCACATAATTGTTCTACTAAGTCATACTCCTTAGAATCAGATGGAAGGCTAGGAGCACGAGGAAGCACATGTTGAGAAGGTGGTAAAGAAATTGGAACAATAGGATGAGGGTTATTCCGTGTGCGATAAGCATGTGAAATGGAATCTGTGTTATCCAAGAAATTTAAAGGATCTCTAGGTTTACCCTTAATTGTGATTCGAGGACATCCTTTTACCATCAAAAAAGGTTTAGGATATTTAATTTTAGGTGTATCAATGTTGCAAATAGTGCAACATGAAGGTAACCATGCACACACCCTATGGTAAAGGTCAAGGGTATCTATAGGATCAGGGTATGCCAAACTAAGCCCTTAAGTGGCAATGAAAATTCAAAAAATCATGTTTAGGCAAGTTGACATAAAAATTTGAACAAGTTATAAATATTATATCAAAAATATGTAAGAAAACAATCTGTATAAAATTGAATCTAGTTTTGAAGATACTAGGCCTTTTTTGAAAAACAATTATTCTATATGTTGAAAATTTCAAATTTCAATGTAGTAGTACAAAAATTTTAGGAAGAAAATAAGAAGTAGGTTTATGTCTGACCACCTTAAACATAATCAAATGATAATTTATTTTTACAATATTCTAGATATAAGTAGTAGACTCATGTTCGGATGTGACACATATTCTTTTGTAATTTTTTTCCTAGTAAATAATTAATTATGATTTTTCTTCTACAACTTTTCCAAAATACAAAAAATCTCATGTTTGACCACGTTAACTTAGTCTAAACTTTATCAAATTGAAAACTTTTTTTATTTTTATTAGTGATACATGTTTTGGATTTCAAAAATGTTATACAATTTGAAAGTTATAGCTATTTTTTAATAAGTCTATCAATCAGGACTAGAAAGATAACAAGTAGGTGTATGTCTGACCACATTAAACAAAATAAAATAATAATATTTTTCTATAAGATTATACATCAAAGTAGTAGACTCATGTCTAGATGTGATGTATATTTGTTTCTTCTTTTTTTCCAAGTAAATAAGTAATTATGATTTTTCTGCTACAATTTTTTTTTAATATAAAAACTCTCATGTGTGACTACCTTAACTTAGTCAAAACTTCATCAAATTGAAAAAATTGTTTATTATTATTGTATTAGGTGAAGCATATAATGTGATGTATATTTTAGATATCAAAAATGTTATATTGTTTGAAATTTATAATTGCTTTTCAAAGAGTCTATCAATTAGGAGTTTTTTTTCACATCGTGACTTTTTGGCATACCATGATCCTGCACATACCTTGAATTGAAGAGGTTGTAGAGGAGAGTGAAATTGGAATAGGATCAATGCAGATCTTATTCAAAAAAAAATCATCCTCACTTCCATGTACCTCATTAAGGGATCTATCCTCTTGTACAATAAAAGCTTCATCAAAGTATTCAAAACAAGAATCATACATGTTGAACACAAAGTAACACTACAAGCATAAAATGTAAATATTTGTGTATTTTTTAAAGGAATTTTGCAATTGTTTTGTATTTTTGAAATATAAATGCAAGAGCATAAAATAAATCTACTTTTATAAGTATGAAAGATCTAACACAAGATGCCAATCTAACACCAAAAAGAAAGAGTTGTCGTAAATGGGTTCACCAAAATGTAAGGTATGAAATGGTGATGGAATAGGAAATGGATTAACAATGCACCTAATAGAAGCCCTAAACCATCACTTCTCCACCATACATGTAAATTGATATAATATGGAATATAGATCTAAAAATTTAAGTAGGGAATTCTAAAATTAAATATGATGAAATACATACCTCATAATAAAGCTGATCTAGAAATACCTATTTTCTAGTGTGTGTATTCAGTTTCAGGAAATTATGCAACCGGATCTAGCCTAGAAGCACACAAATAGATAAAACCTAGAAATATTCTATCTTTCTGAGAAAGGTCGACCTTGACCCAAAATAGGGGTAAGATCTTAGCTTCGGGCATAATCTTACCCCTAAAAGTTGACCTTGACCTGCACTATTTTGATGGAAAATCTATTCATGAATCCTAGAAGGTTACTGAAAAGGGTACTCAGATATGCTCTGTAACTCCCAAAACAATGAGTCTAGATATCTAAAAATGGTGTTTTGGGGTGGCTATATAGGGTTTCTCCTTAGTCAAACCCCCTTTTTGGTGATATCCACCTCCACAAATAGACATATGTAATAGAATATGTATGTTTGTATTGAAAGTGCAATGCCAAGATCTAATCCTCTAGATTAAAAAACCTAGCATGAATTGATATGAGAAAGAAATGCATAGATTTGAATATGATAAAGAAAGAATACCAAGTCCCCAAGGATAAATTACTCCTACCAAACTCACAATCCATAATCTCTACGCCATGATTGTATCTTCAATGCTTGAATGTTGAAAATGGTGGATCAAGGAAGAAGAGATATTTCTTGCTCCAAAGGAATATCCACAATGGTTTGTCCAACAATTCTTGATGTCAACAAGATCTATATCTTCTATATCATCCTCTTGCAATATTTTATCATTACTTCACCTTTTCTTTCTTTCTTCAATCGATTGTGTGTCCACTTGATGGATACTTGGTATCATTCTTGTGTTGTAAATGATGGCAAAAGAGAATCTTTAGATAGAGATTTGAAGGTGAGGCTCCTTGAGAAATGTAAGGGCCCATAATTCAAATTTCACCTTGAATTATCGTACAATGACAATAAACAACTAAGGAGGGAAAATAATTAAATGATTTTTGAATTAAAATCCTTTCGCATTTGGATCCGGAGGCCCAACATTGATTTCGGGGCCCGCTAGGACCACAATTTGAAAAGGGGGACCAAAACCTAACAAGGGTCAACGTCGACCTCAACCTTGACCTAGGTTAGGGTTGACCTCAACCCTGACCCAAACATCCAGGCTCAATCACCTTTGAGAATAGGAAGTCCCGGGGCAAGCCAGAGACTTGGAAATGGTGAGAAAATAGGGAAGAGTGCTAGAAAAAGGCACCGAGACCTAAAATGATGTGATGAAGGCTAGGAAGACCTACACCTAGATCCTACCTAGAAAATAGAACCATAAAGAAGGGAAATCAAGGAGAATCCTTAGGATCCTAACCCTAATTTTACCTAGAATAAAAAAAATCAAGTGCAAATACATTCTAAATGTAAATCTATCATGATAAATGCACTAAATGAGGGTGCTAAACCTACCAAGATGGAAGTGCTTCCATTCCAATACAATATCTAAGATGAAAACTTTAAAATGAGTGTACTATCCAAAATTCTTGAATTGGAGCTTAATAAAAATTGAGTGTTATGAAAAGAGTTAAACTCTTTAACCTTGTTTATTTAGTCCACGGTGGACATGAGTTTTAAGGCAATGATGCAGATTATCAGTCTTCCTATTAAAGGGTTAGATCCTCATAAAATCAAAGATCTAAAAATATTTCAAGGTGTGACTGTGGTAGTGAATGATTGGATTGGGAAACTTGTAATTGATGTGATGGGGTGTGTCAATGGATATTTAAGAACATATAATCTGATTGCAGAGAAAATAAAAACATGGAATAACACTACGCACAATGTGAAAAAGGTGAGAAATAATTTGTCAATGATTTTACATGATTTATGAGAGCTCTCAAAGTTTCCTATTGGATGTGGATGAATATGTTGGAATGAAAGATCACTATAATATATGCACTCAAATATGGGATAAAAATGACTTTGGAATGAGGTGAACAAGACAACTAAGACCTAAAGATTATGTTTTCTACTCTATAGATAGAGTTATTTGAATAAGATAGGTTATTATATGTATGAGTAGTGATATTTGTCATAGTTTTAAGATGACCATATAGAGGGAATCATATTCCAATAAAGTGAATTTTGACACATTGGGAACGTTCAAGAAGATGGCAATTACCTCTGTAATCTTTAAAAAATAAATTAGTGATATCTGAGATAGAACCCTAGAAAATGATCGGATGATAATCAAACATAAGGGAGAAGTTAACATGAAAACAATATCTAATACTATGGTTATAATATCCATGTTCTCTAAATACATGAAATACAAACCAAGGATGTTAGAAAAAGAAGGGGCCAGGAAGGAGTTCATTCAAACCACTTTGTAGAGACCATGGGCGCTTTCTAAATGCTTAAAATTGCTAGTCATCTTAAGTGGAAGAAGGTAAGGATAAAAGGAGATTCTAATAATATTATATATTTCCTACGAGGAGAATACAAAGGTTCATGGACAATAGACCATTTAATACAAGGTTCAAAATAAATTATCAATACTTTTGAAAAGTGGTATATTGCCCAGTCTTATAGAGAAACCAACAAGGTGGTGGATGGGTTCACCAACCTTGGTGTTAAAATTAATGAAATTAAAATATAGGAAGGAGAGTGTAATCTAAATGATGATATTAGATCTCTCCTAATATATGACCAGTTAAATGGTAGTATTGGCAATATTTCAATTAATGATGGATATGACACATAAGTCTATTGGAATTAGCGAAGAAGTTGGTGATTGTCATACAAAGAGGAGTATAATTAGTGCACATAATGCCTTGCATTCTTTGTGGTTTTTGGCTATTGTTTATCTGGGATTCCTATAATCAAAAGTTCATTTTGTTAGTGCTCGACTCTTAGATTTAAAAAATGGGAGGAGACCAAGTAAAAGAGTAGAACGTACTTCTGTTGAGGACTAGAAGAATAAGGAAAAGGTTTGGAATAAGCTAGACAAAGGAGGGGTCACCTGATATCTTGAGAAGCTACATGGCTCTAATAAAAAAATCACTTGAATTTATTTTTAGGAATGGTCAAATAGAAAAATGAATTTCTTTGGACAAGAATTCGTGATTAATGAAGACCTCATTATTGAGATCATGGGATTATCCATGGAGGGAATGGAATTCTTTAAGGATAGGAAGCTATCTGAAAAAGATGTGATCAACATACATAAGATAGATGAGGAGAGGGAGCTTCTGGTTAAAGATAATATAACTTTCTTTGAGCCTAAGTAGATTAAACCCATTTTGAGGGAGGTTTTGAAGGAAATTATGAATTTTTTACCCTTGATGATAGATACTCATGAGTTTATAGTTACTATTTGGTGATGCTTAATCATTTTCAGCATAATTATTTTATCTCATTTATGTTCTATCTTATTTTGGCCCTTAATCATAACATAAGTCACGATCGAAAGAACCCTAGAAACTAGGCGTTCAACCACAGTTTGATTCTACTAATTTTTTAATACTTTATGGATAGGTCTCTTGATACCCCCCTAAATTTTTTGCTTCTTATAGTGATATGGGTAAGGATAATTCTATTAGGGAAGGTGAAGGGTGGGATACGAACTCTTCTAGTGAAGATGACACCCCTTCCCCTCCTCATTCTAAAAAGCCTAGGGTTTCTCCCAAGAAGATGTCTGTTGGCTTCCTAAGAGAAAAAATGATTGTGGTTGAATAGGATGAAATAGTGTTCATCCTAAAATTTATGGGGGAAATATGAGATCTAATTCTAAATCAAAATTCTGAAAGGAGAGATCCAAATTGATCAACTGAAAGGTTAATACACAATTGAATCAATCTATGGAGAATATGAAAGAGGAAGAAAACCTTATATTTCCCTATGGATAATATGTGCTTGAAATCTGAAATAATTGAAAGGCAAGTACTAACCTCAAAATAGGGAAGATCTAGAAAATGCTAATTTCTGGTGTCTGTGTGTAGTTTTAGGCAATTCTACAACCTATTTCAGACTAGAAATGCTGAGATGAAGAAAACCTAGAAAACTTTTATCTTTCTGACAGCAGGTAGTCTTTGACCCCAATAAAAGGTCAAAGGCTACATTAATATTTTGAAGTTCAACCTTGACCTTGTTCACAAATCTCAGGAGTTCACCGAAAAGGGTATCCAAATCCAAGCCCAGATCCATAGTTTCACACCTATACCTACAAGAAAAAGAGGGTTTTTGTTGTTTGTTTGAGGGGTTTGCCTTGGTCAATCCACAGTTTGGAATCAACCTTAATATTGAAATTGAAATTGAGAATGCTAGCAAGTAGTAGAAATGGCCAACCTAGAAGCAGGAAAACAAATATCTCTGAAACCCGACATCTAGAAATCATGGGATCCTGAAATTTGGACCCTAGGTCAAGGACGAGGTAGACCCCGTCCTAGGTCAGGATAGATGTCATCCCTGACCTAGATCAGGGTCTAGGCTGTCATTCACCCTCAAGGTCATCTTTGTTCTTGAGGTCAAAAAACCTAGGACCACAATCCATAATGCTAGGAAATATAGAAATATACTAAAAATAGGGACAGAGAGAAGCAAAATGTGGAGAACAAGTTAGATTCAAGAACAAATTAGATCCAAGAAAAGGGCTGATTCAAGGTGCTTAACATGACCTAGACCACTCACTCAGAGGGCTAAACACTCTTAACATGGAAGTGCTTCCATTTTAAGATGATACATTAAGCCCCCACTTTACCAAGAGTATGGATTCGATGCAAACTCTTGGTAAAGGAGAAGACAAAAAAGGTCCAAGTGGATTTGAAATGAGATAGGATAACACTTATCTAACGATACAAGCCCCTAGGCTAAGGATTCTAACTCAACATACGTGCATGAGGGTGCGAAAGCAAAAAGGAAAAAGACACAAAAGAGGGGTTAGTACTAAACAAACCCAAATCAACTAGCATAAGAAACCTCACTAAGAAACATTTCTCATACTAATATCATATCTAGAAATCTATCATAAAAGCATAAATGATTACATAAGAAAGAAAATAGAAACACTATAAATAGCAGAGCTTCATGATGCAGTCCTACTAGCATGAAAGCGAAAAGAGAGAAAGGTAAAAGAGTGATTACCTCGCCTAGTAAGATGCCCACCTTACCATGAATCACCCTAGAGGGAGAGCCCAATAGGTTCACCCATAAACTATTCTTTTAATTGTAATGCATCTTCTGATGACTTCTTGAATACCCATAGATCCACCTTCTTGTATCACTATGAATATGAAAATGCATGTCTCCTTAGGATTTAGAAAATTATGTACATTACCTTCGGAAGATTTAGCATATAGATGCATGTCTTTTCAAGATTTAGCAACTTATGCGCGTTACCTTCCAAGATTTAGCATATTGAAAATTTTGAAAAATGTGTGTCTCCTCAAGATTTAGCAACTTATGTGTGTTACCATCAGAAGATTTAGCATATGGATGCATGTCTTTTTAGGATTTAGCAACTTATGTGCATTACCTTCCAAGTTTTAGCATGTAAAAATAAAAACCATAGTACAAGGGAGACCCTATACATTCCCCCCTCCTTATCATGGTAGTCTACTAGATAGGATAAGGAAGAGTAAGAGGATACCTACTTCACAATGCAAGGAGATATCATGTTTACAACAAAGTATACCATAGTCTTAGTGAGGGATATTGACCCCAACATCCAAGAGTATAGATAATCATGAAAAGAATATGTCACTCATGGAAAAAGGATCCTCAAAGAAAGAGATCTTATCAACAAGACCCCCACCAAAGAGGAGTGTTTTAGATAAAATATCATCTTTCAATAGCAGGAACAAAGATTTAATCACCAATCCCCTTGCAAACAAGAGGAAAAGGAATCTTTGTAAAGAAGGAAACAACTCTAACACCAAAGCAAGGGTGAGAGTTTATAAAGAACATAATTTGCAACATAGAGAAGAAGTGATGACTTAGGACAACAACTTCTCATATAAGAAAGTTATCCATAGTCAAAACATCTGTCAATATGATGAAATAATATTACAATATAAACAAAGACCACTAAGCTAAGGAAAGCAATTCCCTAGACAAAGAGAAAGAAGGAGGTACCTTACACCCTAGGGATAGAGACAAGGGGTATGTTTGTAAAACATATGTCTTAGGAAATATATCTTGAATAAGAATAATGTAAAACCATAGAAAAATAGGAGAGCAAGAATACCAATTAAGCTCAAGAAATAATATATGCTAAAATCCTAATGGATCCTAGGAGACTGGATGAAGATACACCTCTTGCCCCCTAGTCATGAGACAAGAGGGGAAGAAAATATACATTATATCAGAAGGAGGGGAATCCCCTATATCAAAATTATGAAGGAATTGTAAAACTACATGAGAGTGAGATATAATTCCTAAAGCAACTCTTTCTCTAACATATAACTTGAAATGTTTACAATCAGCAAGTAAATGCATATTGCTATAATGAAAAGGAAATTTATATTTGTATAAATCATCTATCGGCATAGGTCTAAAGATTTCTTTCTTGGACTTCATTAGTTCAACATATACCTTCTTAGTCACTTCTTGATGAGTATTAGGGTTATCTAATATAGGAGTGGGGAGAAGAATGTGAAGAGGAGGATGATGTTTAACATCACCTACCTTGAACTAAGATTTTGAACAACCAACACCATACATATCTAGTTTAGGGGGTATATGAACAGGAAACCTAATACCATGCTCATTAACTCCAAGCCCTAAACCTTTATAACCTTGTTTAGTCACCATATTATATCCAGTAGTGTACATATTATGTAAAGCTTCTACAAGAGGTGATTGTTTATCATGTTCATGACTAAAGGTTGTATAAGGTGGAATAATAGGTTTTAAAGAAGTTTATTTACCCTTTCCTTTAATATCATCATGCATCGGAGGAGAAGGTAAATCAAAGAAATCTTGCACATCCGCATCCTGAACTATAGCTTGAATCCTATCATAAGTAGGGGAAGAGCAAGGATGAACAGATGGAGAATCAGGTATCAGATTAGGATTAGGAAGATTAGGATTAGGATTAGGATTAGGATTGATAGGATTAGGATTAGGAAGATTAGGAGATGGTGTATCATCTACCAAATTCTTCACATAATCCAAAAGAGTAATACGGCTACCACATAAATCTTTAATGAAATTTTTGAATGTAGGAAGACTAGTGTCGGTCAACTTCACAAAAGCATAGGCAAGAGAAAAATGAAGGGTCATCAACACAATGAAGTGAATGATACTCTCATAAACATCATAGGTATGGTAAAGAGATGCTAAAAGAAGAGCAATAAAGAACATGACCACACACCAAAGCATCTTAACAATCTCCATACTAAAATGAAATGCAAGAAATGTTTTATATTTTATTGAATATGTAGATTTTTTTGTATTTTTGAATTTAAAATGAAAGATCATAAACTAGATGCGAGAAAGGATAAAATCTAACACAATAAGGCATCTAAATCCAAAAAAGAAAAGGGGTAAGTATGTCGGGTTCACCAAAATGAATAGGATGAAATAGTGTTCATCCTAAAATGTATGCGGGAAATATGAGATCTAATTCTAAATCCAAATTCACAAAGGAGAGATCCAAATTGATCAACCGAAATGTTAAAGCACAATTGAATCAATCTATGGAGAATATGAAAGAGGAAGAAAACCTTATATTTCCCTATGGATAATATGTTCTTGAAATCTGAAATAATTTAAAGGAAAGTACTAACCTCAAAATAGGGCAGATCTGGAAAATGCTGATATATGGTGTCTATGTGCAATTTTAGGCAATTCTGCAACCTGTTTCAGACTGGAAATGTCAAGATGAAGAAAACCCAGAAATTTTTTATCTTTCTGACAGCAGGTAGTCTTTGACCCCAATAAAAGGTCAAAAGCTACATTAATATTTTTAAGGTCAACCTTGACCTTGTTCGTAGATCTCAAAAGTTTGTCGAAAAGGGTATCCAAATCCAAGCCCAGATCCACAATTCCGCACTTGTACCTGCAAGAAAAAGAGGGTTTTTGTTGTTTGTTTGAGGGGTTTGCCTTGGTAAAACCCCGGTTTGGAATCAAACTTAATATTCAAATTAAAATTGAGAATGCTAGAAAGTAGTAGAAGTAGATCTAACAATCAAGCTATGTAATTCAATAGATATGCAATTGTATTTGAAATGTAAACAAGTGTGTTGATATGAAAGCTTAAACATAACAATGGAAAATGTAAATCAAAACCATGAATGTAAATCCAAAACCTCCATGATTGTATGCTTGGAATCCACCTTGAGGGAAGAATGAATGGATCTTAGAAGATGAACAAAGGATCTTGAAGGAAGATCACACCATCATGATGGTTAGATCTAGGGTTTGAATGATGAATCTTGCATGCTTGAGTCAAATCCCTTAAAAAGCTTGAATGCTTGAATCCTTGATCTTCAATGGAGAAATTGAATGGAGAAGAGGACTTGAATGCTTCCTTGAAAATTCTTGATGAAATGCTTTCTTGATCTTACTTGAGAACTTGAGTGCTTGATGGCCAAAGGAGATGGATAAAATGAGAGAGGAAGGCTTCCTTTTATAGCGATCTAGGGCACAAACCTCTAGAGAAGGCTGACATTGGGAAATTAAATCCCAATTAACCTTAACCCCTAGAAATGGACCCATATTAAATGCAATTTAAGGATTTACCATTCCAAAACCCGAAATGGCTGACTCGAAAGTGGGAAAACAAATATCTCTGAAACATGACATTCGAAAATCATGGGATCCTAAAATTTGGACCCTAGGTCAAGAATGAGGTAGACCCCACCCTAGGTCAGGGTCGAGGTCATCCCTAACCTAGGTTAGGGTCTAGGTCATCATTGAACCTCAAGGTCATCTTTGATCCTAAGGTAAAAAGACCTAGGACCTCAATCCATAATGCTAGGAAATGCAAAAATATACTGAAAATAGGGACAAAGAGAAGAAAAATGGGGAGAACAAGTTAGATCTGAGCAAAGGTCTGATTCAAGGTGCTTGACATGACCTAGACCAGTCACTCAGAGGGCTAAATTCTCTTAACATGGAAGTGCTTCCATTTTAAGATGATGCAATGGTGGAATAGGGGAAGAAGACTGATGAAGATGAGGAAAATAGTACTGCCCCTTGGTCTTTGGAAAATAAGGAAAAAAATAATCCTAAGAATTTTTTTGGGGATGCTAGGAAGATTAAACCATTTGGTGCTGGTATGGTTACCCCTATGGTAGTGAAAACTAAAGTTGAGAATAGGGTGAAGACTAAAAATGGGACCCTTCCTCTTAATACAAAGAAGAGTGCAAAAGATGAGGTTGGTAAGGGTATGGTCCTATTCTAGTTTTTAATGAGAGCTCAGTTGATCATGATGTGTATATTTCACCTACCAATTGCCAAGGGACTAATTCTTTACTGCATCTTAAGGGTGATGTATAGGTTTCTTTTGTGGAATTGTGTCTTTTTTTATTTTTAAGATAAGACTGAGGAGATGAATGTTATGGTTTTTCATAATGTGAAGGCTAATTCTATGTACTCGTCTCGGCTAATGGAATGGGACTTTCATGAAATGGATAACTTGAATCTAAATTTTTTTTCTCTCCATGCTAGCTTTGAGGAGTTGAAGTAGAATTTGGGGAATACTATTTCTTAGCCATTTCCTGACATGATGTCCTATGGTATTTGATCTTCTGCTAAGAGGAAACTTTTAATGGACCATGTAGAAGTAGAGGTAAATGCTAGGGATTTATTTGAGAAGAGGGTGGTTGAGTTGAGTAAGAGGGCTTACAAGACTGATGTCACCCTCAAGAAAATTATAGACATTGGGTAGATAGTCCTTTAGTTTGTTACTGATAATACAAAATCTCTTGTGGAAAATTTGGAAGCTTCTCATTAGGAGAGGGCTATAGTGGAGATTGATCAAGACAAGGAGGCTCCCAACTGGTGATACTAAGGGTCCTAGAAAGAGAAACATGGCAACTTTGAAGAAGAAGGTTTCTCCCCTACCCAAAGATATTCTAGAATGGAAAAAAGTGGCTTAGAGAATGAGAAAAATATACGAAGAGGTTGTTGTGACCTTAAATACTTTGGGCTATTTCTATTTTTTTTTTCCTTTTTGTTGCTTGTTGAGTTTTTCTAGCCTTGGGCTTGTTTTTTGTTGGCCCTATTAGAGATGTGATGGGTTTTTGTTCGCTTGTCTTTTTCTTTTTGTCTTTCTATTTTTTGTTGTGGGCTTATAATCCAAAATATTTTGCAATATTTTTGTAAAGGGTTTTGGGGCCCTTTCAAAACCTTCTTTTGCATTAATTGAAAATAGGAGCCAAGAAGAAATATATCTTAAATTATCTAGTGTGAATTGAAAAGAAAGGAAACTTGTTAAATTGTGTAGTTAAGTCATGTAGATATTAAAATTTTAGAGGATTAAAAATTTAATTTGTAAAAGATATTGAAGTTTTGGAGGATATGGCTTAAAATTTTATTTTTTAAATATTTTTTTATTATCTATATTGTACTTTATTTGACATTTTGAGAATTATGAATGACTTAAAAAATATTAGTATGTGGAAGTAAAACACATTGTTTGTTAAATTGTTGTGTCAATATTATGTTATAGAAATTTCTTAGTATTGAGTTTTTTAGAATATAATCACTATGGCAGATACTGGGATTTTGTAAAGTTTATCTTTTAATTACCTATATATGGTGAAATGGTGATCAAGGATGATGAATATCACTCACCATATACATTAGGCATCAAGGAGGAAACCCTTGCCAAGATAGGATGGATCCAAAAAGTACAGCCAAATGAGAAAGTGTACAAGCATGAGATATAAACCCTAGAAGGCTCAAATTTCTATGATGTATGATTCCTAAATGTGCCTAATGTCTATGCTTCTTATAATTAAAATAGTATCCATTGAATTTAGGCTTAGGATTTGACTTACCATTCTTGCTTCTGTATATGTTTTTTGTGTGTCATAGCTTCCCAGAATGATGACATGTAGGTTTGTTGTTCTTTGGCATAGTATTCCTCTATTCTCCATTCTTTGATGATTCTCCTTCTTTAGTGGATGATAGGTGCTCATGATGTCCTATCCTAGAGGTGTCACTTGATCTTCTCGGTGACCTCATCAATTCCTCAAAATATTTCATAGCTTCATTAGGTTTTTTCATCCTCTCATTGAGTTCCTTTTCAGATCTTAACTCATTCTTTAGTTGATTGTTCTCTAATCTTAAATTTGCAATTTCCATGTTTTTACTATTCAACTCTTGATTTAAAAGTAATAGTTTTTCTAATTGATTTTTTGTGAACTTCTACATATCACATTTGCTTTCATCAAGTCTCGTAGTTATTTTTCTCTTATCTTCTTCTTCCATTATCTTGTCTTCCTTAGCTTTCTTTTTATGTTCAATCACTTCACATAGTCTTACTAATTGGATTTCCTGTTCTCTCTTTAGACTTCTAACTTCTTCTTTTAGTGTGTTGTTTCTCTCTAATAGATCTTCTATTGCTACATCAATTTCATTGGTGTTTCCATTATCAAATAGACCTTTAGTATCTTCTTCTTCATATTCAGTGTCATTTAATTGGATTGCCAATTCTTTACTTTTCTTTAAGGATTTTTTCAATTCTTCTCTTTCTGCTTCAATTTGGTGCAATGGAAGTTGGATGTCAATTTTCTGATTCTCTATGATCTTTCCTAGCTTATGAGCCCCCATCTCCAAGATCTTAATTCTCAAGTGCTTAGACTTCTTCTAAGAGAACTAAGATCTGATACCAATTGTTGGAAATCATATTTGGGAAAGTGAGATACTAAGAGGGGGGTGAATCAGTTTTCCATTAAAACTTTCAATTTCATATAAATTCAACATATATATCATAATCATAAATTTCAATACTAAAATGAATTGAACATTTTAATCACATTCATAAAATATAACTCATAACACAAACATTTGGTAATCCAAAAACCCTTGAAAGGTAAAATTGGGGTGCAGATGACACCTACAAATATTCACTACTGCAACAATAAAGTGTGCCTTTTAGGGCTACAAAGTTTTGATCACTTTTGGTGATCTACCCTATGAGGGTTATACCCTGTTAAGAGCTTACATACTTATACAATCTAGGTTGATTAAAGGATTTAAAAATCACAACTAAGTAAGCACTCGATTAAGATATTTACATAGGTTTGTTAGTACCACTCTACTAAGAGATTTACCCTGATTCACTTGCTAGAATGTATGACTACCTAATCCTTCAATTTGCATTTGAAATGTTGATAAAATATATCCTCTTTCCAGCATTTATCTGATCTCAAAATCAAATATTGCTCTGTTATGTCCTTCATTTCTCTTCTCGGTCAAACTGCATGATCTCTGCATCTAAAAATTTAAATACTGCTTTAATTTGCATAGATGAGATCTCCTCTGCTACTACATTTTAGGGCTTTGATATCACCTTATATATACAACTAATCAAGCTTCTAGATCAATATCAACGATCTAGATTCATCACTTATGCCTCTTAAGCATTCCCTTTTTTTGAATGGTTACATTGCTTGCATAGGGATTAATGATAAAAATCATGATTCATAATCAACTCCTTAATTAACTCACAAATAATTAAATCACACATAGAAGTCAGCTAAAATGGTTTACCTAGGTGTTTGTGCCATTACAAACACATATACAAAACTAGCTTGCTCGACATATAAAGTCTTTGATGCTCGATTAAAACTCTTCTCCATATACTGGTTCCCAGTACTGACTCTTCTATACATCTTGGCATATACTACTCGGTAACTATAGAAGTACTCAATGACCCCTAACTTTCTCAATAGTAACTACTTGCTTGATAACTATACAAAATACAATTCTAGTATATTACTTTTCCTTAATAGGATGGCTCGGTCGCAGTGATGACTAACCACATTGCCTTAAAAATGATGAAGTGTTGGACACTAATAGATAACATGACTTGGAGATCAACAAGTTTCATCATTGAATATATCATCATAGGATTTCTTTACTTTCTCTACAATGACATCTTCAACTTCCACGATTTAACCTTGGATGTCTAGGAGGGTAACATTGGGCACATTAGTTCTCCTAGTCATGGTATCGTGGTCTTGTAAGTGCAAATGAGTATTGTTGTGACCAAATCCAAGGGCTTGATGTATCGATGGATGAGAGGCTTCTAGTGGGTCTTTCATACCAGCTTCCTTAGGTCCTAGATCACCACCTTGATAATTCCATTTTTCTATTGCCCATTCATGTGATTTGGGGTATTTATTTTTGATGTACCGAAGGATTTTAGTGTCGCGAGGTGGGGGATCTTTGTATAGCCATTTATTGATGTTGGTCTCCATCACTTGACTGCTCATAATTCTATGTGATAGAAACGTGGACACACCCATTTTCTTCATTTTCAGTTCCTCTTGCTGGGGTACACTTTAGTGGGATGGGTGCCCTTGAGTTTGCGGATTAAGTGGTAGGGCCCCTACTACAAAGGCATCTGTTAGGATATATTCACCATAGCCTCTATTTTTGATCATGACACTCAAAAGGGTGGAGGTGAGGATTGTATCTAGATTGCAATGGGATCCGAAGGAACTAGTAACAAAAGTGTCTATATCAATTCCAGGACAATGGGTGTAGTGAGGGAATGAATCTTTGAATGCATGATAGTATGCAAAGGGTTTTCGATCAGTATGGATGGTGATTTTAGTTCCATGATGTAGAAAATTTATGCACTAATGGAAGGTGGATGGAATGACTTTCATCGAATGAATCCAAGGTTGGTTGAGGAGGATTTTATAGGGTAGGTCAAGATCAACCACATGACACACTATTTCTTGAGTGGTTGGGCCCACTCTAATAGGAAGAAAGACATTGACTTCTAAAGTTCTTTCCAAGTTGACATATGCCTTGATTGTAGTAATGTCTTGCATGATATCAGCCTCAATGTACCCTACTTCTTTTATGAATTTCAAAGTACATAGGTTAAGGGTCAAACCATTATCTATCATGACCCTTTTCACAACAAAGTTGTTGACCATGACTGCACTGCAAATTAGGAGGTTATGGTCTTCTTCTATGGTAGGTATATAGACCAATTTGAATGATAATCCACATGAGGTAGATAGGTGTCCCACCAAGTTCTGGAATTATGTGGTTTTGATGTCAGTGGGGACACGCAACTATTGAAGAGACTTTTTTAAGATCTCATGGTAGACTAGGCTAGTATGGAGGAGATCTAAGATCGAGATTTGGGAGAGTGTATTCCCAAGTTGTTCCATTAAATTGTATTGTGCTCATAAGGAGATACAAGTAGAGGCACCAACAAAGGATATCCTACCTCATTGAGTTGTGATTGCATAGTAACTCTCTATGCCTTTAATGTGTATCATTTGGATTGAGGATTGGATATTGGATATGCACCCAACAAATTTATCATAATAAATATTAGTGGTCGTAAAGTCTTTTCCATCACCAAATTCACTTTTATTGTGTTTGTTGTTGTTGTTGTTAGATTTCATGTTGTTTTTTTGTTACTGGTGTTTATTGGAGCCTTTCCCATGTTTTGTTTAGGAAACACATTTTGGTAGATTTGTAGATGTGCATTAGGGGAGGCTTATGTGGGTGCATCCCCAATGATCTCCTTGCAATCAATGAGATCTTGTATGTAGTGTTTTAGCTTCATGCACTTGATAGTTGCATACCCTTTAATGTGATGATAGGCACAATATTCATTATACTTGTAACATGCCAGCTTAGGTTGACTTTCATCGAATGGTTGTGCTTGTGGGTATACCAAGAGATTTTCCTTAGACATTCTATCAAAGATGGAATCTAATAGTTCCCAAAGAGGGGTGAACATTATCTTTTGATTATTTTGGATGCTCAACTTCTATCCTTGTTTTACTGATATGGCATTGGTTTGGTTCACGAGTGCTTGTTGTTGGAACAATGGTACACTAGTTTGGCAGATTTGTTGTTGTCATTACTAATAGTAAATTTTTTTTTATTATGGTTATTATTGAAAGGTTTTTTGCTATTGAAATTATGGTTGTTGGAAATATGGCCTTTGATGATTCTAATTTTGTGGCCTCAATGCAATGGCTACTACATGTATGGGTTTGGTGTTTGTAGCACTATCTGTCACAACATTTTTTTTATTCCAATAGCATGTTCGATCATTTGTGTTGGTGTGACCTCTCTCTTGATGGTTTTTTTTGTACAATTTGATGACTCCATATTCTATGAGTCATTTTTCTAGGTCCATTCCCTTCTCTCTAATATCTTTGTAAGTTTGAAGATAGTTCATGCGCATTTGATAAGAGAGTTTTGTATTTAAATTATCTATGAACATATTTACAAGGTGTTTCTCTAATAAGTTGTAGGATACATGTGTCGTTAGGGTTTTCCACCTTTGTAAGTAGTCAGTGATTATTTCACCTCAATTTTGTTTAGTGTAGCATAGGTCAACTACTGAGAGTTCATTTTCAACAAGGTGAGCATATTTGACACAAAGTTCTCAGATAGTTCTATGAATCTGGAGATGGTACCATACAAAATCCCATAGAACCATTGAAGAGAAGGTCCTCCTAATCTTTTTGGAAATAGGAACATCAATAATACATCATTGTAGGCCATTTCTTGGCATGCCATGTAAAATTCCTTCACATGGGCTACTAGATCACCATTTCCCCTAAATTTGTAAAATTTGGGTGTCTCAAAGTGCTTGGGAAAAGGTATTTCTATGATAGAATGATCAAATAGGCAGGGACATAATTATTCAAACTTGAATGTCTTGGAATCATTTCCATTTTTAACTTCACTGATCATTTTTCTCATCTCTTCCCACTCAGTGTTAATAGGTGCTGCAGGAGGTACACCCAAGCCATTTGTCCCCATTTTTTGGTATGTGTTAGATGGTGCAAGTGAATACATAGGATTTGGGTGGGCATGTTGTGGAGGTTGGAAGGATGAATTTTGAGTCGTGAATATGCTTTTTTGGTGATTTTTCTATCGTGGTGGTGGAGAAATGTACTGCAATTTTTGTTATGGATTTTGAAAGTAATGTAGTGCATAATAAGTGTGCAACTATTGTTGGTGCACAAAGGGGTAGGTTTGTTGTTGTGAAGCTTGCATAAACTATATCAAAGGATTTGCAAGAGTTGTTTTCTAAATGAACTGGTAGTGCTAGGTAGGCTATTGTGGTGTGGTGTACATTTGGCCGATATAAGTCCAGTGTGCACCCATGTTGAATATTTATTGGGTATTTGCAAGAGATGACACAATGTAGTTGATGTGCAGGGTTGCCCCCACTTATTTTCTTTTGTTGTAGGAGGGTTTGTGTTGCTAAAAATGATGACATAACAAGGTAGTTGGTGAATGATGGCATTGGTGAAATTGGTTATGGAGGTGGTGATTGTTATTGTTGCGCTTGGAACTATATCTATGGCATAGTGGGTACAATAGTAGTTTGGGTTTGTATTCCTAATGTATGCATTTTTTCTTATTGTAACAAGTGGCTGATTGGTGGGCCCTATTAAGGGAATCTCCATTGTGAATTGTATTATTTGTGGTGGCATTTAGTGGGATGAAGTGGAATCTTCATCCATGGGTTTCATGTTGGACGTGGGTGTCCATGGTTGTAAAATAGTGGCTTGTAGAAGTGGTTTGGTGTCTACAACACCTATGATGGAAAATGAGGAGGATGTGGATGTTTTATGTGGGATTGTTGTGTTGATTATGGGGGTGCTAGTGGTGATTTATTGAGTACCAGGTATTTTTTGTGCCATGGTATGGAAAAAGGCTTGTGTCATGATAGCTTGTGTGATTTGAAGAATCGAGGTAACAACTTGGATGGACATTGCATTTTTCTCCATAGCCTATTGTATGATAGGTTGTAACAAATAAGAGACAAGAGAGGCAACTTGTGTGGTCCCCTGACTAGGATTAATGATATGTTGTATGACTAGAGAGAGTGATTCCCTAGGATTGTGTATAGGTCATGCTTGACTAAACATCAAAAGTATGGGGGATAAATTGAGCACCTTGTTTTATAAGGTTGGAAAGGATGATATTGGGATTTTTGACAATAATGGCACTAGCCATAATGGCATGAATAGGATGAATCATAAATGCTTCTATAGAACTAGTGGTGGGAACTTCATCTTGATCAACCCATACTAGTTTTGGTTGCACATGCGTTTGGGGATCAAATATCACCATGACATTGTTAGGATCAAGTAGTGAACTAGAAGAACCATCCATTTTCTTGAAATCCACATCCTTTCTTTTCTTAAGATGTGTTTGGACTGGCATGAGATGAGGATGATATTAAGATGTGAAATGAAGGAGTTCTTAGATGATAAATGTGACTATGAGGATGATGATGCAAGATTAAAATGACACTAAGGATTATAAGGTTTGTCTGATTTTTAAACCACTAGGATGTGAGGATTTATTAAGATCTAAGGATGTGCAAAGAAAAAGAGACAAGATGATGATGACCATATAAATGATATTTAAGGATTTCTAAAGGATGATGAAAATGTAAGCTCTAAGGATGATGTGTCTTGAGGACCTGGGGATAACTTGATGTCAAAAACAATGTGAGTTGTGTCCTAGTTTAAAGTCTAGGATGAGGTGGACTGTCAACCTAAGATAGAATTATGATCTTTGGAAGACCAAGATAGTCAAATATAATTGAACCTATAGAAAAAGGTGATGAGATTATTTACCCTAGATACCATTTAGTAAAAGGTTGATTTGTAAAAGATGGATGTGTAAGATGTATGATGAACAAGTCAAAGGATGGTGACACCAAGTTTGGGATAAATGGAATGTCTTTGATTATTTTTTTGGATTAATAATTTGGTTGGATTTATATCCAATTAAGGTTTTATAAAGAATTTTCTAACTAAGGATTATGGATATAATGCCTAAAGGATGGATTCTAAAGATAGTCCTAAGGATAGACTCTAAGATGCAAGGATGTAAGTGCAAGTGTGTGATAGAGAAAGGATAGGTCTAGTCATAAGTCTCAAAATGGATAAAAGATTGGTTCACACCAAGTCTGCGCAACCAATACATAAGCTTGGTGTAAGACAATTTTTTTTCCCACTTCTCTTTTCCTTGGATTTCAAATTGCAAAAACCTTGTAAGGAATTTATTTTGTTTAGCTTTCTAATCAACTTCTTTCTTTTCCTTATACGACAAGGGTAGTTGGAGCTTAACTTTCTTGTGTTTGATAATAGTAACAATAGTAACATTTTTTCTAATTCACTTGGTGACTTTTATAATGAGGCATTGACTATGCTAAGTATGTCCTATTTTTACTTAGTACCCATCTTTTTAGATGTTATGAACAAGTGAACAAGCAATCCCTCAAAGGACAAAGAAACTTTGAGGGAAATAAGCAATGGATCTCTTTTGGAAAAAAGACTTTTAGTAACCAACTTTCAAATGTTTCTCATGAGGTCAAGTCACAATGAAGATAATTCAAGAACATTATCTACCTAAGGAATCGGCTAGTGATCAAAACCTTTTCCCACAACTTGATATCCACTTGAGGACCATGTACATTGTGGATCAAGAGGGAAGTCAATGTTCAAATTGCAAAGATCCACTAATGCCATATTCATGCTTTGCATTGAAGGGAATACATATGGTGAGTTTTCTTTGGGATATTAAAGAAACCACTTTGATATACCTTGCACAAATATTATGATACTTTAGGAGGTGTTCCAAGTAGCTTATATCTTGAGGTTCTCAGTAAGAGTTTTGTTCACAATCATACCCTATAGTCTCACAAGAAGGATTGAGGTGTCTCGGTCCTAAAAGTACTCAAATATAAGGTGGTCTCATAAATGATATTGAGACCTTTCAGCCCTACACAAATATTGGTATATTCTATTGTAGTCACATAAACATGAATGAGACACAAAAGAGTGTCCTGCGAGTACTAGGATGATGGTAGTCCTGTAAGCAAGATTGAGGCCACGAAGCCCTATAAAATCATTAGAGTAAATAGAATAGTACAATTACATCCTCTGATACTTTAATATCAATAGGAGACATTTGATTATAGTGGGTTGGATTGGACAGGTCCACCTATTCCCACTTGATTCGAACATTCCCATGAGATTTTTCCCTCAATGGTAGGCTCTCTAAAGGAGACACTTACTCAAACTAGAGAAGATTCAAGGAGTCTAGATTTTTTATTTCCAACATAGGCAAGAACATGTACTCTCCTAAAAACATCATGGACATGTTGTGCATTATGGTCATTAAAGGACAACCATTTCCAAGTCTATTTTCGATCATCAATTCAATGTGTCTGCATTCTGATTACCAATAAAGGCAAGAACATACTTTCCTTAAAAAGAAGAAATTACTACTTATAGTCCATTTTAACATTCTTAGAACATGATCAATAAAATAAGGATAACATCTTGATTATATCTCCTTGGAAACCTATAAACAATGGATTAGTAGTTATGATTATAGCCTTTGCCAATGTCCTACAAGCATAAATATGTGAGTAGATTAAATAAATGGGTTTCAAGTTTTGTTTTTTACTTGTCAATCAAATATTCTTAGAAAATATCCTGCAAACACTAATTAGGCTTCTCAAAATCATAAACAACAGGGAAATTCACTCATTATCCATTAGAAATAGAATCATAATGCAATTGAAAGCACCAAAATGTGACTAAAAATCTTGACTAAATGTGAGAATTCCCAAATATGACTCAATATTTACCACTAAAAGGTATGCATGTAAAGTAAATTAAATTTCATCATGTGTCTAGGTTTCTAATTTTCCCTAAAGGGAAAAGAGCATACTTCCCTACCTTGGTGTTCTTCCCAAAACACTCAAACACTTTGTTTATTACCAAGAGTTCATACTTAATCTTTAATCAAATGTTAGAGTTTTTTTATTTTCCCAAGAGGGAAAAGAGCATACTCCTCTAATTGGGTTAAAAACCAAATACAAGCCCTATTTAGTGCCTAAAAATCATTAAGAAAATACAATGTCTAGTTGATAGATTCAAGGAAGATTTCATAAGCCATTAGTAGTTTGATGTTTATCCTTTGACAAGTGTTCTTTCAACAATGCCCTACAAGTACAAAATTATTAATAGTAAGAAGAAGCAAAGGAATAAGAAGAAGAAGAAGAAGAAGAAGAGAAGGAAGAGGAAGAGGAAGAGGAAGAGGAAGAAGAAGAAGTAAATGTTTGAGCTTCCCAATCTATAAGAACCAACAAATAGAAAGCAACACACTCAAACAACAAAAAACCTTATTATTTGGGTTAGTTTTGAAAATAAAAATAAAAAATAGATGAGTGAAATGACCCTTGAAGTGGGTCCCATCGGGTGTGCCAAAAATGTAAGCAATAAATTAGTGTGAAAGGAATACAAAGAAAGCTAAATTATTCCCAAAATAAGACAAATACTACACTTATGATTAGACCTTCAAATGAAACTAGAAAAACAATTAAAGAAGTGCAAACTTGAGTCCTAAAAAAAAAGATCCAAGTGAGGAAGATTTGTCCAATGATGGAGAATGTGTGCTGAAAGGATAATGCTCAAGCTTCAATTTGTGAGTAGGAGTTTTGGCATTAGGAAGTTATATATGATGATTTAGGCTCTCACATGGGAAAAATAACAATGCAATGGAGGTGGATGATTTGTGAAGGGAAATGGCTGAATTTATAGGATTTTTGGAGAAATCAATAGTCAAGATTGCATTAAGATCAAAGGTTGAGATTCACCCATTTTAATTATTTAATTAAAAAATGGAGAATCCATTTTTTAATATTAAAATGAGAACTATGAATAAAGAGTAATTTTATGAAATCTGCTATTAATAAAGAATGATTTTATGAAATCCACTATGAATGAAGAATGATTTTATGAAATCCACTATGAATAAAGAATGATTTTATAAATCTCACTATAATTAAAGATTGATTTTATGAATTCCATTATGAATATAGAATTCCTTGTTTTGGTTTTAGTGGTTGTGTTGGGTTGGTTTAAGATTTCTTAATCCTCATGCTTAGGGTTGTGAAAATAATTAGGGTGAGTTTAGGATTGGCATTAGAGGGAAAGTGAGAGAATTGGGAGGATGTGATGGGAAGAGAGAGAGTGATTTGAGGGGATAATTAGTTAATCAAGGTTAATTAAATAATTAGAAGAGGTTAGTATGTGTGAATGGCATGGGTTGGGTTGGAACTAGGAGTTTGGTGTTTGGGGTAGGTTAGGATAGGGGTTAAAGTTAGGAGTCATGTGCTCAAAATTGATATTTAATTAAATAATATTGATTTATTTAATTCTTTGGGATTATAGAAGAAATGGGAAAGGGCGTTTAATTTAATAAAATTTTATTAATGGATCAAGAAGGGGGATTAATTACTTAAATAGCAAGGGTGTCTTTATTTTAAAAAATTAGACTATAGTTAATTTTAATTAGATTAATTACCTAGGGGATAACATACATTAATTAATTAATAATTAATTAATTAATTAATTAATAATGTCCTAGGAGAGAACTAAATTAGATTACATAATTGTTTAATTAGATTTAGGTGTCTACATGTATACCATTGTTACATTTGGAAAGAAGCACGTATTGTTGGCTTTAGTTGAGACTCTTAAGAATGATAATTGTACGAGTCTTAGAGTTTGTTTGGTTGAAGGTGGGAAATTATTAGATGGATTAAAAAATGATAAATTGTGTTATCCCTTGATCCCTAAGAATCATAATATAGAATCAGTAGAAGAACAACCTAAAGAGATAAAAGAATTGCTAAATGAGTATAAGGACATAATCTCAAATTATGTGACTGATGGATTTCCACCTGTAAGAAGTATTATTCATTGCATGGATCTGATTTCTGGAGAAAGTTTACCTAATAAAGAAGCACATCAGATGACATGAGTAGATAATGATGAATTGAATAGGCAAGTGCGAGATTTATTACCGAAAGTTTTAGTCTTTCTGCAGTACTTCTGGTATTAGAACCAAAGAACAATAGAAAATGGAGGTTGTGTATTGATTCTATATCCATTAAAAGGATCATAGTAAAATAATGATTTCCTTTTCCTACAATATCTATTATATAATGGACTGGTTAAGTGGATCCAAATATTTTACCAAGATAGATTTGAAGAGTGTATATTATTAGATAAGAAACAAAGAGGGAGATGAGTGAAAATTTGAATTCAAAATGAATGAAGTATTATATGAATGGTTGGTGATGCCCTTTGGATTGACTAATGCATCAAGTAATTTCATGAGGTTGATGTAAGAGGTATTGAAGAAATTATTGGGTAACTTTATAATTGTTTATCTTGATGACATTTTATTTTTTAGTAAAATAAAAGAAGATCATATGTTGCATCTAAGACAAGTATTGCAGAGATTAAGGGAGGATAAGTTGTTGATAAACATAAAGAAGTTTTCTTTCATGAGAAAAGAAATAGTGTATTTAGGATTTTTGATATATGAAGAAGGAATGATTATGGACCTTGAGAAGGTTAAAGAAATCTTAGAATGTCCTATAGTTGTAAATGATGGTTAAGTTGGATCATTTCATAGATTGGAATGTGTTTACTGAAAGTTCATTAGAGATTTTTATTTGATTTGTATTATTATGACTGAGATAATAAGGAAGGAAAGAAAAGAATTCAAGTGGACACAAGGAGCACAAAAGAGTTTTGAATTTCTGAAGTAGAAGGTGAATCAATAGCCTATGTTATCCCTGCTTCATTTCAATAAAGTTTTTCAAGTGGACTATGATGTGAGAGTAAATGTAATTGGAGAAGTGTTAACTCAAGAGGGTAGATTGATTTCTCATTTTAGTAAAATTTGAATGATGCCAAGAGAAAATATTCAGTCTATGATTAGGAATTTTATGTCATAGTACAATATTTGAAGAAGTGGATACATTACTTATTTCCTAAGGAGTTTATGTTACATACCTATCATCAAGCATTGCAATATATGAATAGTCAAAGCAAGTTGAATCAGAGACATATGAGATGGGTTTAATTCTTAAAGAGTTACACCTTTGTGCTGAAACATCAGACTGGTAAAATAAATAAAGTTGATAATTGTTTGAGTAGAAGAAGGACCTCATTGACAAAGATGAGAATTAAAGTATTTGGATTTGATCATTTGTAGATCTTGCATGAAGATGACCTAGTTTTCTCAAAACCTTTTAAACCTTCAAGAGAACCTACTATAGAATACTGAAGCAAACTATTGGACTATTTCATTTAGTATGGTATGTTATTCAAGGGAATTTGGTTGTGTATACATAGAAGTTCTATGATGGATAATTTGATTAAGGAGAAGTGTTATGGGGCATTAACTAAACACTTTTGTAGTGACAAGAAAATAGCTTTAATAACTGAGAATAACTTTTGGCCTTAAATTTATATGGATGTCAAGAAGTTTGTTCAAAGTTGTAGAATCTATCAAGTTGCAAAAGGAAGTAGTCATAATAATAGATTGTATACACCTTTGACAGTACCAATAAGACCTTAGGAGGATATTACCATGGATTTCGTAGTGGGCTTACCAAAGACATCAAGAGGTAATGATTCTACATTTGTGATAGTAGATGGATTTTCAAAGATGGCTCATTTCATACCTTGTAAGAAGATAATATATGCATTAAATGTAGCTAACATATTTTTCAAGGATATTGTGAGGTTGCATGGATTCCCTAAGAGTATAGTTTTGGACAGGGATAGTAATTTTGTTGGTTATCTGTAGAGGACACTTTTGAAGAAGATGAAGACAAAATTGAACTTTATTTCTACATATAGATGGACAAACAAAAGTAGTGAACATGAGTTTGGGTAACTTACTATGATGTTTGGATGGAGAAAAGACTAGAAATTAGGATTTAGTTCTAGCTGACAAGAAAAATTTTCTTATAAAAATTTAGTGAATAGAAACACGGGGAAGACACTATTTGAAGTAGTTACTAGTTTTAATCCTAAAGTAGTACTACAGTTGAGGGATATAAGTCATGAAGACAAAATGAGCACATAATTAGGAGAATTTAAAGAACGCATGAGTAGCTTACATAATCAGGTCCAACATTATTTGGAGATGGTGAATCCTACATACAAGGAGAAAGAAGATATGAAAATGAGACATAAGGAATTTTAAATAGGGGATGAAATGTTGGTATATCTGAAGAAAGGAAGGTTTCTAATTGGAACATATAATAAGGTAAAGGTGAGGAAGTTTTTTGTTAGAAAGTAAAGTCCACCAAGATAATTAAGAGGGGGGGGGGGGTGAATTAGTTATCAGATAAATACAACTTTTATCAACCTTAATAGATTTTAACCATGTAAGAAATGTAATCAACAACCATAGAAAGATATACACGCATTATAACACAATGACACAAGATATGTTGACTAGGGAACCTCTTGATCAAAGAGTAAACCCTGGTGGGAATGATGCCCACAAAAGATGCACTAATATGAAAGTTCCTTGTGAGAGGATGGACTCTATTAGGAGTCTTATGAAATAAATTTAGTACATATGAGTCCCTATTAGGATATTTTGAATCCCTGCTAAAAGATTCTAACTTTGTTAGGAGTTATGGAAGACAGAAGGACCCACTGCCCAAACAGCTTCAGGATAAGATCATTGAACTCACTGTCCAACTGATCTTAGTATTAATCAATAGAATAATACCACAAGATTACTTATCTCAACAATTCAATACTCCTCTAACTGTGATAAACCACACCAACTACTTCTTTAGATCTCAATACCAGATCTCTATACTTCGCATATCCTCTTTCCACAAATTTGCTTTCACAATTCCTTCATTCACTTTCTCATTACACACACACACACATTACAACAAGGAAAACATTTCATCCTTTATACCACACTCAAGTAATTACAAATGAGTCGGCATACAAATTACAAAATAAAAGTTTCAACATGTTATATCAAAATTACACAAAACTGTTGGCTTCCAATTAAGATAATTCTTCACTCGTGCAACCTTGGATCTTGCACTCATATCCATGTCACTAACATCATGTCTTCAACTACCTCATAACTGTACATGATTAGATTCTATCTTGATTAGGAGATATCACCTGATTTCCACAAACTGCTACTCAAGAACATTGCCTAAATACTGCTTCCACTGATTTCCTCACAACTGTCATGAATAAATGAATTTCTATTTTCTCTCTTAACCATGATCTCATAGAACATCATAGAGTAAGCCCTCAACTTCACATAGCTTCATCTTCAATATACCAAGTGTACTAACTCAAACACTATCTTCTTCTCTACTAATCTCCAGTAGATCACTATGTTGACATCAATGACAATCACAGTCATGAATGCAATAAAAACTACTATAGAATGGATGAAAATACTCCCACATAGGATATATTTAGCATTCATTCCTAACAATCTCCCCCATTGGCATTCATGGCAACATAGATGAAAAAACATCTAAGTTCCATAAATCCAACATTGCAACACTACTGCTTTGAAAATGCTTCCAAGTCTTCTTCATCAATCAAATCTTGCTTCATTTTCCTATTTAGTTCTCTCCAAAAAATGGTTTTTCATGTATACTTCTCCCCCATTGACATCAATGACAGATGTTTCATCATTATGTCAACAACAACTTCAATGTCAAAAAACTTTGTTCAGAAAATACATTTAATAGAGTCCTCATGACTCAACTCAGGTACACATACTCCCCAATAGAGGAAGTACCAACATCCAGTCCAGAAGAAAGATAAGGCTCTGATACCAATTGTTAGAAAGTAAAGTCCACCAAGATAACTGAGAGGGGGGGGGGGGTGAATTAGTTATTAGATAAATACAACTTTTATCAACCTTAATAGATTTTAACCATGTAAGAAATGTAATCAACAACCATAGAAAGATATACATGCATAATAACACAATGACACAAGATATGTTGACTAGGGAACCTCTTGATCAAAGAGTAAACCTTGGTGGGAATGATGCCCATAAAAGATGCACTAATATGAAAGTTCCTTGTGAGATGATGGACTCTGTTAGGAGTCTTATGAAATACATTCAGTACATATGAGTCCCTGTTAGGAGACTTTGAATCCCTGCTAAAAGATTCTAACTCTATTAGGAGTTATGGAAGACAGAAGGACCCACTACCCAAACAGCTTCAAGGTAAGATCATTGAACTTATTGTCCAACTGATCTTAGTAGTACTCAATAGAATAATACCACAAGATTACTTATCTCAACAATTCAATACTCCTTCTCTAACTAATGTAGGGGCATCCAAGGTTGAGGTAGGGGCATTCTTTGTCCTCGGTGAAACTACATAGGGTGTTTTTATTTTGGCCAGTGTTACTCGGTTGCAGCCTTGACCGACAACCTTGGTCATCGAAGGAAACTTAGTCACTGAAGGAACTTAGTAGTCTTTGGTGCTTGGTGAAAGTGTTACTTGGTCATGCATGCGATGCTTGGTGGATACTAGTGCTCGACGATGCCTAGTGTGCTTGGTTAATTCACTGTTGCTCGGTAGTTCTGGCTTACCAACTTGAGTTCTATGTGATTTGTTGGGCTGACTTGGTGCATTTATTATTGGTAGTTGTTGTTATAGGCCGACATGCTGAATTAAATGTTTGTACACAATTGTAAGCTGACTTGTATGGAATTTAATATTTATTTGGAGGGGTTAAGGGTTTCATCCAACCGACTTGTGGCTAATGACTAGTATTTATAGGATGTTTGGGGTAGTTGTTTAGGCATCATGAGAGGATCAGGAGGAGATTGGTAGAAGTTCATGACTTGGAAGACAGTGAATTAGATCTGAGGTTCTGAAAGATGAAGTTGGCAAAGTTGTGGAAAAGATCTTGCAGATAATATTGTTATCTGATAGTTGTTTGTAGCAGAGCTAGTGGTTTACACACTTGGAGACAAGGAGATTTCTTGGAGGCTTGTGAGCTCAAGTTTAGATCTGCCTTAGGGTTTCCATTAGCTTCTGATTGTATTTAGAGCTAAACTAGCTGAGATTGTATTGGATCTATTTGGATCTTGCAAAATTGTTTCTATTTGTAATTGGCCCTAACCCAGAAGGCCTTATAGTCGGGCATGTTAATGAAAATTACTGGAAAAAATTATTGTGTTATCTATGGTGTTGAGTATTTCGTTGTTTAATTCTATTGGCTACAAGGTTTGGACTATCCTTCATTAGATCCACCATCCTTGATTGCATCAGGTTGTATCATAGAGAAGTTGTTCTTGTTGGAGTTGATAGTTGATCTTGTGGAGCGAAGGTTGACCTAGTAAGACTAATCTTGTGAAGTTGATCCTATTGGAGCAGAGATTGTGTGCAATCTCGATTGTAGATCTGGAGCACTAAACTTGTGGATCTTTCCCTAGTTGTTTGTTCAAGGTAGCAGGTTGAGATCTGACTTGTACACAACTTGTAGATTGCCACAAGGTGGTCAGTGAGGGTTTGTTGCAGAGGGTTATTTTGCATATCTTTAAGGATTCCTCTAGGAAGATTGGACCCTAGAGCTATTGTAGATCTTTTTGATTCTATGGAATTAAAGATTTTTTGATAAAGTCAGATTAGATGTCAGATCTGAGATAGAATTGATGAAGAATGACATGGTCACCAAGATCATGAGAGTTGTTGCTATTGTACCTTGGAATATTGGTACTAAGGATGTCTATGAAGAAGTTACTAAAGAATTTGAACTTGCTAGATCTAGTGGTGATGACCGGAGGGACAGATCTAGTGAAGACAAAACTGCTTGGTTGCATAGATCTGGAGCTGAGTTTAGCAATGGTTACCGAATGGAAGTTTCTACTTTCTCTGGTACTTTGAAGCTCAACAATCAAATTGATTGGATTGGTGAACTTGAAGATTTCTTTGAGTTGGAAGAAATTGAAGATCCTCTTCAGGTGAGATTAGCATAGACAAAGTTGAAAGGATATGTTGCTCTTTGGTGGAAAGAACTACAAAGAGATAGAGAAGATGAAGGTGAAACAAAGATCAATTAGTGGAGGTTGATAGTGACCAAGTTGAAAGATAATTTCATACCTGATGACTATGAGCTTGACTTGTTTAAGAAGTTGCAGAATCTGAAACAAAAGGATTTGTCTATTGAAGATTATACCCAGGAATTCTACAAACTTACTATTTGGTCTAGACACCGAGAGCTTGGTAAGGAAAAGGTAGCTCAGCATGTGAATGGTTTGAGATTCAACATTCAAGATGAGCTTGGTATACTGAAGATTGATTCTATTGAATATGCTTATCAGTATGCTTTGAAGGAAAAAGAGAAGTTGAAAAGGAAATAACCTAGTAACTCCCGAGGGAAGAAAAAGGTTGACCACTCGGTGAAGGATAAACTGACTACTGCAGAAGATTAACAGAAACCTGTAGAACTGAAGAAGAAGATAGGTAGATTTATCTTTAAGCGTACTTGCTATAACTATGGAGAGGAAGGACACCATTCTTTCTATGTACACAGAAGAAGCTTAATTGATGAACTATTGTGATGAATGAGAACATTCAGAATGAAACTAAATCAAAGAACTTGTTGCTTCAGCAAACATTTCTTGGTACAAAGGAGGATCTTTATCAGAGGAGTAACTTTTTTAGGACCCGATGCAAGTCTAGAGGTAAACTCTATGATGTTATTGTTGATAGTAGTAGTACTGATAACCTTGTTGCTGAGGACATGGTTCAAAAACTTGGTTTGAATAGAATGAAGCATCCTTGTCCTTATAGGCTTGGTTGGTTACAAGATGTTCATGCTTTGGAAGTTAGAGAACAATGCTTCATTGATGTTCGGATTGGCTAGTATAAGGATCTTGTGTTATGTGACATTGTAAAGATGAATAGTTGTGATATATTGCTTGGTAGACCTTGGCAATATGATTGCAGAGCTATTTATGACTCTCTGAAATGTATTTACTATTGAGAAGAATGACATGAAGTTTTCCCTGATGCCTTTGATAGATACAACACTTGGTAGGAGAAGCTTGAGTATTGGTAATCGAGTTGAGATTGTAGATCCAAAGAAAATGAATGATCAATTTGGAGAACCGCCCTATATATTGTCCAGAAAAGACTTGAAGAGATAGACAAAACTGAAGTGGAAGAATTTGCAAGCAGAAAAGGTGGAGTACTTGTATGTGAAGAACCAGTTTGGGATTTATGTGTTGAATCTTGGAAGATGTTCTTCCCACATATGAGCATCTTTTGGAACCTGGGGTGTCTAATGCAGGGGTATCCAAGGTTGAGGCAAGGGCATTCTTTGTCCTCAGTGAAACTGCATAGGGTGTTTGTATTTTGGCCGGTATTACTCAGTTGCAGCCTTGACCAATGACCTCGGTCATTGAAGGAAGTTCGGTCACTGAAGGAACTTGATAGTCTCTGGTGCTCGATGAAAGTGTTACTTGGTCATGCCTGCGGTGCTCCGTGGATACTGGTGCTCAGCGATGCCTAGCATGCTCAATTAATTCACTGGTGCTTAGTAGTTTTGGCTTACCGATTGGAGTTCTATGTGATTTATTGGGCCGACTTGGTGCATTTATTGTTGGTAGCTTTTGTTACAGGCTAACATGCTAAATTAAATGTTTGTATAAAATTGTAAGCTGACTTGTATGGCATTTAATATTTGTTTGGAGGAGTTAAGGGTTTCATCCAACCAACTTGTGGCTGATGACTAGTATTTATAAGATGTTTGGGGTAGTTGTTTAGGCATCATGAGAGGATCAGGAGGAGATCGGTAGAATTTCATGACTTGGAAGACTTAGTGAATCAGATCTGAGGTTCTGAAAGATGAATTTGGCAAAGTTGTGGAAAAGATCTTGCATGATCTTGCAAATCAGATTGTTATTTGATAGTTGTTTGTAGCAAAGCTAGTGGTTTGCACACTTGGAGACAAGGAGATTGCTGGGAGGCTTGCGAGCTCAATTTAGATCTGCCTTAGGGTTTCCATCAGCTTCTGATTGTCTTCAGAGCTGAACTAGCTAAGATTGTATTGGATCTATTTAGCTCTTGCAGAATTATTTTTATTTATAATTGGCCCTAACCCGAAAGGCCTTATAGCTAGGCATGTTAATGCAAATTACTTGAAATAATTGTTGTGTTATCTGTGGTGTTGAGTATTCCATTGTGTAATTTTGTTGGCTACAAGGTTTGGACTATCCTTCATTGGATCTACCATCCTTGACTACATCACTAACTATGCCAAACCGCACCAACTGCTTCTTCATATCTCAATACCAGATCTCTATACTTCGCATATCCCCTCTCCACAAATTCACTTTCACAATTCCTTCATTCAATTTCTCATTACACACACACATTACAACAAGGAAAACATTCCTTCCTTTATACCACACTCAAGTAATTACAAATGAGTCAGCATACAAATTACAAAATAAAAGTTTCCACATGTTATATCAAAATTACACAAAACTATCGGCTTCCAATTAAGATAATTCTTCACTCGTGTGACCTCAGATCTTGCTCTCATGTCCATGTCACTAAAATCATGTCTCCAACCGCCTCATAATTGTGCATGATCATATTCTATCTTGATTTGGAGATATCACCCGATTTTCACAAACTGGTACTTAGGAACACTACCTGAATACTGCTTCCACTGATTTCCTCATAACTGTCATGAATAAATGAATTTCCATCTACTCTCTTAACCATGATTTCATAGCACATCATAGAGTAAGTCCTCAACTTCACATAGCTTCATCTTCAATATCCCAAGTGCACTAACTCAAACACTATCTTCTTCTCTGCTAATCTCCAGTAGATCACTGTGTTGACATCAATGACAATCACTGTTATGAATGCAACAACAACTGCTAAAGAATGGCTACAAATACTCCCCCATAGGATATATTTAGCATTCATTCCTAACATTTTTACCATGTAAGATCTTTAGAAAATTTGATTCAGGAGATGCATATGAAGTGGAGTTACCCGATGATATGGATATTTCACCTATATTCAATGTTGTAGATTTGTCTAGAAGTATTATGAATCAGATTTTGGTGACTCTGATGAGTCAAATGGTGAGTAGGCATATGCTAAGAAGAATATCCAGATGAGACAACAGAGGTTTTGGATAGCAGAGTTGGTCAAAGAGAAAGAGGAAAATAGTATAAGGAGTATCTTTTCAAGTGGAGCAAAAAACTAGTGGGGGATTCTTTATGGATTTCTTAGGCTAAGGTTGACTATCTTGGTTTTCCTTTGGCCCTAGGAAAGTGAGGGGCTCACTTTTCAGAAAACCCTAGGTGTCTGATGTAGGATCATCTTGGGTTCTTGAAAATCTAGCATCAACCAAAAATATTTTTTTTTATTTCCTGCAAGTTCAGTCTTTATGTTTCTTTCAACATTCGATCAATTCAAATCATTTATAGCTCTAAACCTTTTGGCATGTTTTTGGACCCTTCCTAAGCCTTATCCTAGGTTCGCATCCTTTTTGGCTTCTTCGTGTATGAGATCTTCTAGATTCTTGGTGGTACTTAATTGTTCTGCATGTTTCACAACCAATTTGCATTTACTGATCTCACGAAGGACTTTTTCGACCAATGAAGCTTAATGGAACATTTCTCAATGATAACACATTTGTGGCCGACCTACTTGAGGAATTGTGTTTCATGTTGCATCTTTTGTAAGAGGATCTTTAAGTTTTGGGTCATGTCCTATATTTTTTATATGTTTTCTTCTCATTGGGGAATGTAATCTTCTTTAGGATGACTTGTGGATTGCAAAGGCTTTATAAAATCTTGTAATTAATCTCTTTAGGTAACATAGGTGATACAAAAGAAGGAAACATTTGTAAATCTCTATAGTGGGAGTTTATAATAGATACTAAAAAAAGATAACCTACAAAGGCTCAAAAAATATGCATTTCTTCCTAGAGTGTATAACTGCATGTTGCAGATCCTTTGTATTTGATTCTTTGATAATAAGAAGGTTGATCTTTCATTCTCTCACATATTTATTTTCATATTTCTTTTGTTGTGTGACTCTTGCAGCAAGGATTGGACTAAACTCTTTTAGTCCCCTCTATCCTTGACTGCATCATCAATCCAAAAATATTCTATTTCAAATTTAAATGCAATATCTTTAGATACAAGTGTAATTGGAAGATACATAACATGAAGTCAATTAAATGAAAATTTGAATCAAATATGCTTCATAAATATCTTTCAAAATTCAATAAAGCATGGAAAATCCTACTTTAGCATGATGTATGAAATATATATTGGAATATGACAATAGGTGTTCATCATAATAAACATATCCTATAAAAAATCCTTTTCAAAGGAAATTTAAAAGACTTCTTAAAAAATGACATAAACACCTCCCTAGAGTCCTTTGTTAAACAATTAGGAATTGCATCTAAACAAAGTAGTTAAAAGTATGAAATAATTATTGATTCATAACATCATTTTCTTGTCAATCTTCATCTTTACAACATATTCCAACTATGTGACTTCAATCTCCTGTAATTCCTGTGAAGATACATGTTACAGTTAAGCATTACAAATTTAATACTATGATACCAAATAATCATGGCTTGTCAAGCACAAAAGTAGCATTAAGTAAATTAAAAGAAACCTTAAACAATTATAACACCTATTACATGTTCTAGTGGTACTCCTCCATGTTGTGTATCTTGAGGTGCATTATTTTCTTCCACTTGGTTGAGTTGCAAGTTGGTTGTATATTCATTATAGCTTGTGATAACTCATGTGAGTGACGTTACATCAGGGACTTCGGTTATGCTGATCTGTATATTGCAGCTAGTTAGCTTCTGGTGCCTTTGTAGAAGAACAGGGTGTATATTATGGCCATTATTGTTGAAACATGGAACCCAATTTGCTAGGTTTATCAATGTTTGTAGCAAATTTTCATTGACTTCTTCGGTAGATAACATTGAATACATTTTGGCTTTGAAAATTTCAGATTCATTCGTACTCACAATTTATTCCCTTCAAACACATTTTCGTCGAGTATCAAGAGATTTTGTTAGATTTTGTTGGAGGCATTGAAGGTCATGTCATAAATCATATAGAGCTGATCTTATTTGCATATCTAATTCTTCAAATAAAATGAGTTTCCAGTCCAACATATCTATCTACACTGTGTATTCAATATTATTTACTTTACATGCGATTCCTTCAATTCAGGTATTTTTGAAACATCTTGCAAGTCAGCAACTAGGCTTGAGAGGGTCTCTCATTATGTTTTCACATTTTACAGGGTGTTATTCTAGAGCTTCATCTTTACCCAAATGTCAGCAATCATTTTCACGCTTTCCTCAATGCATGATGACCCATCCAAGATTAGTTTCTTAGCCCATTGATCTACTAGAAAGGTGAACATTTGATTTCTCTTGATTTGCTTTATTATATCAGGTTCAAATCTTGCAATTGGAATATTCATATTTTGATTAAGAGACTGATCGTTGATTTGAAGGACAGATTGGATAAATGAAAGCAAGCCTTTCACCCTTTTTTCTAGCAGTATGCTTTCTCGTGATCCTCTTTGACCCTTTTGTCTAGCTTATCCACAACTATTTCCATGTGATAAATATCACATTCTAAATTAGGTAGGCCCATATCTACTATATTTAAGGTGAAATCTTGATTTGTGAGGTCGTTTTCTCTTTTGTTAGTGTTCAGGTCTACAATCCAAATTTTGGTCGAACACCATTCTAGAGATTCTGGTGACTTTCTTTCTTTGATGAGCATCCTCGATTAGCCTAGCAGTAGTCTCCTCTTTTTAATCCACTAGTGAACTATATCTCTTGTACTTTTTGACGGCCTTCACCAGCGAAGACGGATAGGTAATGATAGGGTATTTAGAAGAATTGCCAACAATATCAGTAGGGAGTGAGATTGGGGATTCCAGAGAATTATAATCAATTTGCAAAGACAATCAAGAGATATGAAATAATGTGTCCAGAAGGTTGTGTCAATTGATTTTCTAGGTGATAACAGACTAGTTCTATTGCTTAGCTCTGACAATACTTGGCAAGTCATTATCAGAGACACAAATAGGAATAAAACTTGCTTGATGTACCTGTGTGTTTGAAGATGTACAAAGCAACATCTTGCTGATAGATGAAATCAGGCTTCGTATTTATATATGGCTGGTTCTCATCTACTACGAAATGAAAAATATTTTCCTCGGGTATGGAGGATGAAATGGTGAGGGTATGTGAAGGATTAGAAGATTCTAATGTGTTGTGTGGTTTTGCACCAATAAATTAGTGCATTTTTCCACTTTTTTCTAGCCATCTCCTCGTTCTAGTGATTACAAGCAGTTCTTAACGATAAACCCACTTCGTCACTCTCCAACCATGACAGTTCTAGAAGTCCTGCAAGTGGAAGTTATTCACAAAAGACATCCATGAAATGAAAACCATCATTGATCAATTCCCCTAAGGAAAAAGAGGTAGTTGAAATGCCCTCACTTGATCAAGGGTCATTCTTATGGTATCTCTTTTATGTACCTTGTCGGCATCTTCGCAATCCTCCCAATAATCTTCAAGTTGTGCCATGTGAAAATATGATTAATTTAAATATAAATTGCCCCTCTTACTCTGATTCTCATCTCCGAGCCTCTCTGGAGTAACAAGAAATAATTGGCTGAGAAAATTTTACAATCATTATTGTAACATTGAAAAATGTGAAAAGTTATATGGATATGCTAGATGCCATTATTTTCTATATAAAATATATTTTTGAAAATAATGTAAACATTACTAATTTTTCACAAAATTTCAACATTTGTTCTTCATGATTTATAAATCTTAAAAAAACAACCAACACAACATAACATAACCAAAAGGTGTGTCAGTTGGAAAAATGTGGTGCATGGCTCCTTCCTTTGCAGCAAATATATTGGAAACCCAAATTGGGCTCAGTTGATCATAGGCCCAGTCTATTAATTTATAATCAATGATTACATCAATGGAGAAATCTAGAGAGTGGAAGAATTCTTTAGAAATTGCTGACTTTCTTCATTTAGCTGGAAGCTTCATTGGTCATGGTCAAAGTTGCTGGAAAATTCTATTTTGAGTGTTGGTGGTGTAATTAATTTATTTTCCAACATCCTCCCATAAATTAATTATACCAATTTTGATAACTATCCCCCCATGATCTAAATAGGATGGGTCCCGGCATTAAGCCTTCTTAGGTACCCATTTACCCATAACCATTTGGGTTTTTCCCCAACTAATTCAATGTTACATAATTTTAGGTTTTTCACCTAAAAAAGTGGTTTTGGCTTACCACAAACCTCACTCACGAAAGTGGTTTTGGATTACCATGCACACAATGGTTCCAATGACCACAAATCATTATGGGGAAACCGTCATTTCTCTGAACTTTCCTTTTTTGTACCTGCAACAAAAATAATTGTTGAGTCCATATAAAAAAAAATTCATCTACCGAGATACATGGGTACCCAGCCACTGTACTCGCCAACTGTATAAGAATTCTTTTCAAATACATGGCTCATCAATATGTTAACCAAAAACTTCTGAGGTGTCAGATACAACCGAAAATGCACCCCTTACAATAAATCAGATACAAAACACTCTTCAACTTCATGATTGCACAGTATTTGAGGTTGGCCTTTTTTTAAGAACCACCCAAATACTATCAACAATCTGACAAAAGTAAAAGATCAACCTCTTAGAAAACATCGTTCAAACACTTTTCTCAAATTACGTGGGCAGGGACAGAGAAAAAATAGGGGAGACACACAACGCCAAAAAAAAAAAGACATTTTATGATTTACCACCTTTTTAACGGTAACCAAACTATCTCACTTAGGAAATCCTTCTTGCAATTGGGATCAACTGATGAAAACATGGAGTGCGATCTACCTCTTCTAATCTTCAATAGGTGCTTGATGATCTCTATTAATGACTTACATCAATCTTCCAAGTCTGCACACTTCTCGGCATCCCACAAATTTTGCGATTTTCCCCCCTTTTTAACGCTTGACAAATGCTTAAAAAACACTACAACAATTTACACGACCTGCAATTTTTTATTTATTTTATCTGCACTGTCTTCACACGCAATTCCAATCAATGCTCACTAAGCTGCGAATTTGAGAAGTTATGGGATTTTTTATTGCTGCATACCTCAGCTGGATAAATCTCACGTGGTACCTTTCTTACTAAGTCAGCTGCTAACTATTCTACAAGCGTAGTTAATCTTCCTCTAGCAGGCTGGCGCTCTCCACTTTGCACATTGGGGCACACAATATTCTATAGCAGCAATTTTTTCTTAACAGCTATAATGGCTGTCTTCTATACCTTAACAGCAGCAAAACACTTTATCATGTTATTCTGAGGCACACTTCACTGAATTCTTCTGGCTCTCTCCAGTCTCTTGGACCATCAGCTCTGATATCATATTGGAAACTCAAATTGGGTTCAGCTGATCATAGTTCCAGTCTATTAATTTATAATCAATGATTACATCAATAGAAAAATCTGGAGAGTGGAAGAATTCTTTAGAAATTGCTGACTTTCTTCATCTATCTGAAAGCTTCCTTGGTCATGGTCAAAGTTGCTGGAAACTTCTATTTTGAATGTTGGTGGTGTAAATAATTTATTTTCCAACAAAATAGTTCTAATAGTTCCAAAAGCTTTTTGTTCAAATTAGTTTCGACAAGAGAGGTTGCTCTATGGTGAATTTGACTGCAAACCTCCAGAAGGCTTGATCTGAGCTATTTTTCTTTGATATCTCTCAACCATCATTACCCCCTTATTGTTTTGGCAAGCTTGAGGGTAAATATCCCCTCTCTTCTCTACAGGATTTTGGGCATGATGTAGTTGTTAAGCGTGTAGATGTGGATTCTTATAAATGATCTATTCTTTTTCTAATCGAAATGATTATTCTTGGACTCTTCAAGGGGTCTTTATAAAAGATCTTTGTCTTAACAATTGGCATTCAAGTTTTGATCGGTCAAAGAACTTTATTATGTTCTCTGTTTGGATAAGTTTGCAGGGTTCGCCTTTGGAGTACTGTGATGAAGAGGTTCTTATGCCTGTTGCCAATTCTTCTGGCATGGAAAATATTTTGCTGCTGATTTGGTCACTCTATTCAGAAAGGTCTGCTAACTGCTTGCTTTTATGTGGTTATGTATGAAGATAAGGAAATCCCTACTGATACTAATTTGTCTTCAAAATTTTGTGAGAGAGAACAACCTGTTGTACTTGGAAGACTCTTCAATAATTTGTTAACAAAGTGTGGTCGGTTCTAATACCTGTCCAAGTAATAAGACAAATAAATTTGCTTGGAGGAAAAGGGAGAAAATGGTTATTCTTGTTAACGATACTTTCATGGATCCATGGAAGGATGATTTTGATGGGAAAACTCTTGTTGACAGTTCAATCACGACTACCCTCTCAAGGATTTGGGTTTGAATGATACATTCAATAGTAGTTCTACTTATGATTTAGAAAAAGAAAATTAAGGATAGATGGGTCCTTGTCCAATGGTTAAACAAAACCATTGAACATTTTTATTTCAAATCATCTATGTGTTTGACTTTTTGTAATTTCTTTGATATTCCTCTTTGTAGTTGTAGTTCTCTATTGTCTTCTAGCAGTTAATGCTCATCTCTCATTTGTGCAAGGACAACTACTCTTTTAAAATATTTGCTTTTTAATTATAAAAACATAAATCAAAGATTAAATACTAAAAATATTTTGAATTGTAGATATTTAAAATTTTTACAAAAGGTTCATCTTATTTTAATATTTATGTTAAAAAATGTGATGATGAAATTTAAGTAATATTCATATGACTTATGCGATCATGCGACAAGCCTATTGTGGAAACTTTATGCGATGGCGGTTAACGGTACTAAAGGGTTTCGGTATGTCGCATGTTCGCATAGCCTTTTTCTTGGCTATGCGATCATGCGACAACTGATGAAAGTCACTGGTGCGGAATTAAAGATGGGTTAGTGTGTCAGGTCTTGCCGACGTGTCATTTTATTACTGACCAGTAAACACTGAGAGGGATATACATTGTGGGTCCCATAGCCAAGGGTAGGTAGCGGTGGCAAAGGCTGGGGGGTGTCGCATGTTCGCATAAGTCATTTTCAAACTATGCAATCATGCGACAAACATCAAGGAAATATTGTGTGAATTTTGAATTTCTATAGCTTGATCTATGCTCTGGTATACTTTACTATTTTAATATAATATTCGGCCTCGGCCCCTTATCGATCAAAAAAAAAAAAAATGATAAAAGAAGAGAGGATTACTAAACATGATTGAAACATAAAATCTAGAGTTGTTTCATTTCTTTTAGGTAAGATAAAATAAGGAAACTATGTTATTATGACAATCTAGATAATGTCATGATTTAACAGAAAAAAGTGTAATTCTAATTATATCAATTTGAAATGATATAAATTATTTAGATTTAATTTATTCCAAAAGAAATGTTGTGAAGATAGATAATGGAAAGTCTTATAATTCATTTAGTTTTAATGCATTATTCAATTATGAAAAAAATTATTAAATATTAATTAAAAATATTTAATATACATTAATTAAATGTGATATTTTAAAATTGAAAATCTTAATTTAATTTGTAATTTTTAAATGAATCAGTAATAATAAATCAAATATAATAATAATAATAATAAAATATTACTATAATAGTAATAAATGAAATAGTTTAATGGAAATGAATGGTAAAAAAATTAATATATATACTGAAACAATAGTGATCACAGCCCAAAAGGGAAAGAAATTATTAACCCAAATGCTCCAGCCACGGTTATCTAAAACTTCAAAGCCTATATACTTTGCACATATTTTTTCCTTTCTACATATCATTTGAATGTACAAACCTAGCCTAACCAATATGGCCACTATTTGGAACGGTTCTTTATTTTGTAAAAGCATTTCTATTACACAAACCGGCATTTGCTTTCTTGCAAACCAAATAATTATCAGCTTGCAACACACAGGTCACAACATCGAAATTCATTCATATTCAGAGCAGATGGAAAAACAATATTCCAATTTTCACACCAACCAACTATAACAACTGCTATTGTATTGAAATAACGTCTGTAACGTCAGTTTCAATGGTCTAAGCCTAAGCATATTAATGTGCTTTGTGGGTTTTACACACAAACTGTTATCTCTCTTACATTAACCAATGACGAAACTAAAAACTAATAAGTATTATTGAACACCTTAACATGATTCTACACTTTCTAATTCCTTATAAAAACCAAAGATAAAACAGCAACGATATAATATAGTTCTGCACAGGACGATTGCAGGACAGCACTCCTTTAGCAGGAAACAGACGATAAATATGCAAGTTACCTGCCAAAGAAGAGCTCTCCTGTAATTTTCCAGGCAATCTCGCTTCCTTAAGACTGGTGACGAGTTGTGGAGTAGTGGGAAGGTGTAATATATAGTAAAAGAAGGATATCCATTAAGCATATGCTTTCCGTATGGAGAGAATATGGTATAATCCTCTGCAGCTACCTCCCTTTGAATAGCCGATGCTCCACATCATCCTACCTTTGTATAGACAATAATAAAGAATGCTATCTGGATAATTTTACAGCATGGCTGGTTTGTCCGTCCTCTTATTGGAATCAGAAAATATATTTTAATTCATGCTTTTTGGTTTGAAGATTGTGTGAGCCAATGGAGACAACATAAACGAATCTACACGGCAGCAGTAGATTACAAACCATGGAAAGAAATAAAACCAATAGAAGCTTTAAAGCTTAAAATAAAGATAAAGAATAAATAGTTTTAGCTCTGACTCGGCTTTTTCTCCACAATTCTGGATTAAACATTGAAGAGGCAATCTAAATGTCCTCGTTATAAAGACAAAAGGGTAAATAGCATCACTAAATAACTTAAATGCTTTAAATAAATGAGTAGATTCAGTAATTATTTATGAAATTTGAAGGAAAAATAAACATAAATACAAAAGATATTAAACATTATAAAAATATTTTTCCCCAGCTTCTAGATCATTGGTTGAAATCTTTTTTCTTAACAAATTAATAGGAAAAAGAATAAAAGCTTAAGAAAATCAGAACTAACCAATTGGAAAATGAAGAAAAAGATGAAAATGATATATAAAAAATCAAAGACTTGCAAAGCATAGAATAGAAGTTAAATATTTCAGTCGGTGTCAAGATGATTAATTACCCTAAGTTTAGGTGAAAACATTAATCTCGGCCAATACAAGCCAAGACTAATAATTATGCTTCAACCATTCACAAATCCAATAATTAATCTACAAAACCACTCTCAAAAATCTAAAACAAGTCACAACATAAGCAACTCATTACACAAAACTTCCTTTTCGCCCATGTTGACAACTCTCATTAATCAATTTAATTGCGAAGGGCTTCAAAAACATCAGAATCTTATACATGATAAATGGCCAGAAGAAAATTATTGATTCATCCTTCCCCGTGATATTTCATTCAATATTGTCAACACGTTGCTCGAATGAACTCATTACACAAAGCAAATCGATCAGCTGTCAAAGCATCCGCAGATTAAATCTGTTCATTATGACCTGTCAGGCATCATATTCCCTACTTTCCTACACTCAAATACATTGAATCGGATTAAAAAACGTCTGTTCCAGCGGCAATAAAAGAGACTATGATAAAAGTTTATAACAATATTCAATTCTCACAGTTGCATCCAAACTAAACAGAAATAATGATTAGGAAATTAGCACCAGCAATCCTTGAAGGTAACAGCATGAAAATGGTCAGGAAAGAAAGCTGTACAAGTAATCAGGCTTCAAGGTATGAAGATGCTTTTACTGCATCGCTCATCTAATTGTTTTATTGCTTAGACATTATAGTTCATAATTAACGTGTTCCACTAATGGATTTTGGGTTATTTTCAAATAATTTTTATTAGAAAGTGTATCCACGAGTATGATAAGGAAAAGAAGGAAAGCAGTGAAAGCTTTTCGTTCGGTGGACAAGAAGAGGGACGTGGAGGTGGGAAGGAAACGTGGTGGATTCCTCATGCAAAATCAGGCATTTTTCATCCAGAAGGGCAGCACAAAGTGATTGAAGATATCCCACAATGTGCTAAAAAGCAAGAGGAAGAGCAAATGGTCTGGTTTAGAGATGAAAGTTATGTTGGTAGACCTTTCAGGGATAATTTATAGCCTCTAGATATTAGTATAAATTTGCATAGACTTTTCTCCATAGTTATATGATATATCTTTAGTGTATTCGAGTGGTAAGGCACCATGCATGTTAAAATTGTGAAATAAAAGAGATTTTTCATATATTGGTGTATTTAGTGATTTAGTTCGAACTTTATATTTATTTAATTATTATGGTATTAGGCAAGTGTATTGTAGCTTAGATAACTGTGTATTCTAAAATTTTAAATGGTACATCTTTTATGTTATTCTTCTTTAATTATATTCGTAATAGATGACTTTATGTATCTTAAGTTTCTATATGGTACATGTTTCATGTTATCTTTTAATTGTTTTTGTATGCCATATAATTGCTTATAGCTGTAAAAAAGGCTGTTATTTTTTACATTTGGATAGCAAAACGAATGTTGTAAGACTCAGTATGCACATAAGAGTAAAAATTTGGTTGTTCATAATGGCTTCTCATACATATTTTCTATTGTCATATTAATAATTGGCTTTAATAACCAAAAAAGTTGGACAATTCACTTAATACTTAGGAACATATATCTTAATAATGATATACTATTAGTATCAATAATGCTGCACAACTGATTTAATTATTGATGTTTTTCTAACTATTCCATATACCAGCAAATGGCTATTAGTCTATTAGATAATATTTTAATTGACTATTAATTAGTGTATGATAATTGAAACATAGATAATATTTGAATCCTTCCTCTCAATGAACTATTTCACCATTTAAAATGAAGTATCTCAAGTAATTCTATTTTCTATCATTTCTGCATAGAGGTTTCTTTAAGTACAGGATTAGCCCTTGGTCTACTGGTGGAGTTGAATGGTTCTGAATGAGCTTACTAGGAATCATGTCTTGCTGAGTGCCTGGCTCTGATACCATAAGAGATGAAGCTGGGATCTGTCCTGAACAGATTTTGGTGCTCTTAGCTGAAGAAGTTCTCTGAACCTAATTCCTAAAACCATAATTCAAAATACTAACCCGTCCTTATTTTATAAGTAAATATACCATTTCTCTTGTGTAGAACGGCTAATTTTCACTTAGTAATATTCTGTCGCATCCTTGTTTGACCATTTATGCTGATGTGTATGGTGAAAGAAACGAAATCTTAATAAAACTAGAGAAATATTTTCAAGTCATGGGATTTACCATTGACTTGACCAAAGGACACTGAAAAGTATTAAAGAGGAACGGTGAATTGTATGGTGTGGGTGGTCGGTATTGGATAAATCGTAAACTAAAACGTAAAATATATAAGGAAATTTCGAAAAAGTTTGAAAAAATAACTTAGTGTCCCCCTTGGTAAGATATGCGCTTTAGTTTACGATTTGGGTGGTCAGGGGCATGACATCCCTATCCAATGAGAGAAAATGTCCTGCAAATTGCATAGGAAGGGGGGAAGTAGTATGGGCAGCCAGACAGGAAAAGTTGTGGAATGTGACTTTTCACCTGCTAATTGCATTTGCTTGGGAGTTTCAAAAGGTTTTCAACAATCCTTTTGTACGCATCCTAAAATCATAGTAGCTTTGAGATGACATTTCTTTTGAAGTAGTCTGCTAAACCATTCACATACCTGGTCTAAGTTCCCAATTTTTTCGTCTACAAGTATATGAGGGTGGCAGCGATTGATGGGGGCAATGTTTGGGAAGTTTCACACAAGTGAAAGAGGACAGGGGAAAGAAGCGTTGTGCCTGAGAAATTTTGCCTTGCATGTGCCTAACTGCATTTCCTTCAAGTTTCTAATGTCTTTTCAAACAAATCTATATGTGTACAATCTTGCAATCACAACATTCCTTGAGATCACATATCTCTAAGGCATTCTTTCAAACAGTTCATGTGTCCTGTTTGTGCTACTGCATACACATTTTACATACATATCTAGATCAGAACATTTTTTTTGTGTGCTCTGATGGATGCGATGAGCGAGTAGAACGACACACATAAAGGTATGCTTAGCCTGGCATCTTCCCACTCTGTGCCAACAAGAGAGCTTTGGAACAAGAAATAAGAACTTTGGAAGTGATGTTTGAATGTAGTGCCCCCTTATGGAAATATTTTTTACATGTCTCTAAAGATAAGTAAATTCTATTAGATTTCCTTTCAAAATAGCCTTTAATTTGGAATTATTCACTTATATGGCTGAAAAGACTTTGAATAGTATGTAGTAGGAAATCGTGTCGCTTAAGAATAACATTAATTGGGTAAAGATGTGGGGATAGGTCTATTATTGTGCTATCGAGGCTGGTTCTTAGAAATTTTAGAATGCTATTTTGTCTACATCAATATGTTGGGGTGATTGATTAGATTCTCTATATTGCAATTTGATTTAGAAATGATATGTGCATTTTAATAAGAAGAGCAAATAAAGTTTAAGTGAAATATTAATTATTTTGTTATGGTAGCTATTAATTATTTAGACTTACGTGGTGTATTATGAAGATATTATAAGTATTGTTGTCTTGTATTCAAAGAAGAGCTAATTTAGTTTGTATTGTATTTATTATATTAAGCATAAATTTGTATGTATGGATTAATTCTAGTAATTGCTAGTAAGAAATGAGGTGATCTTGAAACTTAATTTTCATTTGGAAGTCTTAATGTCACTAATAGGTATTAATGACTATAGAAAGAAATAGATAACTATAAATAAACTTTGTGACTTATTAAGTTCATCATGAATTAAAAAAACTATCTCATCTATTGGTATCAATAATTGTAGCATTTTATACCTTTACAAAAACTTGTAGTTGGATTTAACATAGTGCGAACCACTTTTTTATTTCTCGTTTGATATCCTTAAAATATAAGGGATGACAGATTCATTTAGTGGTGCTATAGTTGTAGGGTATTAAACACATTTTAATATTGCAACTTGATATTTTAGGTAGGCCTCTTGGGATTTTAGGGTTAATTCTTAAAATGACAACATGAGGTCTATCAATCTTTAATACATGAAAAACTTTATATGAGAATTAGATCATGTAAATAAAGGAAGAATAATATAGTAGTAGTGAACATCAATATGATGACATATTGATTGTAAAGCATCAACCATTGGTGAAAGTGTTCATATCAAATGAAGATATACTCCATATATAATTATGCTTTAAAAAATCTCTTCATACCTTGCTACTGACCATCAAATCATAATTGTATATATGACAATTGTGAATAAGTTACCTATTGTACATCAAGACTATTATAAGGACATGGGGTTGCACCATATGGTAATACGAATTAGTAGATTAATAATATAATTGGAAATATTATTATCAGATAAATATTTTCATAGGTTGATCTAATAGATGTAATGATTCCAATTTTTTAAAGTGGGATTCAAGCATTAATCATAATTAGAACACATACATTTTCTATCACATGTCCTTTAAATATACCACAATAGACTCTTGGATGCTTATGTTGTTTTAAGAAAAATAATAGCGCAAAGTCAAGATGAAAAATGGATGACCTTCTTGTCAGTTTCATTTAATGAACCTAGTACATATTTTAAGTTTAATTTTGATTTTCTCACTACTATTAAGTATTACTAATTGTAGTGAAATGTTGGCCCTCATTGCATGTAATTGACTACTCTTGATACTTGGGAATTTGCAAAAGGGAATCCTAATGATTAACATTCAACCATAAGGTTGGAGAGGGAGTGGGTAGTATTGCAGTTGAACTAAATGTGTGTGTGTCTAATTAGCCCAAACATAAGACGAGACAATAATTATCATATTTATTAGCATTAATAACTTCCACATCTTATCTCTTGTGTGGAACTCTAGTGATAACATGCTCGTACATTGGAAAATATATGGTTGGAAAACCATTTAAGTTGTGAAATTTTCTTCCTTTCTCAATGTAATAATAAGATGTTAAATGATTCTAGGATTGTAATTTATTGTTGGGGTAAAGGATTTTGCATGACCACAAGATATCAATTGGCCCCTTGAGCATGAGAAACTTAATGCTCAACCTATTATATGTAATTCAAATGGAATAGCTTTCATATGGGTTTGCTAAGAAGCAAGGTAAACATGGGTTGAGGAAACAACCCAACCCCTCTATTTTTATTAGGAAACCTTGAGAGCTAGGGTGTACGCATCATTTCAGAAGCCTTTCAAAGAGAACTATGTGTAACTTTGGCTCATTTGGAAGCGAGAATGTAGGTTGCACTTAGGTAAAGGATATATGTGTTAGCATGAATGCTGATGGTATTTATATGGGGGAGTATCCTAGTAATGTTGGAGGTATGCTACATTACTTGTGTGTTTCATTCATGACAGATTTTGTCATTGATGGCAACATATTTTATCGACTGGTTGTTTAGAAGCTTGTAGAATAGGTTGTAGAGAATTATACAGACACCGTACAATGAATTAGCACATGTGCTCTTAGAAGAAGGCTCCTAATGATGTCTAGGGTCACCAACCATGATCGTACATACTTATGGGTTGATTGGATAGAGTTATGACTAGTTTACTCGTAATAGGTTTTTAGGAGACAAAAAATTTGTTTTTCACAGAGTTGATTGCAAAACTTTGTGGATAGTACTCATGGTTATTTAAGTTATGATTTGCAAACATAGGTTTGTGTTGGACACTAGCTAGAGAGCTTATTGTGATCATATGGAGCTGTGATAGTATAGGTAGAATCAATTGTGGCATGTGTATTAGTGAAGACCTATTTGGAGGCCGACTTGGAATACATTTCAAGTAATGAGATGTGCGAGCTTAATCAATAGATCTAAATGATTAATTATTGTAACTACTATGTTGTAACATTGTAAGAGGTGTCATGTGCGTCCTTGCATGTGTCCATTTTGTATTATGAAAGCTGACCCAGATTTAACTATTGTAACTTGTATATAAGGATTGAATTCATTAGAAAATGGACCGTGTGTACTGAATATGTGAGATTCAGAAGAAAATATGAGCTCAAGGCTGCATTGCATATTGTTTGAAGAATAGTAGTTGTTCAATGTTAGGCACAAGGTAGAGATTGCTTGGCGATAATTGGAGACTAAAAGTAGTTTTAGAACAAAATTATCTTAGACTTGAAGTTGCAATGTTTGGAGAACCTGAGGGTGGCTTTAATTCTCAAATATTCTAATCAGATTGATGTATTGTACACCACTAATAGGGTAATTACCTTTAACAGGGTTGAACTTCTAGCAGGGTAAATTCATTAATTAGGATCACATTGTAAGAGGCTCCTAACAGGGTTTGTCCTTTAATCAGGACCTGCCTATTGTAATACTTGGCTCCTAATAGGGTCAGAACTCTTAATAGGGTTATTATACATATAGTGCAGATATTTGTGGGTACCATCCCCATCGAGGTTTTTCCCTTAACAAGGTTTTACTCGAGAAGAATTCTTGGTGTCTATGTGTATGTTATTGCTGAATTCATTTCTCAGTTCAGTATTTTGTTATAAGAAAAAAGATTGGAGTTAAATTTAAAGTATTGTATATTGGCATCAACTGATTCACCCAACCCCCCCCTCTCAATTTATTGGGACACTATTGTTTTAACAATTTGTATTAGAGATTTTGGTCCTCGATTAGGAAGCCTAATAGCTTGAGGTAAATATCAGGATGTCCTTATTCAGAAAAGAGAGTCCTAAGTTTGATGCAGAAAATTTTGACACATGGATGGAGAAGATGAAGAATCATCTGATGTGTATGGGATTGAAATATTGGCTCATTACCTAGAAATATGTGCCTATCATGAAGGAAGAAGACCTTGATACACTTACTACTACTAAAGAAGAAAGGAAAAGGTTTATATGAAATGTTGTTGCAAAGGAGGCCTTGGTTAATACACTATCTGATGGAGAATTCATAGAGGTCAGAGATCTTAAAAAGGTAAGTGAGATCTGGAAAAGACTATTTGCACTCTATGAAGGAGATGAATACACTAAGAGAGAAAAGTTGAAGAATTGGAGAAAAAATATGGAGACAATACTAATGTAGGATGATGAAACAATATAGATGTATTTTCAGAGAGTATCTAAATTTTTTTATTGGAATCAGGAAAAATGGAGTACTTATATAGAAGATGAAGTCATAGAAAATATTTTGAGGTCTATAACTCTTTCTTACAAACCCAAAGTTTTGGCTTTGGAAGAGACCATACCACAATAGAAATATTTCACCAAAGAGATGTTAGTAGCCAAGCTAACTACCTTTGAGATTGCAGAGCTAAAGGATGCACTACCTAAGGTGGAGACAACAATTAAAGAAACTATTCATATAACTGTATCTGTTGAAGCTAGATATAGTAGAACAAGTAAGCACAGTGAAGATCTTGGAAAATATACTGAAGAATGGGAATAAATTCAAATCCTAGACAATCAAGTGGATGAGAAGACCATGGCCCTGATCACTAGAAGAGAAATAAAAGGAAAAGGTAAGTTTGAAGGAAAATTACCTTCGAAATGTTTAAATTGCAATAAGGTTGGTCATTTTGCATCTAGATGTCCAACTAGAGTACCTAAACATAGACCTAAATACATGGAAAGTACAAAAATGATAAAGAATGCTACTATGCTAGTGATTGATTTGAAGATTTAGATTATGAATTCAATGATGTATTGGGTTTTGTTGCTATCAAAGAAGATGATCCTATTTGTGAATAAAAACCCTTCGTTTCTCATGTTGATAGGAAAATGGATTGGATAATTGATAGTGGATGTTCACATTATATGACTGGTGACAAATATAGATTCATTTAGATAAAGAAGTTTTTGTTAGGAATAGTCTCAAGAGATAACTGAGAGGGGGGGGTGGGTGAATCAGTTATCTACAAGATTTAATTCTTTATCCAATTAAGTATAGAAGAACATTAACCATAAGTATAATGAAAGAACATTTAACATGACACCACAATTTTGGTTACGGGGAAACCCAAATAGGTAAAAACCCTGATGGGAATTGACACCCACTGAGAACTACACTAGTGTATTATGATCCTTGTTAGAAGATATTACAACCATGTTATGAGTTGATCTTTACAATGCAATAAGTACAGTGACCTGGTTAAGGGTTGGACCCTATTAGGAGTCTTTTACAATTAACCCTGTTAGGGGTGAGGACACATTGTCCGAGAGCTTACTACTCAAAGGGGTGAAGGTTGCAACCTTCTATTTAATAGATACATACTATATCTAGATCTTGGTGAACTACGCATTGACCTGCTATCTTGATCAGTTCTAATGAATAACATATACTCTTTACTAAGTCACATTGACCTTCTACTGATGGCACAACACTTCACACTCTCTGCTCTTCTCTTGTCTTTTTGACTCTCAGCCATACCTAGCAATCACAAATGACTGCCTATAAATATCTTTCCTCTAAATGATATAATCAAGTTGACCTATTAGAACCACCTTGAAATCATATTAGAAAAATAATAAAACTCTCCAATAACATGTTTTTCAACTCTACTAAGCACGCAACACAAACTGGGACTTGTCCAACTCAATATGAGTGAACGCATTGCTTCACACTGTCAGCTCCACCAAATTAACTGATACTTACTCCTTATGCTAAATTACATCATGCACTCTTAACCAAATGTTCTTAACTCTCCAAGAAAAACTAATCCAAGTGCGCATATCAAAATGATAGGCGCAACTCCTGTACCAATATAATCTCTATCGGCTCTTCTGGAAAAACTCAGGAAATTGTGACTGTTAACTATGAATATCATAACTTAACTTCTACTACAAATTTGACTCTACATCCATGAACATAGCTTCATACATATATATAAATGCACAAGGCTCCATGATAACCATACTATGAATCTCATTCCAAACTCTTGTCTATAACTCTGTCAGGAACACTGTTGACACAAACTACTACACAATTGTTTGTACTCATAATCAACCTCTACGTCCATGGTATAATGCTAATAACATATCTATGCAACATATGCTCAAGGATCAGTCCATCAGGCTTCTATGCATGCTTCTTACCATATGTTGTCATCAATGAAAAACATACAGTCATCAATCTGGCTTGCTGGAAAATCTCCAACAATCTCCCCCTTTGGCATTGATGGAAACATATGGAATGAAAAACACAATGAATCCAAACATCAATTCTTTTATAATATTCTACATTTCCTCAACAAGACTCCCCCAAGAAAGTATCCTCCACCTGCTACAATATTCTTCAATATTATCCATTTCCTCAACTGTACTACTTATGACTGTATTTTTACTCCCCCTTTCTACTATATATTCCTTCTTTTTATGTTTTTCATGACCATATACTACTCCCCCTTTGACATCAATGGCAAAGGGCACCAAAAATATTAGGCACTAGTACTACTCCTGAGGTAGAGTAGTCAACCTTTCATCAGTCATCGAGGACTGATGCACTCCTGCTATCTCTAATCAGACTCAGGGAAGGGAATTACTCCTAGCTTCTCCCTGAGATACTCAAAAGTATCCTTAGGTAAAGGCTTTGTGAATATGTCTACTATCTGATCTTTTGTACTCACATAATCCACCATTACTTCTTTTTTGTCTACTTTCTCTCTTAGGAAGTGATATTTTATCTCAATATGTTTTGTATTTCCATGCATCACAGGGTTCTTTAACATATTGATAGTGCTAGTGTTATCACAATGAATAACAATAGGGTAGTTAATCTGAATACCAAAATATTTTATTATCTTCTTGATCGACACAATTGTAGAATAATTTAATGTTGCTCCTACATACTCTGCTTCTACTATTGACTAAGAGATATAATTATTCCTTTTACTTGTCCAAGTAACAAGTCTATTTCCAGGAAATACAACTCCTCCAGAGGTACTCTTTCTATCATCCACACATCCTTCCCAATCGGCATCTGTATATACATGAAGCTTTATATTCTCTAAATTAGGACACCATAAACCATAGTCTAAGGTTTCATTCAAGTATCTGAATATTCCTTTTACTACCATGAGATGACTTTGATTAGGTTCTGCTACAAATCTTCCAACAATACCAATTGCATTGGAAATGTCTAGTCTAGTTTGAGTAAGATATATAAGTTTACCAATCATAGACTTATACAAGGTTATGTCTACTGCTAGTAAGTCATCTTCTTTTTAAAGCTTGCATCTTGTTATCATAGGGGTACTTAATGGCTTGCAATCATCTATCTTGAATATCGTCAAGATCTCTTTCACATACTTAGTCTGATTTATGAATATACCTTTGTCTGTCTATTACACATTCAATACCAAAAAGTACTTGATAGGACCAATCATGCTCATCTCAAATTTTCTCTGCATTTCCTTAGCAAATTTTGCACTAAGCTTATCATTACCACAAAATATAATGTCATCACCAAATATACCAACTAACAACAGTCCATCAGATGTCTCTCTCATGAATAAGTTACAATATGTTGCTCCTTTCTTGATTCCAATCTTAGTCAAGTAACCATCAAGTCTTTCATACCATGCTCTAGGTGCTTGCTTAAGTTCATAGAGGGTTTTCTTCAATTTGCATACCATATCAGGTTTTTCTAATAAAGTAAAGCCTTCTGGTTGTTCAATGTATATGTTAGTTCTCAAATCTGCAAATGATTAATAATTCATGAAATCATATAATCCCAATAGATGCATCTGACAAAATTGCAAACACTAAGGTATTAAGGTTATAAAAACCTTCTTCACTTTGAGTATAAGAACTCAGGTGGGTTTACCTACAACAATTTCCTGTTTGAAATGAGCTTTGAATTGAGAATTAGCTCCTTCACTGTTATACTTTCCTTCTTGGAATTAGCACAATAAGACATTGCAACTCTTAGTATGGCCCAAACAATCCTGATACACAACACTATGATAGAAATTATGAAAACAACAATGTTGAACAGTGGCTTAAGGATATTCATCCTTCTTCTTTTTAGAGTTGAACTCAAGGAAGGTTAACCTCATTTAGTGCTTCTTCAAAGAATTACAATATACATCTATGAACTTGTCATAGAAGAATTCAGATTAAGATTATACAGATAAAGTAAAATGAATTAGTTATTTATATCTTCAGGTGGTAACATGTGCAAATGTATCTCAAACCAGTGCCTTATTCTACTTGGGCATCAGAGTCAAACCCTATATCCACAAAAATCTACCAAGACAAATATACTAGAACTCAAATGACATGCCTAACATCCCATTCTTTTAATTCCTATCACTCTCATCAAATTCATATATGGACAATTAATTCCCAGAGACCTCCCTTAAGATTTTACTCTTCCCTTGAAAGAAACTTAAGTTTAACCCCTATATTCACCTTGTGAACAATGCATTGAAAAAGCCTTACAATTTGAATGCATAAGAAAACTAAAGCATCCATACACAAAGAAAATATAAGTAGTAGTAACAGAGTTCTGATATGCTTTGTATTAATATCAAAATGTGTTAATACAGTATTCTCTTGACTTCAAAGAAAACAAGGTTCTATATTTCAGACCTTCTTTACAGAATGTATTCACCCCCTAAAAAGAGCAAAAAACTTGCTATATATAATCTTAGCCATCTTGGAATCCTCAAAAGGATGCAACAAGCTTGGGATGGCTAGAAAGGTCTTACACTAGAGACAAAATTACAAACTGACAAAATTTGATTGCTACAACAGACTACAAATATCTATTTCCAACAATCTTGTAGGTCGCACCTTTGTCTAAGGATATTTCAGAGCAGTTGCTAAATTTGTTGTATGAATGATGACCACCATTACAGGCTAACCTACATCATCCTTTGTTTGGACATGCTCTCCCTCAAACTCTAGATCAAGTGCTAAGTGCATTCTATTCTTCTTCCTCTTCTATAAGCTGGACAACTGGCCTCTTCTTCTTCTTCTTTATTGTCAACTTCTCCCAAGCTGCCACATCATCATCAGATGGCCAGTTATAAGTCTAGAATTCCTATAGTAATCTGATTTTCTTATCGCACATGGAGTCAGTTATATTTTTGGTCTCTGCCACAAAGTGTATGCAATCATTCTCAATTTTAAAAAGGCTGTCAATTATGTTGTTACATCTCTCAAAATCCAAAGTATTATCACCACTAAGGAAAGCATCTTGTGAAATTACCAACTGATCCATTGATAGTTTTCATTCTTCTAAATTAATCACATTTCCATTGTCATCACATATTGGAGGTAAATACCTGCTATAATGTTTATTGAACATAGACAACTTAGCCTTTACCTGGTTAGACTTACCCTTAAAAAACTTTGAAACAACACTAACTAAGCCAATCTTCTCAAAAACTTCAGTCACCACCCCAGGGATCTCAGGCTCATACTCTTGTAGGCTATCAAGTTTATCAAATAATAAGCTCCTCCCAGACCAAATGCTATGAAGTGGCTCTAGAGCAGCCAATGATTCATTCACCTTTCCATTGGCCTGGTACAATTGACTAACTGATTGGTAAACTGTTTCCATCCTTTCTATTATTTTATCCCACCTATATTGCACAATCTTTGACATAGTGTCCAAAGATGCCTCTATCCTTATCTTTTCCAAGTCCTCAATAGGTTGCTCAGGTACTTCCACATCTATCTGAACAGGGGCCTCAATTTGCATAGAAGGTGGAGGAACTACCTTTGAGGCTTCTTCAAGCTTAACTTTTACTTCTTCCAACTCATCCTCTAATTGTTTGATCTTCATCATTTTCAAGTCTCTATCCTTGGCCACCAGGTTTGTGCTTTCAAACAACTTTGAATACCTCTCAAACAATTGAACTGTCTTTGCTTCATTCAGGTTAGCCCAATGAGTTACTGGCTTGGAGACTTCAAGGTCAGTTGTATTTTGCATAGTCCATATGATCTTATTCCCTTCCATCTTATCCTCTATACTTAATAGAGATGGCTTTTGGGTCCTAGGGGCCATAGACCACATTGCAACAACTTGAGATTTAGGGTCATAGCCACTTCCTCTTATCATGTCACCAATGTGAACCTCATATGATAGGCTACCTTGTGGTTGTTTCCTTATTTGATCTATGATGAATGCAAAATTTGGATCCCATCCTAGAGTTAATAGCATTCCACTTGCCTTAACCAATTGTCTAGCTTCATCTGGTGTTATAGGATCTAGGCTAGGATCATAAGAAGCTAAAGCTCTCAATGTTTCTTCACTTGGCTGCACACCTTCAGGCATAGCTTTCTTCACCTCTTGTTGCTTGTTCCAAATAAGAAAACTCTTGAATTCATCAGTTTTAATAAATTGGTCATCTCTCAAAAATAACTCCTGATAAACTTCTCTGATATCCTTTTCTAACCACAAGGACTGTTCCTTATTTGTTTAATTAGTGGCCACCTTCATGCCTGCTCTTACTATTTTTCTCAATTGGTGATGGTAAGCCCTATCACCTGGCACTAGAGTAGATGCTCTGTCAATTATTCTCTTTTGTTTTCTTTTCCCTAAAGGCTCTCCTTCCTCAAGCCTCTGCTTCTTCAAAGGTGGCTCTTGGACATTCTCTGTCTCTGGTTGGTCTTCAATAGGCTCAACAATCTGTACATCCCCAACTTATGGTGGGCTATTCCCTTCTGGGGACTCATCAGAAGACTCCTCTTGATCAGAAGATGAATAATCCTTTCTTTTCTTTGGCTACTTCTGGTCAATCAATTTCTCCAACTAATTTGATAGAGTGTCATGCATCTCTATCATCTTGTCAATTCTTTTCAGATAAGGAAGGTAGGGAAGAAACCCTCAAAAGGAAGTTGGGCTGCCGTCACTTGTCATGTTCCTTAACCACACCAATGTTTGGAATATAGACCATCCTAGTTTTGATAAATTCCTCAGGATCTACATGTCTACAAGCACCAGTAACCATCTTGAATTGATTTAACCATGTAGTGATTTGAGGAAATTCCCTCTTTCCCACCAGGAAGTCACCTATCTTGAATTGCCTAGGTGTGAATGTACCCTTCTTGTGAGGGGCTAGAAGTTCTCTATCTGTGCACATCAACTGCCAAACAAATTCCAAATAGGCAACTCTTGGAGGCACAAATTTTGGTAATAGATGTGGGGGTTGGGGGCAACTGTAGACTCTCAAAATTATAGAATTCTCCCCTAAGTAAAAATCACCCCAATTATGGTCTCCCTCCCACTTATCCACAAACTACAATGGTCTTAGGAGCCTAAGGACCCTTGGGGATAGCCTTGTGACATTGATGCCTAACATCTTTATAATTGGAAAGACAATGAAATTCTGAAAAACACAAAAATCCCCTTCATTGGAAGTAGAATTCCATAACCTCACCCATAATTTTACTGGGTTATATTGGCCTTCGAAGTTAAACCTTGGTTTCAACATGTTCCAATCAAAGCTATTGATGTTGAAGAACAAAATCAAGTTCATTAACAATGAATAATGCATGAACTTAATTGGACTCTTACTTTCTTTGATAGAAATCAAACCCTCATCCATTCTATCAATTATATACTGAATGTAATCATAGTTGGTATTTACTAAGGAATTCTGGATGTCCAAAATTATCATCAACAAATCAGCTAGCAAGAACTCTGCATCTCCATCAATTCCCAAAACCCTACACAACCCATAATAAGTCTACCTCATATAATGCAAGAGGGATTTAAATTGGTAAGGGGCGTTCATGTGAGCAGGGAGGGGAGCTATATATTTATCCTACTTTCGAATGTGCTTCATCATTTGGTCCTTTATTGTCCCTATGTTATTCTTGTACTTCTCCCTTTCTTTGCTCAGGTCAATTTCGGTGGAGGAAGACGTATAGAAATTAAAAGCTTTCATGAATGAACCCCTATCTAGAGTAACCAAAGGTGACTAGTCCTCTTTTCTAATTGTTTTGGAAATAGGGTCATAATGCCTAGCTAGTGACACAATTAGATCCACATCTAAAAATACATCAGGAACAACTAATTTTCCCAAACCCAAAGCCCAACCATTACACACAGGAACATGCCTATCTCTATTTCCATAAAAGAAGTTGAAAATAGTATAACCTGTACTATTTGGTATGATAGGATCCCTGCAAAGCCCCAACACATCTTCAAAAACATCATCGGGAGCTCTTTTGTTCTGACTGGATCCCGACAGCAATTTCATGAATTCATCTAAATAGTTAGGCTTGCCTTTGTCTTCACCACTTTTAGACTTGGCTTCACTTCTGGAGGATGCCACGCTCCTCTCAACTTGACTCATCTTGCCATAGAATTACCTTTAATTTCTGCAAACTAGATTTACTTGGCACTCAAAAACTACTTCAGAAAGACACAATTCTCTTCGACAAATTTTGGACATAGGAAACAATTAGCTTAGCTTATTTATCGATACGGATCAAATGTATATAGCTACCACAATCATTGCAAATCAATTCTTAATTGCTCCCACATTCAATTTCACATATCACCTATTGGAAATATGGATGTAGTAACTGAGAGGGGGGGGGTGAATCAGTTAACCACAAAATATTACCACTGATCCCTTAGATGTCATATTAAATTATTTACTGTTGACATATAGAGAAATGTTGAAACTTGATAATTGCAGAGAGTGTTAATTATAATTGTTCTTAAGCATTCATCAGTGATTAACATGCATGAATAAAGAAAATACCATGAACACAAGAGACACCAGATTTAACGTGGAAACCCAATATGGGAAAAACCACCAATGTAACTAGTTACTGATTTTCACTTTTCTGAAGTGATACCTTGTTAGGAGCCAACCCGATAAAAAGTTACAAAACACACTATTAGATGTGACCTTGTTAGAGGATTTAATCACCCTGCTAGGAGTGGCCTTGTAAGAGGTCTTGAAACAATTCAATAGAACTATCACCTTGTTAGAGGATTTACAAAATGGCCGTTAAACCAACTCAGTTAGGAGATTTTGAAATCACTGCTACAATAGTAAGAAAGTAACAATGAAGTGACCCGAATAGTGATGCAACTGAATTTCTGATTACAGATCTCTGTTTTGCTTCACTAGATCCTCTTGATCAAATATATCTCTGCTGCTCTTCAAGGATATCTAATCATCCTTCAAAATTCGCTCATACTATTCTTCCTTTTTTTTTCACTTACATCCTCCTAATTCACAACTTGACCTTCTATATATATACCATTCAGATTGTCAAGTTGGCACTAATAATTATTACAAAACATTACTAATCATTACAACAGTTGGCTGGAATAAACCAACTTTATTTCTCAAATTGACAAAATTCTTTACTGGGCCGACCTTGCTCGGTAAACATTAATCCGAAAAAGATTTCCTTTGGTGACCGAGAGAACTTGGTAAGTACTACAAATTCTTCAACATCCTTTGGAGATCGAGTGAACTCGATAGACACTAACTTTCCTTTGATAATCGAGGAAGCTCGGTTAACACTATTTTCTGCCATACTTTTCTTTTGACACCCAAGAGGTCTCGGTAGATATTTGGAATTGCTTTGCTGACCGACTAAGCTCGGTAGACACTGGGAACTGCTTTGCTGACTGACTAAGCTGACAATTGATATGACATTTGTGTGACATCAAAGACGACACATAATCATTCTAACAATCTTCTTTAGATAATTGTGTCCAACAATCTCCCTCTTTGGCATTGATGGCAACACAATATGTCATAGCACAATGAAATTTCATAGAAAACATAGAATAAGGAACATATCCTTAGCTTCATTCTGATTCTCATGTCCCTCTGTCAGCAAACTTCTCTCTCTGACTGAAAACTCTCCCTCTTTTTTTTTTTATAAAAAATTCTCTTTCTTAGAAATTTCATGAAATGATAGCAAACTCTCCCTCTTTGACAACACATGCCAAAGATAACACATTTCTGGTGAATACCAATGTACCTTAAGTACTGATTCATATGCAATGATTCCTTGACTATGCTGCATCAACTGACTGATCTTCAACAGGCTCTGGTTGATGCATTACTAAAACTCAATTTAGTGAGCCTCGGATAGGGGAATGACCCCTAACTTACCTCTTAGATACAAGAATGCATCCTTAGGTAGTGGTTTGGTGAAGATATCTACAATTTGTTCTTTTGTATGAACATATTCCAATCTGGTTTCCTTGTCCTGCACCAATTCTCTGACAAAGTGATATTTTATAGCAATGTGTTTGGTTTTGGAATGCATTACTAGATTCTTTGAAATATTTATTGCACTTGTATTATCACATAACATAACAACTGGTTCTTTGATCTCAACTTTCATGCCTTCCAATAACTGTTTGAACCAAACAATATTAGAGTAGTTTACTGCTATAGCAACATATTCTACTTCTGCTGTGGATTGGGATGTGCAATTTTTCTTTTTACTGGTCCAAGATACTAACCTTTTTCCAAGAAAAAAATGCTCCACCACTTGTACTCTTTCTGTCATTAATGTTTCCTGCCCAATCAACATCAGTAAACACTTTTAAGTCTAGATTGCCTCCAAATTTATACCACAAGCCATAATCTTCAGTTCCTCTTAAGTACCTCAAGATTCTTTTGATTGCCATCATGTGATTTTCTCTGGGTTTTGCTGAGAATCTTGCTACTATACCAACTACTAAGGAAATATCAGGCCTTGTATGTACTACATACTATAATTTTCCAATCATTGATCTGTATAAGGTCTGATCTATTTCTTTTGAATCATCATCTTTGGTAAGCTTCAGTCCAGTACACATGGGTGTACCAACTGGTTTTGAATCTTCCATACCAAACTTCTTAAGTATTTCCTTGATGTATTTAGACTGAGTAATGTAGATACCATTCTTGCTCTGCTGAATTTGAAGTCCAACAAAGAATTTTATTTGACCAAACATAGACATTTCAAATTCTTTGTTCATTTTCTCTGAAAATTCTTTGCACTGATCATCATTCCCTATAAACACAGTATCATCCACAAATATTTCTACCAAAACAATTTTGTTATCTGGTCCTTCTTTGATGTATAAATTACTATTGTCATTAGCTCTTTTGAAACCAATCTAAGTTAGATAGTTATGTAATCTTTCATACCATGCTCTAGGGGCTTTTTTTAGACCATACAGTGCTTTGTGTAACTTGCAGACCATAGCCCTTTTGTCTGGATCCATAAAACCTTCAGGTTGCTCAATGTAGACTTCTTCATCAAGAATACCATTGAGAAATGCAGATTTTATATCCATCTGATATACCTTAAATCCTTTATGTGTTGCATATGCAAGTAGAGTCCTTACACCTTCTAATCTTGCAACAGGAGAAAAAGTCTCCATAATCTATACCTTCTTCTTGAGAATATCCTTTACATACCAATCTTGCTTTGTTTCTTGATACTTGACCATCTTCATTCAACTTATTTCTGAATACCCATTTTGTCCCAATTACATTTTTATCTTTAGGCCTAGGTACAAGAGTCCATGTCTTATTTTTCTCTATTTTCTCTATTTCTTCATTTATAGCCTCAATCCAACTTTCATTTTCCAATGCATCTTTGACATTTTTAGGTTCAAAATCAGCAAGTAAACATGTACCTTTTAGTTTACTTCTTGTCATAGTGCCATCTAATTTGTTTCAAATAATCTGATCTGGTGTATGATGCTTCCTAACATACTTGGCCAGTATAGGTTCCTTTCTTCTTGAATGAGTTACCTTGTCATCTTCTTGAATTTCATCTTCAGGTTTAGTTTGCTCGGGCTCGGTAGATATTTGCTCAGTCGCTTCAGGTTGAGACTCAGTTTCTTGTGACTCGGTCTGAACTTCTTCTTGTGACTCAGTTATTGTACTAGGCTCAGTTGATGTAGTCTCCTTATTGACAGATGTGTCTGGAAATGTATCAGGTTCAATGTAAATAAATCTTTTGTAATCCTCTGGTTCCCTTTTGCTTTCTTCTTCAGTCTTTTCTCCAAACTCATCTACTTTCACATGTGCACTTTCTATGATTTTATGAGTAGACAAATTTAGACATCTATATGTCTTACTTTTGCAAGAATATCCAAAAAATATTCCTTCATCACCTTTTGCATCAAGTTTTCCTTTTCTAGATTCTTTCAAGATGTAACATTTACTACCAAATACTTTTAGGTAACTTACATTGGGTTTATAGCCATACCATAACTCATAAGGAGTTTTGAATGTGTCTTTCCTCAACTGTACTTAGTTCAAGGTATGAACTGTAGTGCTAATAGCTTCTTTCCAGTATTTCATAGCAATGTTATTTTCAATCATTAGAGTCCTTGCACAATCCATGATAGATCTGTTCCTCTTTTCAGCTATTCCATTCTGCTCAGGAGTTCTTGGAGCTGATACCTGTCTTTTGATTCCTCTTTCAATGTAAAAATTATTGAATTCATGGGAGATGAATTCCCACCTCTATCTGATCTCAAGCACTTCATTCTTTTTCTTGTTTCCTTTTCTACTCTTGCCAAATACCATTTGAATTTCTCAAATGCTTCTGACTTTTCTCTTGAATACATAACAGTCGTCATTCTAGAGTAATCATCAACAAAGAGAATAAAGAATTTTTCTCTAGTACAGCTTTCAATTCCAATAGGTCCACATAAGTCAGTATGTACAATATCCAAAATATCTTCAGACTGATAGTTTTTACTTTTAAAGCTAGTCTTTCCCATTTTACCAATCTGACAATTCTTGCATAGACCAATATCGGGTTTCTTCAAACTAGGAATACCTCTTACTTTCTTGAATTTGCTTATTTTCACCATATTATCAAAATTTACATGACATAACCTTTTGTGCCATAACCAACTTTCTTCAATTTGAGAAATAAAACATGAGCATTCACCGAGATCAAGATAAAACAGGTTACCTTTGGTTAGTTTGCCTGAACCAATTAGTTTTCCTTTGTCATCCAGCAGTCTTGCTTTGCCAGTCATGAATTCAACCTTGAGTCCACTGTTGATTAGCTATGCTACACTTAGAATATTATGTTTTAGTCCTTCAATCCAATATGCATTATCACATATAAGTTCTTTAGTTAATGAAATTCATCCTCTTCCTTTTATACAACAAGGTTCATTGTTTCCAAACCTTACACTACCACCATCATAGTCTTCAAAATGTTCAAACTTAGTTTTGTCACCAGTCATATGATGTGAGCATCCACTATCTATAATCCATGTATCATTTTTTCTTATATGAGAGATAAGTGCCATCTCATCTTCATCATCATCAGATTCATCTTTTACAGCAATGAAGACAATTTCTTCTTCACTATCATCATAATCCTTAGCCAAAAAACATGTTTTCTTACCTTTATCCTTGAATGACTTGAAATTCTTCTTGCCATTGTACTTGTGACCTTTCTTCTCATATTTTCTTTGTTTGTTTGGGCACCTAGCTGCAATATGACCAATTTCTTCACATGAAAAATAGATTAAGGGAGTTTTACCTTTGTATTTACCTCTACCTCTAGTATATTTCTTTGCAAGTAATGCTTCAATAACTTCAAGATCACTATCTGAACTTTCCTCTGATTCTTCTTCACTTTCTGACTGGATTTTCTTTCCCTTCTTAAGTGAGAGTTTGGCCTCAAATGCTAATTCAATATTTTTTGAAGTTGGAACATAGTTATCATAGTTGTCCAATTCAAAAGCTGTCAATCTTCCAACTAAGGCATCCAAAGTTATATTGTGATTTTGTTCACATCTTCTTTCTTGAATAGCAGATACTCTTATTGCATAGATAGGAAGCAATGTTCTAAGAACCTTACTTATAATAGTTTCATCATCAATTTTTCCTCTAGAAGCTCTAATTGCACTAACACTCACCTTGATCCTTTCAACATATTTTGCAATGTTTTCATCTTCTTTCATCTTCATCTGATCAAATTGTCCTCTTAGGCTTTCTGCTTTGGCTCTTTTCACATTGTCATCACCACCATAAATTTTTTTCAGCTTGTTCCACATTTCATAGGCAGTTGTGTAGTCTTTGATCTCATCAAATTCTTCATAGCTAAGGGCTGATGCAATATCTATCATCATGGTGTTATGGTTCTTTTTCTCTGCAATGTCTTCAACAGTTAATGTGCCAGTAGGAATAGTATATTCTTGATCAATATATTTGCATCCTGAATCACCAATGGAAGCCAGATGAAGTCTCATGAGACCTTGCCATGCTAAAAATTTATCTCTATTAAGCTTTAGAATTTCTCTCTTGTAAGACATCCTGATCTTTAGCTTAGGTCCTTAAAACCCTTCCTGCATGCAAGCACCAAAAGCTCTGATACCAATTGTTGGAAATATGGATGTAGTAACTGAGAGGGGGGGGTGAATCAGTTAACCATAAAATATTACCACTGATCCCTTAGATGTCTTATTAAATTATTTACTGCTGACATATAGAGAAATGTTGAAACTCGGTAATTGTAGAGAGTGTTAATTATAATTATTCTTAAGCATTCATTAGTGATTAACATGCATGAATAAAGAAAATACCATGAATACAAGAGACACCAGATTTAATGTGGAAACCCAGTATGGGAAAAACCACCAATGTAACTAGTTACTAATTTTCACTTTTCTGAAGTGATGCCCTATTAGGAGCCAACTTGGTAAAATTTTAAAAAACACACTATTAGGTGTGACCTTGTTAGAGGATTTAATCACCCTGCTAGGAGTGGCCTTGTAAGAGGTCTTGAAACAATTCAATAGAACTGTCACCTTGTTAGAGGATTTACAAAATGGCTGTTAAACCAACTCGGTTAGGAGATTTTGAAATCACTGCTACAATGGTAAGAAAGTAACAATGAAGTGACTTGAATAGTGATGCAATTGAATTGCTGATTGCAGATCTCTGTTCTACTTCACTAGATCCTTCTTGATCAAATATATCTCTGGTGCTCTTCAAGGATATCTAATCATCCTTCAAAATTCACTCATACTATTCTTCCTTTTTTTTCACTTACATCCTCCTAATTCACAACTTGACCTTCTATATATATACCATTCGGATTGTCAAGTCAGCACTAATAATTATTACAAAACATTACTAATCATTACAATAGTCGACTAGAATAAACCAACTTTATTTCTCAAATTGACAAAATTCTTTACTGGGCCGACCTTGCTTGGTAAACATTAATCCGAAAAAGATTTCCTTTGGTGATTGAGAGAACTCGGTAAGTACTGCAAATTCTTCAACATCCTTTGGAGACTGAGTGAGCTCGGTAGACACTAACTTTCCTTTGATAACCGAGGAAGCTCGGTTAACACTATTTTCTGCCATAATTTTCTTTCGACACCCGAGAGGTCTCGGTAGATATTTGGAATTACTTTGCTGACTGACTGAGCTCGGTAGACATTGGGAATTGCTTTGCTAACTGACTGAGCTAACAATTGATATGACATTTGTGTGACATCAAAGACATCACATAATCATTCCAATAATCTCCTTCAGACAATTGTATCCAACACCACTAGTTTTCAAATCAGAACTAACCAATGCCAAGATGTTGACAGATAGATTTAAAAACTTGAAAGTAAGGCAAGAAGGAAATGATTAGTACTCTGTACTTTAACATCCTGTTTATGTCATGAAATCCTTCTTTGAAACTGATTGGATGGCTTATTAGTTTACTTTCTAGCTTGACACTGTACTTTATCCACGTAGGCAATGGTCTTTTTCTTTTCTTTTATTACCTTTTCCAACTGAGCCCATTCAGTGAATCAGTGACTGAAAGCCTCTCGTGATTGCTTAATACAATGTTAACCCTATTTCATATTCAGAGAACTGGCGACCAAAGCCTTCACGGGTTCTCGCAATGCAATTCTTAACTCTTCATCCACTTAGTGAATCAGCGACTGAAGTGATCACCTTCAAGCACTTGACTGCAGTTATCATTTGGAGAACTAGCGAATAAGACCATCTCCCATTCTCTTAATGTCCCGACTAACTGTCAATCTTCTTGGAGATTTAGCAAACAAAGGGTTTGCACATTTTCTTAATGAAATACTTAACTGCCTGATTATTTAGAGAACTAGCGAAACCTTTACTCCTGAATCACTGAATCTTTCCTTAACCGTCACCTTCATTCTGAGACTTAGTGACTATATGCTTCACTCATTCACTAGATGTTAGTGCTAACTACCCAGATACCTAGCAACTTGGTGAATGGCTTCTCTCTTAATCATGGAATCATGTAGCTTTGACCGCCAACATCACGTGACTTGGAAAATGTGGTCAGTTGACCATTTCATCGAAACATATGATCTTTAGTCATTTGATTACGAGACTTAGTGAAAAAAGGGTTCACTAAATCTTGCAATACTTCAAACATTGAATATTTCATCATGCGATTAAGCGACTGAAGACTTAAAACTTTGCTAATCCTTTGATTCGCCCATTCACCAAATACTTCTAGCCTTCACCTTTCCTTTTAGAGAACATGCAACCACATGATTCACTAAATTGCTAGATCAGTTAGCACATCACTAACTTACTCTAAGAATAAGCAAACACAAGAACTCTTACCTTCACTAAAGTTATTTGGTCAAACTGTCAGAACTGCCAGAACATTTGGAGACTCCTATTACAAGTACTCAATTGCTTATTCACCAAGTGAAACATGTAGGACCCAAAAGATACTTGAGATTAAAATAGAGCCATTGATCTTGAAACCAATCCATGGTATTTTCCAATTCTCCATTTGATATAACCCTTGACCGCCGGATTTAGAGAATGAGCGAATACTGCTTTCGCTAGGTCGCTGAGTGTTAACACATGACTACCAAGGACTAAGCGAACTGGAGATAGCCATTTTTTGCTAGTTCTCGCAAAGGGTAAAATAACCACCAAAACATTTGGAGACTCAGTGACAAGGAAAAACATATAACAAGGTTCAAACACATTCGCCAATTCGTTGAATAGTTGCGGTGTCCACTGGGAAACTTAGAGACCACGTGACTAAAATGACACTTAGCATATGATTGACTTATTCACTAATTCGTTGAATACTATATGAGACATGCTATGAAATTTTTCAATTCAGTGAACACTTTAGATAAATAAGCATGTGCATAATTATTCCGCTTAAGTGACTAAAAAGGTAACAATGAAATAGAAGAATTAAGGCTAACATGAGGGTTTTTTCATGAATTTGATATTTTTCAAAAACAAAACCTAGGGTAAGGATTTTTGAACTTGGCTATGAAATTTTTTATGAATTTTCCAAACCCTAGACCAAGAAAAACACCTGTAAGGAGATTTAACCCAAAATCTGGACACACACCTCAGGAAATTAAGAATATACCCAACAGTGGCTCTATCTGAGGATTCTTGGTTGCAAGATCATAGCAAGAATTTATGAATCTCTAGGAGGTAGACCACAAAACCTTAACCTAAAATAGAAAACAAACACACAATAGAAGTAAACACACTTATACATATATACAAGCCTACTGTGCATGGAAAAAGAAATGGAAAAAGAATTAACTAAAGAAAAATTTCAACAACTGTCCATGCACTGGCAATTCCTGCTCTTCACCATCCAAATTTTTTAGAAAATATGAGTCCTTACCATGGGTTTGATGAACAATATAAGGTCCCATCCACAAAGACTCAATTTTTTTGTGCTTCCCTTTATCTTCAGCCCTGGCATTCCATTGGAGAACCATATCACCAGGCTGGAATTTTCTCACAGTTGCTCTCTTATAAAAAATATATTTCATTTTTTGCTGCAACTTCACATTTTCTCTTTGTGCTTCCCTCCTAATCGCATCTAATTCAATTAGCTGAACCATTCTATCTTGTAGTGGGTCACTGATTTTCATGTCCTCTTCAGATCTATCTTTGAGAAATACACAACTCCACTCAAACAATCCATAATATCATCCATTCATGCCAATGGAAACCTATACTTGATTGTGATCTTGTTTATTGCTCTGGAATCTGTACACATCCTCCATTCTCCATTCTTCTTTGGTGCTAATACTGCTACTACAGCACATGGACTCGGGCTCTCCCAAATCAATCCCTTCTGTAACAACTCATGTACTTGTCTATTCAACTCTTCACTTTCTACTGGTGTCATTCTATGTGTTGCCTTGTTTGGAAAACTAGCTCCTGGAATCAAATCCATCTGATGATTGATCTTCCTTACCGGTGGTAATCCATCAGGTACATTATTAGATACAATATCCTGAAACTCATTCAACAAATCTAAAACCTCTACAAGTACATCCTGTACTTCTTCTTTACCAGCTTTTGGAATTAAAGAAAAGCACACATGCTCATGCCCCATACCATCTAGGAATTTTCTTCCATCAACAAATGTTATTCTTGCATTACCACATACCTTTTCTTCATTCTCCTTCAATGGCTTTAGCTTATGTCGCACTCCATCCTTTGTCAGGGAATAGGTATTCACACAACCATTGTGTACATCACATCTATCAAACTGCCACGGTCTACCCAACAACATATGACATGCATCCATAGATGTGATATTACATATTACCTCATCTTGGTACCCGCTAATCTTGAACTTTACTAGGCACTGTTCACTGACCATGACCTTGTGGTCATCCTGCACGTAGGCAATCTGATATGGATGTGGGTGTTTCTGTCTCTTGAGCTTCAACTTTTTCACCATCTCTTCTGACACCAAATTGTCAGTGCTTCCACTATCAATAATCACATCACAACATTTTCCCTCACACTTGCATCTAGTGTGAAATAGGCTCCTCCTTTGTTTAGGTTCATTCTCACCACTCAGCAAGACTCTTCTATTAATTAGTGTTTCTCGTCTTTCAGCATCTTCAAAATTTGATGATCTGGCATCTTCATCTATATGTGCAACTCTGGCCTAGCCTTCATTCCTCCTATCTGTCCTTCCTTGGCATTGAGGACATTCAAATGCCCTGTGACCTTCTTCTCCACAGTGAAAAAATGTTCAACGGAAGCCTCCTCTTCCTGAACCTTGTCCTCTTCCTCTTCCTCTCTGATTTTTATTATTCTAATCTTGGAAATGATTGGAATTGTTTCCTCTCTAATTTTGACTGCTACTAGCTTCATCCTTCTTTTTCAGATCTTCATTTCACCCTCCATATGACCATCCACCAGATCATCCACCATGACCTCTTCCATTTGTCTGCTCTTGAACTTCTTGTTCATCTTTTCCTCCACTTTTAGGGCAAATTGGTATGCCTCTTCAATAATATTCATTCGAACCAAATTTAGCTCCTCCTAAATGCTGGCCCTTAACCCATTAAGGTAACGAGAAACTTTCTCCTTATCAGCTTTTGCATGGCCTATTCTGATAAGGATTCAATAGAACTCCTCTATATATTCCTGAACAAATCATCCCCCTTGCTTCAAACTTTGCATTTTCTTTAGTAGGTCAAGCTCATAATCAACAAGGATGAACTGTCACTTCAATTTATCCACCATCTGATCCCATCTTGTGATTTTATCTTTCCCTCTTCTATTTTGCTCCAATTGAATCTCTTGCCACCAGATCTTCACATGACCTTTCAGTCTGGCATTCATGAATTTGACCCTATCAGGATCGTCCATATCTTCATACTCAATATATTCTTCACATTCATTGATCTATTTGATCAATTCTTCTGGGTTAAGATTTCTTGAAAATGCAGGAACCTCAATCTCAGGTCTTTTTCTGATCTTGGAAATGGCTCGAAAAAGTATTTCTTCCTCCTGGTTCACAACTTCGACTTCTCCTTCTTGATCTTCTTCTTCGGCTTCATCCTCACTTTCATCTCTGACATTAAGTTTCATTCCTCTACAAATCTCCTCTTGCAATGTGTGCACTTGTCTCTGGAGCACTCTAACCTCAAGTGTTACAACACCAACTCTTCCGCCATGTTTCCTTTGTGGAGGCATTTTCATGATGCGTGTTGAAACCCTAACCATGGTCCTGGTGCAAACTACCTCATAGTTGGTGATCTATTTACACACTCAAGAAATCCTACTCTGATACCACTTGATGAAGGGTGCTCCCCTTAATACCACAAACACATAATAGAAATAGAGAAACAACAACAACAATATGCAAGAATAGAAAATTGGCTTCTTATTATCTCCACAAATGTGGAATTACAAACTTTTAGAATTACAATATGCAAAGCCACATGGGCATTCCCTTACAATATTCTATAGAAAAAAGCCTTGAATCAATACCCAGATCTACTACCTAGAACTGCTCTAGACAACACTATGGGCCTTCTTTATATAGGCATTTTCCACCACCCGAGAGGGTTCCAGAAATTTAGCCCTAAGGGCCGACCAAACTTAGAATTATTTTATTTTTCAATTTATTACATCAAAGTCCACTCAAAATAACTTTTGAAACCCGAACAGAAATTTTCAAGGAAAATTATTTTCTGCCATTTCAGGTGGCCCAACTTCTGGAGACCATAAGTCTTCACCAGTTGACCCGATTGACTATTATAACCCCATTTTGGAAATGTGACAAAGCACTCTACAGGCATGGGTCATGCAAGTGCCCATCACCCAAATTTTTGACATCATCCGGGGCCTCTAAAGCCTTCAAAATTGAGTTCAAAGTTTTTGTACCCTGCTGCCAATACCGAAAATCTTCAATATCTTCAAAACTAGACCTGATCTAGCCATGAAACTTTGATGGTAGGCTGATGTGACTGAGATGAACCTCCACATGTAAAATCAGAACATTCCAAGATCGTAAGACCAACTTACTAAAAATAGCAAGTTTCCATAAATAGCAGCTCTGCACAAGATAGCCCTTATTGAATTAAAAAAATAGAAATATTTTTGGGTGATGCAAGATTTCTCTTACACCCAGGATGCTCCTCCATTAGACACCCAGGGTAATTTGAGAAGTGACCCTGTCATGACTCAGGTATGCAGAGAAAAACCAAGATGGTTAACTTCCTCCTTTGTTAGCCATGATGAATCTTCAACAAGTCATCCTTTCCATTTGACCAAATACTCTTCATATGTCTTGTTCCTTGTGCTTCTGCCAACATGACTATCCAATATGTCTTCAATCTCCTTGATATCTGAACTAGTTGCTGGAATACTCCATTGTGTTGCTGTAACCTCATCTTCAACACCTCCTTCATGATACTCTATCAAATTTGAAATGTTAAACACTAGTAAAATACTCAGCTCAGTAGGCAATTCTACCTCATATACATTTCCTAAATCATGCTTCTTTAGTATCTTACATGGCTCAAACTTCTTCATTTTCAACTTGTTATATGTACTTACTAGAAATCACTCCTTCCACAAATGAACCATGACTTCACCTCCAACCTAAAATTCCTTATGCCTCCTTTTCTCATATGCCTTAGCCTTATACTACGCATTCATCTTGGTAATATGCTTCCTCACCTCCTCATGGATGTTCTTCAAATGTTCTACAAAATCTTCAACTTTAGCACTACTTATTTCTCCTTTATCTATCTTTCTCAACTCAGATGCGTTTCTAGGACTACTCCCATGTACAATCTAGAATGGTGATTTACCAGTGCTCCTGTTGACAGAATTATTATATGAGAATTCTGCCTGTGGTAAAATCAAATCCCATCCTATTGGCTTATCTCCAACCAAACATCTCGACAAATTTCCCAAACTCCTATTCACCACCTCTATCTGTCCATCAGTCTATGGATGATGTGATGAATGGAACTTCAAATCTATCTTCAACTTCTTCCACAATGTACGCCAGAAATATCCAACAAACTTAGTGTCTCTATCTGAAACTATGGTCTTTAGAAAACCATGTAGTCTCACTACTTCTCTAAAAAATAATTCTACTATATGAACACCATCATTAGTCTTCTTGTAGGGAATGAAATGTGTCATCTTCAAAAATCTGTCAACTACTATAAAAATTGAATCATGTCCCCACTCTGTCCTTGGTAAACCAAGAACAAAGTCCATACTGATATCCCCCCAAGGCTTCTCTGGTACAGGTAATGGCTGATACAACCCTATATATTGCTTCACTCCCTTCGCCATCTGACATACTCTACAACTCTGTACAAACTTCTTGACATCTTGCTACAATTGTGCCCAATAATAATTTTCACTAACCAAAGCAAGGGTTTTATCGCGACCAAAATGTCTAGGCAATCCTCCGCTATGCTTCTCATTGATGAGATTCTCCCTCATAGAACTTCATGGAATGCACAACTGACTCCCTCTGAATAGCATATCATCTTGGATGATAAAATCCAGCCATTTCATCCTATCTAGAGTAACATGTTCTTTACAAGCTTTCCAAGCTTCACCAAAATTAGGATCCTCTGGATACAAATTCTTGAGTTCCTTGAACCCAAACACCTCAATCTGCATCTCTGTTAGCAATAGTTGCCTTCCGCTAAGTGCATCTGCAACCCTGTTAGACTTCCCACTTCCGTGTTTCAAAACAAATGTATAACTCTGCAAAAACTCAACCCATTTCAAATGGATTTGATTTAACTTTCCTTGACTATTCAAATATTCCAAAGCTTGATGATCAGTATACAAAACAAACTCCTTAGGAAGCAGATAGTGTCTCCACTTCTTCAATACTTGAACTATAACATAAAATTCCTGATCATAAACAGAATATTTTCACTTGGCATCATTTAACTTCTCACTGAAATAAGCAACATGTTTACCTTCTTGGCTCATAATAGCTCCTATTGCAGTACCACTAGCATCACAGTCTACTTGAAACACTTTATTAAAATTTGGAAGTGCTAAAATAGGTTGTTCTGTAACTTTTTGTTTCAACAATTGAAAACTCTTTTCTGCCCCATTAGTCCACTTAAACTCTTTTATATCCCCTCTCATTGTTTCAGTCAAGGGACCACAAATACTACTAAAATTTCTGATAAACTTTCTATAAAAACTAGCTAGACCATGAAAAGATCTTACCTTGGTAGCACTCCTTGGAGTAGGCCATTCAAGGATAGCCTGCACCTTCTCTGGGTCCATTTTTAGACCTTCTCTTGAAACTACAAATCTTAAATACACTAACTCTTTCTTCACAAAATTGCACTTCTTCAAATTAATCAACAATTTTTCATTTCTCAGCTTCTCAAACACCATATGAATATGCATCATATGTTCCTCCAATGTCTTACTAAAGATCAAAATATCATCTAGGTAAACAATGACAAACTTACCCAGACATTCTTTCAGAACCTTGTTCATGAGCCGCATGAAAGTGCTCAGTGCATTGGTTAGCCCAAAAGGCATGACTAACCACTCATATAGTCCTTCCTTTGTCTTGAAGGCAGTCTTCCATTCATCTCCTTCTCTTATTCAAATCTGGTGATATCCACTCTTCAGATCTATCTTTGAGAAATACACAACTCCACTCACACAATGTATAATATCATCCATTCATGGCAACGAAAACCTATACTTGATTGTGATCTTGTTTATTACTCTAGAATCTGTACACATCCTCCATTCTCCATTCTTCTTTGGTGCTAGTACTGCTGCTACAACATATGGACTCAGGCTCTCATGAATCAATCCCTTCTATAACAACTCATGTACTTGTCTATTCAACTCTTCACTTTCTGCGGGTGTCATTCTATGTGCTGCCTTGTTTGGTAAACTAGCTCTTGGAATCAAATCCATCTGATGACTGATCTTCCTTACCAGTGGTAATCCATCAGGTACATTATTAGATACAATATCTTAAAACTCATTCAACAAATCTGCAACCTCTACAGGTACATCTTGTACTTCTTGATCTTTACCAACTTTTGGAATTAAAGAAAAGCACACATGCTCATGCCTCATACCATCTAGGAATTTTCTTCCATCAACAAATGTTATTCTTGCATTACCACATACCTTTTCTTCGGTCTCCTTCAATGGCTTTAGCTTATGTCACACTCCATCCTTTGTCAGGGAATAGGTATTCACACGACCATCGTGTACAGCACATCTGTCAAATTGCCACATTCTACCCAACAACATATGACATGCATCCATACATATGATATCACATAGTACCTCATCTTGGTACCCGCTGATCTTGAACTTTACCAGGCACTGTTCACTGACCATGACCTTGTGGTCGTCCTGCATGTAGGCAATCTGATATGGATGTGGGTGTTTCTATCTCTTGAGCTTCAACTTTGTCACCATCTCTTCTGACACCAAATTTTTAGTGCTTCCACTATCGATAATCACATCACAACATTTTCCCTCACACTTGCATCCATCTAGTGCGAAACAGACTCCTCCTTTGTTCAGGTTCATTCTCACCACTCAGCAAGACTCTTCTGTTAATCAATGTTTCTCCTCTTTCAGCATCTTCAAAATTTGATGATCTGGCATCTTCATCTACATGTGCAACTCTGGCCTAGCCTTCATTCCTCCTATCTATCCTTCCTTGGCATTGAGGACATTCAAATGCCCTATGACCTTCTTCTCCAAAGTGAAAACATGTTCCATAGAAGCCTCCTCTTCCTGAACCTTGTCCTCTTCCTCTTCCTCTTTGATCTCTATTATTTTGATCTTGGAAATGATTAGAATTGTTTCCTCTCTAATTTTGACTACTACTAGCTTCATCCTTCTTTTTTAGATCTTCATTTCGGCCTCCATATGACTATCCACCAGATTGTCCACCACAACCTCTTCCATTTTGTCTGCTCTCGAACTTCTTGTTCAACTTTTCCTCCACTTTTAGGGAAAACTCGTATGCCTCTTCAATATTGTTCATTTGAACCAAATTCAGCTCCTCTTAAATGCTGGGCCTCAACCCATTAAGGTAACAAGAAACTTTCTCCTTATCAGCTTCCGCATGGCCTATTCTAATGATGATTCGATAGAACTCCTCTGTATACTCCTAAACATATCATCTTGCTTGCTTCAAACTTTGCATTTTCTTCAGTAGATCAGGCTCATAATCAACAAGGATGAACTATCACTTCAATTTATCCACCATCGGATCCCATCTTGTGATTTTATCTTTCCCTCTTCTATTTCACTCCAATTGAATCTCTTGCCACCAGATCTTCGCATGACCTTTCAGTTCGACCTTCACGAATTTGACCCTATCAGGATCCTCAATATCTTCATACTCAATATATTCTTCACATTTATTGATCTAGTTGTTCAATTCTTCTGGGTTAAGATTTCTTAAAAATGTAGGAACCTCAATCTCAGGTCTTTTTCTGATCTTGAAAATGGCTCGAAAAAGTATTTCTTTCTCTTGGTTCACAACTTTGACTTCTCCTTCTTGATCTTATTCTTGGGCTTCATCCTCGCTTTCATCTCTGACATTAAGATTCATTCCTCCATGAATCTCCTCTTGCAATGCTCGCACTTGTCTCTGGAGTGCTCTAACCTCGGGTGTTACAACACCAGCTCTTCTGCCACATTCCCTTCGTGGAGGCATTTTCGTAATGTGTGTTGAAACCATAACCATGGTCCTGGTGCAAACTACCTCATAGTCGGTGATCTATTTACACACTCAAGAACTCCTTCGCTAATACCACTTGATGAAGGGTGCTCCCGTTAATACCACAAACACATAACAAAAATAGAGAAACAACAACAACAATATGCAAGAATAGAAAATTGGCTTCTTATTATCTCCACAAATGTGGAATTACAAACTTTCAGAATTATGATATGCAAAGCCACATAGGCATTCCCTTACAATATTCTGTAGGACAAAGCCTTGAATCAATCCCAGATATACTACCTAGAACTGCTCTAGACAACACTACGAGCCTTCTTTATATAGGCATTTTCCACCACCCGAGAAGGTTCCAGAAATTTAGCCCTAAGGGATGACCAAACTTAGAATTATTTTATTTTTTAGTTTATTACATCAAAGTCAGCTCAAAATAACTTTTGAAACCCGAACAAAAATTTTGAAGGAAAATTATTTTTTGCCATTTCAGGTGGCCCAACTTCCGGAGACCATAAGTCATCACCAGTTGACCCGATTGACTATTATAACCGCATTTTAGAAATGCCATGAAGCGCTCTACAAGCTTGAATGGTGCAAGCACTTGTCGCTCAAATTTTCAACCTCATCCGGGGCCTCTAAAGCCTCCAAAATTGAGTTCAAATTTTTTGTACCCTGCTGCCACTATAGAAAATCTTCAATATCTTCAAAACTAGACCTGATCTAGCCATGAAACTTTGCTGGTAGGCTGATGTGACTAAGATGAACCTCCACATGTAAAATCAGAACATTCCAAGATCGTAAGACCAATGTACTAAAAATAACAAGTTTCCATAAATAGCAGCTCTACACAAGATAGCCCTTATTGAATACAGAAATAGAAATATTTTTGGGTGATGCAAGATTGCTCTTACACCCAGGATGCTCATGCATCACTTTCTGGGATTCAGGGACACGCCATACTCTAAAGCCTTAAGAATGGCCTTTTCTAGATGGGAACAATGATCATCAGCTTCCTTGGAATAAGCAGTGAGATCATCCTCATATACAACCATGAGAACATTTATATATTCTTTGAATGCAACATCCATTGCTCTCTGAAAAGTTGCTCCAACATTTTTTAAACCAAAGGGCATGCAGATATATACATAGGTTCACCATGGGGTAGTAAATGCTATCTTAAACTGCTCTGATTCTTTGACCAGCACTTGATTGTAACCTGAGAAACCATCCATCATTGACAAAAGCTCACAACCAGTTACCCTATTGAACATGGCTTCCATATTGGGCAATCCATAATTATCTTTAAGCGAAGCCACATTCAAGTTCCTAAAATCAACACATAGCCTAATATCACCATTCTTTTTCCTCACTAGCACAAGATTGGAAACCCATGTAGAATGCCTAATTGGCTCAATGATACCAGCATCCCTCAATTTTGTGAACTCAACTTGCATCTTAGTGGCTAGTAAAGGGTTAATGGGTCTCTTCTTCTATCTAAAAGGCTTAGCTTCTTCTTTTAAAGGAAATTCATGCTGAAATAGATCAGCCCTATATGCCTTAAGATCATCATAGGACCAAGAAAATACATGCTTATATCTTTTCAAAAGCCTTATCAAATTACTTCTGACCTCTCTGCTCAATTTCTTCCCAATGTATACCATTTTTGGGGAGGTTTTTGAACCCAGGTTTATTTCCTCTAAGTCTTCCATTTTGGTGTTAGACTTTTGGGACAAAAAACCATCATTTATTTTAAACATCCCCTCCAATTCCACTAACCCTTTAGGTATGTGATTTGAGGGTAACTGTACTATTTCATTTCCCATGATACATTGTTTTCCCTCAACACACTGTTGTTCTTCATTGAAATCTATTTGTTGGCCATCATATTGATCAAGGCCTTGAATAAACCTAAAGATATCTAGGTCATCCTCGAAAACTTGCCAATTATATACATTATCAGGCATAGAAAGCCTAGTTTTGACCTCTAACATAGACACACTAGTGAGGGTTATGTCTTCACTCTTAAGGGAAACATTTGCAAGAAAATTTGCCATGATATTATTGGATCTTTCTACCCAAAGTAGATTGAAAGCATCAAAAAACTCTAGTCTATCCCAAATAGCATGTTTATACAGTTTCAATTTTTCATCCTTGGAAGCATACTGAGATCTTACTTGGGCTATAACGAGTTGGGAATCACCATGGACTTTTAAAAATTTAATACCATGCTTTATGGCTACATCTAGTCCCAATATTAAAGCCTCATACTTAGTAGTATTATTGGTACATTGAAAAGTCAGCAAGAATGAGTATTTAAATGTAATACTTGATGGGGAAATGAATACAACACCAACTCTTGATCCTTCCTTGGAGCATCCACCATTAAAGAACATTTTCCAGAGCCCATCTTGCTGCAAAATCAGCTCATCCACAATTGGATCTATGTTTTTCATTTGAGGTACTACCTCTTCAATCACAAAATTGCTCATGTCAATATCTACAAAACAATTTAGATCCTTCGGAGCAACCATTTCAATCATGACTGAAGAACGGGGCTCCTTGTACAACTTTACCTCAGTTCCATTTATTGGGATGGTAGCATATGAAAAATCTAGTTGCAACTTTCCACCCACTGCTGCAGCCCATTGTCTTGATAGTAACATGCCATAATGAGGTTTTGTATCAACAACAACCACATCCATTTTATATGTGGCTTCTGGGAATGCAGAAATCTTCACTTCAATTCCAATCAGGGTCCCTACAATAGGTACTACCCTATTATCCAAGGCATAACACCTTCCACTAGATGTATCAACTTGCAACCCTAGCTCCTTCATCACTTGATAAGGCATTACAGTTGTAGCAGTGCTAGAATCAATCATACAATTTTTTAGTAAACAATTATTTACAAGAAAAGTAACGTAGAAAGGATTGATGGAAGAGGGCTCTTGTGTCACAATAGTCTCAACACATACATAAAAGATGTCATTAATTGCAATTGGCTTATCCATGGACTTCCCTTCCTCTTGTAGAATAGGAGTGGTTGTCTGCTCACTTATAAGAGCCAAAGCTGCTGCTTTGTGCTCCTCTATTTTCAACATTTCAAGAAAAGGGATGGAGACCTTCATCTAGGACAAGGCATGTCTCATATCAAAAGTAGGGGAATCTATACAAGAATCAGAGTGATCCTTTGACTTACCAATTCTCTTCTTCACCTTGTCAATAATAACTTCCTCCTTTTTTTTACTCACAAGCCCTTGATCCTTACTATTTACAACATTAGGCTTTGGGGAATCCTTATCTTGAGAATTGCTCTTGACAAACACTAATTTGGGGACTCCCTACCCATTATCCACCTTTTTGTTTCTCAAATTGTATGAGGATCTTGCTTGTGTTATGGTAGCCAAAGTTAGGTTTCTGATTTCTTCTTCACTGGGCTTTCTCCACTATTTCTCATTTGATCCTGATTCTACCATATGAGTTTTATAATCATTATTATCAAATTCCTCATGATCAAAGTGAGTAAATATTTGTTTCTCATAATCAGAGAAATGTTTTCTCTTATGATCAACATCCGGGCAAATAGGTTCATCATTTGAGGACTCAAGGTCCCCCATTAGTTCAGTAGTAAACATGTTAATGGCAGACTTTTCAGATTCTTCATAATCTCCTGCACATAAGTCATTAACCTCTTCTCCCAAGGCTTGAGCCACAACACACTAGAATGGTGAGTGGGCCATATTACATGCCACACACCAAGGGGTATTTTCCACATTGTGTGTTGTATTTTTTCTTAGAGGATCTGGTGTGTCTCTTCCCTTTTAAGGTTCATTATTATCAAGAACAGGCCTCCCATCTTTCCAGTTTGTTTTGTAAGGCATATCCCTCAAATTAGGGGCCTTTTCCTACCTTTGATAAGGAGGTCTCACATCTTGAAAGTTTCTACCACCTTTATCAAACCTTTCTGGTAAATCTTTGGTGTTACCAAGTCCTTTGTCCATTCTATCCTCTTCTTTGGATGGCCTTGCAGGTTGTGGCCTGGTCTCTTTCCATAGTCTACCCTCAGCCCTCTTGTACATTTGGCCAGATGCCTTTCGGTTACTCTCAATATTTATGGCCAGCTTAAATGCATCCCTAAGAGTATGGGGATTGTTATCTCTCAAAAGGTAAGACATCTTACCATCCATAGAGTTGAAATAAGTTGTTATGCAGACTGCATCATCTAACCTCAATACTTGGAATAGCTTATACATAGCCTTTTGGAATAAGCTATTGAACTCTGACATGCTCTCATTATAGTGCTTCTTGATATTATTGAACTCATTGAGTATGTAGCTAGAGTTCACATGTTCTGCATATTGTTCTTTAAAACACCTGACAAATTCATCTCAAGATACAATACTGTTCTCAGGCAGACCCCTATACCAATCCCTGGCATCTTCAATCAATGACTGAACAAAAAGCTTCATTATTAAATCTTCATGTTCAATCTCATAATCATTTACCTTATCTGTGAAAAATTTTAGATGCTCTTCACAGGTAATGACATTATTCCCAGTAAATAAGGGGATTTTCTTTCTGATTTCATTGGGGACAGCATTAGGTTGACCAGGAATACCATCAAAGAATAGAGGCCTATATCTATCCAAATGAACTGGTCTTCTTTGGATATTTGGTTGATTTAGAGGAGTAGCTACAACATTTTGACTGGGTACAATTCCCACTGTACCACTAGCTATAAGGGGAACTTGATTAGGAACTTTTCTAGGTAAAATTGGTCTAGGGTGAAAAGCTTGAGATCTTGGAAATGAGTTGCTAGGTTGTTGGGGTGGGATTGTTCTTGAAGTGATAGGGGTAGAGCTACTAGTAGATATGTTCATATTAGCATGTAACAAGACAATTTTTCTCTTCATTTCATTTGTAGCAGCCTCCAACTTGAGTTTCTCAAGTTGAATGGCCAAATCTTCCTTGACCTTTCTAGCCTTCTCCAGATCTACATTTGTTTGAGAAGGTACATTATGAGCAACCATAATTTTCTCAGGCTCATTAATGTTGACACCCACTACCTTTTGTTTTCCCTTATCAGGGATTTCTTTTGGGGCATTTTTAATATCCTCATTCCTCTAGATTTTAGAGGGATGCAATTGTCTAAGGACATGGCCTGTCCCCTCAAATTTATTTTTCTTAGACTTGATATCCTAAGCCTTCTCCCTCAAGTCCTCCATATCACCAAACAATTCCTTGTCTAAACCTTGAACATTTTGGCTTAGATCCCTAGCCCGAGCTTCATTTTTCCTAGTTTTAATGATAAGTTCTTACCTCTCCATGAGAAATTCATAGATTTGATGTTCCCTCACTTTCACCCTATAAGCAATCTCAGCAAGTTGTTCATGCTCTTTCTTCCTTAGAGCAATCACTTCTTCTCTCAATTTCTCAGAATCGTAGGAAGCAGTTTCAGCAGCAGAAGTTTCTCTTGGTTGTTCTAGGGTTTCTCTAGTAGGGAAATACCCTACTTATATGACTTATATGATTACTTCCTTCTGAGTATGAACATTTGGTGTGACCTTCTTGACATGTTCAGGATCATCAGAAGAGGAGGAGGTTTCAGGAGGAAGCGGGGCACGAGATCTTTCTCTAGAAGGGCCTTGGGAGCTAACATTATTGTGACCTCTCCTAAACCATTGCTTTCTACTTGGTGTATGAAGCTCATCACCCATATTATCTTCTGGGTGATCCCTATAATAAGACCTAGTATTCCTTGGTCGTCTCATGGTATATCACAACAATTTTGGCAAGATTTTTCAACTATCAACAACTGGTAACATAGATTATTAGAGTCGCCACCCACTATTAAGCAGGAATCAAATTATTTATGCTTCTCTACAAATGCATAATAGACAGGATTGCACTAACCTATTGCAAGCTATTTAGTTCAATCCCTAGTAGAATTTCCAATTTTGTTAGTGATCAAATCTACAGATGATTAATAATTCATGAACTCATATAATCCCAATAGATGCATCTAACAAAATTGCAAACACTAAGGTATTAAGGTTATAAAAACCTTCTTCACTTTGAGTATAAGAACTCAGGTGGGTTTACCTACAACAATTTCCTATTTGAAATGAGCTTTGAATTGAGAATTAGCTCCTTCACTGTTATACTGTCCTTCTCAGAATTAGCTCAATAAGACATTGCAACTCTTAGTATGGCCCAAACAATCCTGATACACAACACTATGATAGAAATTATGAAAACAACAATATTGAATAGTGGCTTAAGGATATTCATTCTTCTTCTTTTTAGAGTTGAAGTCAAGGAAGGTTAACCTCATTCAGTGCTTCTTCAAAGCATTACAATATACATCTATGAACTTGTCATAGAAGAATTCAGATTAAGATTATACAGATAAAGTAAAATGAATCAATTATTTATATCTTCAGGTGGTCACATGTGCAAATGTATCTCAAACCAGTGCCTTATTCTACTTGGGCATCAGAGTCAAACCCTATATCCATAAAAATCTACCAAGAAAAATATTCTAGAACTCAAACGACATGCCTAACATCCCATTCTTTTAATTCCTATCACTGTCATCAAATTCATATATGGACAATTAATTCCCAGAGATCTCCCTTAAGATTTTACTCTTCCCTTGAAAGAAACTTAAGTTTAACCCCTATATTCACCTTGTGAACAATGCATTGAAAAAGCCTTACAATTTGAATGCATAAGAAAACTAAAGCATCCATACACAAAGACAATAAGTAGTAGTAACAGAGTTTTGATATGCTTTGTATTAATATCAAAATGTGTTAATATAGTATTCTCTTGACTTCAAAGAAAACAAAGTTCTATATTTTAGACCTTCTTTACAGAATGTATTCACCCCCTAAAAAGAGCAAAAAACTTTCTATATATAATCTTAGCCATCTTGGAATCCTTGAAAGGATGCAACAAGCTTAGGATGGCTAGAAAGATCTTACACTAGAGACAAAATTACAAACTGACAAAATTTGATTGCTACAACAGATTACAAATATCTATTTCCAACAATCTTGCAGGTGGCACCTTTGTCTAAGGATATTTCAGAGCAGTTGCTAAATTTCTTGTATGAATGATGACTGCCATTATAGGCTAACCTACATCATCCATTTTTTGGACATGCTCTCCCTCGAACTCTGGATCAGGGCCAAGTGCATTCTATTCTTCTTCCTCTTCTATAAGTTGGACAACTGGCCTCTTCTTCTTCTTTATTGTCAACTTCTCCCAAGCTACCACATCATCATCAGATGGCCAGTTATAAGCCTGCAATTCCTACAGTAATCTGATTTGCTTGTCCCACATGGAGTCAGTTATATTTTTGGCCTCTGCCATAAAGCATATGCAATCATTCTCAATTTTAAAAAGACTATCAATTATGTTGTTACATCTGTCAAAATCGAAAGTATTATCACCACTAAGGAAAGCATCTTGTGAAATTACCAACTGATCCATTGATAGTTTCCATTCTTCTAACTTAATCACATTTCTATTGTCATCACATATTGGAGGTAAATACCTGCTATAATGTTTATTGAACATAGACAACTTAGCCTTTACCTGGTTAGACTTACCCTTAAAAAACTTTGAAACAGCACTAACTAAGCCAATCTTCTCAAAAACTTCAGTCACCACCCTAGGGATCTTAGGCTTATGCTCTTGTAGACTATCAAGTTTATCAAATAATAAGCTCCTCCCAAACCAAATGCTATGAAGTGGCTCTAGAGCAGCCAATGATTCATTCACCTTTCCATTGGCTTGGTGCAATTGACTAACTAATTGGTAAACTGTTTCCATCCTTTCTATTATTTTATCCCGCTTATAGTGCACAATCTTTGACATAGTGTCCAAAGATGCCTCTATCCTTATCTTTTCCAAGTCCTCAGTAGGTTGCTCAGGTACTTCCACATCTATTTGAACAGGGGCCTCAATTTTCATAGAAGGAGGAGGAACTACCTTTGAGGCTTCTTCAAGCTTAAATTTTACTTCTGCCAACTCATCCTCTAATTGTTTGATCTTCATCATTTTCAAGTCTCTATCCTTGGCCACCAGGTTTGCACTTTCAAACAACTTTGAATACCTCTCAGACAATTGAACTATCTTCGCTTCATTCAGGTTAGCCCAATGAGTTACTTCCTTGGAGATTTCAAGGTCAGTTGTATTTTGCACAGTCCATATGATCTTATTCCCTTCCATCTTATCCTCTATACTTAATAGAGATGGCTTTTGGGTCCTAGGGGCCATAGACCACATTACAACAGCTTGAGATTTAGGGTCGTAGCCACTTCCTCTTATCATGTCACCAATGTGAACCTCATATGATAGGCTACCCTGTGGTTGTTTCCTTATTTTATCTATGATGAATGCAGAAGTCAGATCCCATCCTGGAGTTAATAGCATTCCACTTTCCTTAACCAATTGTCTAGCTTCATCTGGTGTTATAGGATCTAGGCTAGGATCATAAGAAGCTAAAGCTCTCAATGTTTCTTCACTTGGATCCACACCTTCGGGCATAGCTTTCTTCACCTCTTGTTGCTTGTTACAAATAAGAAAAATTTTGAATTTTTTTAGTTTTAATAAATTGGTCATCACTCAAAAATTCCTCCTGATAAACTTCTCTGATATCCTTTTCCAACCACAGGGACTATTCCTTATCTATTTCATTAGTGACCACCTTCTTGCCTGCTCTTATTGTTTTTCTCAATTGGTGATGGTAAGCCCTATCAACTGGCACTAGAGCAGATGCTTTGTCAATTATTCTCTTTTGTTTTCCTTGCCCTGAAGGCTCTCCTTCCTCAAGCCTCTACTTCTTCAAAGGTGGCTCTTGGACATTTTCTGTCTCTAGCTAGTCTTCAATAGGCTCAACAATCTATACATCCCCAACTTGTGGTGTGCTATTCCCTTCTAAGGTGAAGACTCCTCTTGATCAGAAGATAAATAATCCTTTCTTTTCTTTGGCTACTTCTGGTCAATCAATTGCTCCAACTGATTTGATAGAGTGTCATGCATCTCTGTCATCTTATCAATTCTTTTTAGATAAGGAAGGTCAGGGAAGAAACCCTCAAAAGGAAGTTGGGCTGCTGTCACTTGTTTTGATAAATCTATCAAATGAAAGTACCTATTCCATCTTCTTTTAACCTCATCACTCTCTATAATGTTTCTGATTACATCTTCCTCATATAAACCTTCATGTTCCTTAACCACACCAATGTTTGGAATATAGACCATCCTCGTAGTTTTGATAAAGTCTTGAACATCTACATGTCTACAAGCACCAGTAACCATCTTGAATTGATTTAACCATGCAGTGATTTGAGGAAATGCCCTCTTTCCCACCAGGAAGTCACCTATCTTGAATTGCCTAGGTGTGAATGTACCCTTCCTATGAGGGGCTAGAAGTTCTCTATCTGTGCACATCAACTGCCAAACAAATTCCAAATAGGAAACTCTTGGAGGCACAAATTTTGGTAATAGATGTGGGGGTTGGGGGAAACCGTAGACTCTCAAAATTGTAGAGTTCTCCCCTAAGTAAAAATCACCCCAATTATGGTCTCCCTCCCACTTATCCACAAACTGTAATGGTCTTAGGAGCCTAAGGACCCTTGAGGATAGCCTTGTGACATTGATGCCTAACATCTTTATAATTGGAAAGACAATGAAATTCTGAAAAACACAAAAATCCCCTTCATTAGAAGTTGAATTCCATAACCTCACCCATAATTTTACTGGGTTATATTGGCCTTCGAAGTTAAACCTTGGTTTCAACATGTTCCAATCAAAGCTATTGATGTTGAAGAAAAAAATCAAGTGCGTTAACAATGAATAATGCATGAACTTAATTGGACTCTTACTTTCTTTGACATAAATCAAACCCTCATGCATTCTATCAATTATATACCAAATGTAATCATAGTTAATATTTACCAAGGAATTTTGGATGTCCAAAATTATCATCAACAAATCAGCTGCCAAGAACTCTGCATCTCCATCAATTCCCAAAACCCTACACAGCCCATAACAAGTCTGCCTCATATAATGCTGGAGGGATTTAAATTGGTAAGGGCTGTTTATGTGAGCAGGGAGGGGAGCTATATATTTATCCTTCTTTGGAATGTGCTTCTTCATTTGGTCCTTTATTGTCCCTATGTTATTCTTGTACTTATGCCTTTCTTTGCTTAGGTCAATTTCGGTGGAGGAAGATGTATAGAAATTAAAAGCTTTCATGAATAAACCCCTGTCTAGAGTAACCAAAGGTGACTGGTCCTCTTTTTCAATTGTTTTGGAAATAGGGTCATAATGCCTAGCTAGTGCAACAATTAGATCCACATCTAAAAATACATTAGGAACAACTAATTTTCCCAAACCCAAAGCCCAACCATTACACATAGGAACATGCCTATCTCTATTTCCATAAAAGAAGTTGAAAATAGTATAACCTGTACTATTTGGTATGATAGGATCCCTACAGAGCCCCAGCACATCTTCAAAAAATCATCGGGAGCTCTTTTGTTCTGACTGGATCCCGGCAACAATTTCATGAATTCATCTGAATAGTTAGGCTTGCCTTTGTCTTCACCACTTTTAGACTTGGCTTCACTACTGGAAGATGTCGCGCTCCTCTCAAGTTGAATCATCTTGCTATAGAATTACCTTCAATTTCTACAAAATGGATTTACTTGGCGCTCAAAAACTGCTTCAGAAAGACACAATTCTCTTCGACAAATTTTGGACACAGGAAACAATGAGCTTAGCTTATTTATCAATACGGATTAAATGTGTACAGCTACCACAATCATTGCAAATCAATTCTTAATTTCTCCCGCATTCAATTTCACATATCACCAGTTTTCAAATCAGAACTAACCAATGCAAAGATGTTGACAGATAGATTTAAAAACTTGAAAGCAAGGCAAAAAGGCAATGATTAGTACTCTATACTTTAACATCCTGTTTACGTCATGAAATCCTTCTTTGAAATTGATTGGATGGCTTATTAGTTTACTTTCCAGCTTGACACTATACTTTATCCACGCAGGTAATGGTCTTTTTCTTTTCTTTTATTACCTTTTCCAACTGAGCCCATTCAGCGAATCAGCGATTGAAAGCCTCTCATGATCACTTAATACAATGTTAACCCTAGTTCATATTTAGAGAACTGGTGACCAAAGCCTTCACGAGTTCTCGCAATGTAATTCTTAACTCTTCATCCACTTAGTGAATCAATGATTGAAGTGATCACCTTCAAGCACTTGACTGCAGTTATCATTTGGAGAACTAGCGAATAAGACCATCTCCCATTCTCTTAATGTCCCAGCTAACTGTCAATCTTCTTGGAGATTTAGCAAATAAAGGGTTCGTGCATTTTCTTAATGAAATACTTAACCGCTTGATTATTTAGAGAACTGGTGAAACCTTTACTCTCTGAATCGCTAAATCTTTCCTTAACCGTCACCTTCATTCTGAGACTTAGCGACTGTATGCTTCGGTCATTCATTAGATGTTAGTGCTAACTACCTGGATACCTGGTGACTTGGCGAATGACTTATCTTTGAATCATGGAATCGTGTAGCTTTGACCACCAACATCACACAACTTGGTGAATGCGGTCAGTTGACCATTTCACCAAAACATATGATCTTTAGTCATTTGATTATGAGACTCAGTGAACAAAGGGTTTGTTGAATCTCACAATACTTCAAACATTGAATATTTCATTATGCAATTAAGCGACTGAAGACTTAAAACTTTGCTAATCCTTTGATTCACCCATTCACCAAATACTTCTACCCTTCACCTTTCCTTTTAGAGAACACGTGACCACATGATTCATTCAATCGCTAGATCAATTAGCACATCACTAACTTACTCTGAGAATAAGCGAACACAAGAACTCTTACCTTCGCTAAAGTTATTTTGTCAGACTGTTAGAACTGCCAGAACATTTGGAGACTCCTATTACAAGTACTCAATTTCTTATTCACCAGGTCAAACATGTAGGACCCAAAAGATACTTGAGATTAAAACAAAGCTGTTGATCTTGAAACCAATCCATAGTATTCGCTAGTTATCCATTTGATATAACCCTTGACCGCTGGATTCAGAGAATGAGGGAATACTGCTTTCGCTAGGTCGCTGAGTGTTAAAAGATGACTGCTAAGGACTAAGCAAACTGGAGATAGCCTTTGTTCGCTAGTTCTCACAAAGGGTAAAGTAACTACCAAAACATTTGGAGACTCAGCGACAAGGAAAAACATATAACAAGGTTTAGACACATTCGCCAATTCGCTGAATGGTTGCGGTATCCACCGGGAGACTTAGAGACCACGTGACTAAAATGACACTTAGCATATGATTGACTTGTTTGCTAATTCATCGAATACTATATGAGACATGCTATGACATTTTCTGATTCAGCGAACACTTGGGATAAATAAGCATGTGCACGATTAATCCGCTTAAGTGACTAAAAAGGTAACAATGAAATAGAAGAATTAAGGCTAACATGAGGGTTTTTTCATGAATTTGACATTTTTCAAAAACAAAACCTAGGGTAAGGATTTTTGAACTTGGCTATGACAATTTTTATGAATTTTCCAAACCCTAAACCAAGCAAAACACCTGTAAGGAGATTTAACCCAAAATCTGGACACACACCTTAGGAAATTAAGAATATACCCAATAGTATACTTCTTCCTTCAACTCTCCATTTAGGAATGCTGACTTAACATCCATCTGGTATACCTTGAAATTTTTGAAGGTAGCATAGGCTAGAAATAACTTTATGGCTTCCAATCTACTTATAGGGGAAAATGTATCTGAATAATCAATTCCTTCTCTTTGTGCATATCCTTTACATACTAGTCTTGCTTTGTTTCTTACTACCGTTCCATCTTCATTCATTTTGTTTCTGAATATCCATTTTGTTCCTATTACATTCTTATTACTAGGCCTAGGTACCAATTCCCATGTATCATTCTTAATTATTTGATCTAGTTCTTCTTTCATTACTTCATGCCAATCAGAATCATTACATGCATCTTCAACACTTAAGGGTTCAATCTATGATAGTAAACATACCTCTTCATTTTTTGTGGAACTCTTTGCTTTTGATCTTGTCATGACTATTTTTCTCTAATCTCCAATGATGTCTTCCTTTGAATGATATCTAGATGTGAATTTAGGAACATTAGGTGTGACTTTCCCATCTTCCTTTTGTGTTTCTTCTTCATTTGTTTCAGGGTCATTGAATAGAACATCTATGTTGTCAAACATTTCTTCAACAATGACTTCATTGCTGGTAGATCTAGGTTCTTCTTCAATCATAGGTGCATAATCATGGTATCTCTCTTGAATCATAAACTTCTCATCAATCTTAACATGAGTACTTTCAATGATCTTCTTTAATCTCAAATTAAAACATCTATAGGCTTTTCTTTTAGTAGAGTAACCAAGAAAAATACCTTCATCACTTCTTGCATCAAACTTGCCTATGGCTTCATCTCTCTTGATGTAGCACTTCCTTCCAAATATTGTGAATTATTTTACTATAGGTACATTACCAAACCATGGCTCATAAGGTTTCTTGTCTACGCATGGCCTTAATTAAATTCTAGTGATTGTATAGACTGCAGTATTGACCGCATCTCTCCAATAGGTGTGCGCCACCTTTCCTTCAGTCATGATAGTGTGCATTGTGTCAAGAATGATCCTATTCCTCCTTTCTACTATTACATTCTACTAAGGGGTTCTAGGTGCACTTAACTATCTCTTTATCCCATGTTTTTTGTAGTACTCATAAAATCTTTCAGAGGTGAATTCTCCTCCTCTATCTAATCTTAGATAGTTAATCTTCAATCTAGACTCATTTTCAACCTTAGCGTTGAATATTTTAGAACTTTTCAAAGGCTTCTAATTTGTCTTTTAAGAATGCAACCCACATCATTCTAGAATAATCACCAACAAACAAAATAAAGTACCTTTCACCATAGTATGATCTTGTTTGAGTTGGTCTTTTAAGAACTCAACCCACATCATTCTAGAATAATCACCAACAAACAAAATAAAGTACCTTTCACCATAGTATGATCTTGTTTGAGTTGGTCCACATAAGTCTATATGTATTAGATCCAACTTGTTCTCTGCTAAATTGTTATTGCTCCTGAATGAATTCCTTACATGCTTTCCCATTACATATTCCTTACATATTGTATCAATTATCTTTTCTATGCTTGGAAGATCTCTTACTGCCTTTACATTTATTATCTTCACTATGTTGTCAAAATTAATGTGACAGTATCTTGTGCCATAGAAAACTATCATCTACTTTGGCAACAAAATAACTTGCTTCAGGATTAAGCTGAAAAACATTACCTTTAGTATTTGAACCTGATGCAATCATCTCTACTTATTTGTTATTAATGATGCACTTGTTATCTTTAAATTCCAATTGATATCCTTTTTCAAGAAACTATCCAACACTCAGTAGATTATGCCGCAATTCATCAACATAAAGAACATCAATAGTGTTGTTCTTTCCATCCAAGGTGATAGCTCCTCTACCTATGATAGGTTTAGGAGTGTTGTCTCCAAATCTAACCATGCCTCCTTTGTATCTATCCAAATGTACAAATCTATCCTTGTCTCCTATCATGTGATGTGAGAAACCATTGTCAATGATCCAATCTATCTTGATGTCATCTTGTGAAATCAGTGTTAATTCTTGTGTTTTCTTTTCATCTTCAAGGTCCATTTTCTCCATGTCTTCAAGAGTAATGAATCCAATTTCATCTTCTATTGAGTCTTCATCTGATACTCCATCACCAACATAGTAGCATTCTTTTGTGTACTTGGGCTTGTAGTTATTTTTGAACTTTTTGACTCTTGTAGGACATTTAGAGGCCAAGTGACCAATCTTGTTACATGAAAAGAATTTTAATGGTAACTAACCTTCATATTTCCCTTTTCCTTTCCTTTCTTTTTTAGCAATTAAGGCAATGAAATTATCTAGATCCTTTTCTTCATCATTATCATCAAAATTACCAGAGGTGTTCAAATATTTCTTACCACGGACTGAAGCTTTGAATGTTGTTTCACTTTTAGGCTCTATCTTTAATCTTGATATCTCAAAGGCTGAAAGCTTGCTGAATAAGGTCTCTCTTTTGAAGTCTTTTATGGACTACATAGTTTCATTTAGGATGCATATTTTGTTGTCATATTCTGGTGTCAAGGTTGTCATTAGTTTGTCCATTATGTCTTCTTCCGAAATTTCTCCACCATTGTTTTTTATTCCAACAACTGCTTCATTAATCCTTTGATTGTAGGCTCTGACATTATCATCAGGTAACATCTCTAATGTATTTTATCTTTTCTTCCATCTCTTTCTATGTGCATTCTTGGCTTGAACATCTCCTTCAAACATATCTTCTAGATACTTCCATAACTTATAGGCTTTGTCCATCTTCTTGATCTCTGAAAACTCAATGTCAAATAGCGCACTGATGAGGGCTTCCTTGGAAATAGCATTTGATGTGAACATCTCCTTTTTCTTCAAGGTTACATCATCTTTTGCAAGATCTACTAGAGAGGGAATCTGAACTTCTTTGGTAGCCACTTCAAAAATCTCAAAGGCAATGCACTACAGATGAGTCATCATTTTGTTCTTCCATTCTAGGTAGTTCTCTCCATCAAACTTGAGACTTTATTTTCTAAAGAATGCCATCATATCAACCTCAAGCTATTAAACTCTCTCTGAGGCACTTGGCTCTAATACCAATTGTTACGAATAGTCTTAAGAGATAAGTGACAAGGGGGGATGTGAATCGGGTATCTACAAGATTTAATTCTTTATCCAATTAAGTATAGAAGAACATTAACCATAAGCACAATGAAAGAACACTTAACACAACACCACAATTTTGGTTACAAGGAAACCCAAATAGGTAAAAACCTTGGTGGGAATTGACACCCACTAAGAACTACACTAGTGTATTATGATCCTTGTTAGAAGATCTTACAACCTTGTTATGAGTTGATCTTTAAAATGCAATAAGTACATTTACCTGGTTAAGGGTTAGACCTTGTTAGGAGTCTGTTATAATTAACCCTATTAGGGGTGAAGATGCATTTTCTAAGAGCTCACTGCTCAAAGGGGTGAAGGTTGCAACCTTCTGTTTAACAGATATACACTATATCTGGGTCTTGGTGAGTTGCGCGTAGACCTGTTGTCTTGATCAGTTTCAATGAATAGCATATACTCTTTACTAAGTCACATAGAACTTTTGCTGATGGCACAACACTTCATACTCTCTGCTCTACTCTTGTCTTTTTAACTCTTAGCCATACCTAGCATTCAGAAATGACTACCTATTATTATCTTTCCTCTAAATGATATAATCAAGTCAGCCTATTAGAACAACCTTGAAATAATATTAGAGAAACAATAAAACTCTCCAATAACATCTATGTCATCTCTACTAAGCACACAATACAAACTAGGACCTATCCAACTCAATATGAGTGAACACGTTGCTTCACACTATCGGCTCCACCAAATTAATATATGCTTAATCCATATGCTAAATTATGTCATGCTCTCTTAACAAAACATTCTTAACTCTCCAATAAACACTAATCCAAGCATGCATATCAAAATGATAGGTGCAACTCTTGTACCAATATAATCTTTGTCAGGTCTTACAAATAAACTCAGAAAACTATGACTATTAATTGTGAACATCATAACTTAACTTCTACTACATATCTGACTCTACATCCATGAACATAGATTCATAAATATGTCTAAAACATACATATAAACATGCAAGGCTCCATGATAACCGTACTATGAATCTCATACCAAACTCTTGTCTGTAACTCTATCAGGAACACTACTGACACAAACTACTACACAACTATCTATACTCATAATCAATCTCTACGTCCATGGTATAATGATGATAACATATCTATGCAACATATGCTCAAGGCTCACTCCATCAAGCTTCCACCCATGCTTATTACCATATGTTGTCATCAATGACAAACATACAGTCAGCAATCTGGCTTGTTGGGAAATCTCCAACAATTTTATGGTGGTTTTGTAACATTTGGTGACAATACTCCCAGAATTATTGTTGGAAAAGGATCAATTACTTTGGATGGAAAAACTAATGTTGATGATGTACTATTTGTGTATGGATTAAAATATAACTTGTTAGGTGATGGACAACTTGTGGATAAGGGATATCATTTAGAATTCAAGGATGGTCATTTCTCTATTAGAGGAGCTAATAGAGAATTGATCGCATTTGGGTCTAAGAGCAGAGGTAATATTTTCCAGTTAAATTCTACAAAGGTTAGTTTTTTTTTTTGCAAAGAATAATGAGAGTTGGTTATGTCAAAGAAGGTTTTGTCATACCAACATTGACAACATGGCAAAAGAATCTAATAATAATTCTATCAAAGATATACCTAAAATTGTGAAACTTGCTAACACTACATGTAGAGAGTGTCTTGCGAAAGCAAACAAGAAGCAATTTTACAAGAAAAGGATACTCAAAAAATGGAAAGTTGGAATTGATTAATAAAGATCTTTGTGGACCTACACAAACTAGGTCATACTTCGGAGATAGGTATTTCATTATATTCACTAATGACTACTCTAGAATGATGTGGGTAGGATTTCTTAGAGAAAAATTAGAAGCATTTGAAACTTTCATGTTCTCTAAGGCAAATATTGAGAATGAGACAAATTTGAAGATAAAATATTTAAGATCAGATAGAGGTGGAGAATTCACTTCACATGAATTCAATGCATTTTTTGAATAACATGGTATTGTAAGGCATACATCAGCACCTAGGACACCTTAGCAAAATGGAGTTTTTGAAAGAAGAAACATAATAGTTCTTGATGTTGCAAGAACTATGTTGATATAAGGAAAGGTCCCACATATGCATTAGGGAGAAGCAACCAATATAGTTGTATATACAATGAATAGAGTAAAAATCAGAGAAGATACATGCAAGACACCATTTGAGCTATGGTATGGTAAGACACCCATTGTTAGTTATTTCATAATTTTTGGAAGTAAATGCTACATTAAGAGAGATGAATGTATAGGAAAATTTGATGCTATAAGTGATGAATGATTATTCCTATGGTACTCTACTAGAAGTAAAGCCTATACATGTTACAATCTAAGAAGTAGGAAGCTGATTGAAAGTGATAATGTGAGAATAGATGAAGAGTTTCAAGTTAGAGAAAAATATTGTGTCCCTAACCCCTATGAGATCTCTTTTGAAAACATGAGTACAAATCAAGACAACATGCAGACAATAAAAATTGAGAATGTCCAAGAAATGAAACTGTTAGAATTATTTGGAACAAAAAAGAAGGGGGGTGAATAAGTTGTTCGCGGGTCCAGATGTACCAATTAAAATTTCTAGTACTTCAACAATCCCATATCTAATCACCAACTCAACTCAGTTTCTAAAGTACACATCAGAAACATATAACATGCAGTCCACTGTCCAAATGTGAATAACTTGCAGAATATAGAAATATTCACACAAGTGTAACACTAGAATTATAGTGGAAACCCAACTTGGGAAAAACCACTTTGTAACATGGTACTGATATTTCACTCTTCTAAAGTGAGCTCTATGAAAATCCAACCATGTTAAAGGTTTACAAACACACTTCTAGGTGTGACCCTATTAAAGGATTTAAACACTTTGTCAAAAGTGACTTGGTTAAAGGATTTAAGTACATTCCATTCGAATGCCACCTTGATTAAAGGATTTATACAATGAGTAATAGGTCAACCTTGATTAAAGGATTTAGACTGATACAATGGTTAGAAAGTAAAAGTAGTTCCTAATCTAAAAAATATACAACTCACTTTGTAAATATAGATCCTCTTTGCACATATATGTTGATTTATTGACTGAGCTCATTTCCATCTCCATCACTGCTCAAAATTCTCTTCAAGCAATCATAACTCTTCTCAACTTTAGCCTTCTTCTTAGAATTATCAGTCAATAACATCAACAACTCCAACTTCTTACTGTAAACACACAATTAGGTTTTCCTTTATACCTCTTCGGTTAGGTAGATCCATCTTTTTCCACTTAATCTTCTCCGTAGATCTTACGTTTAGGTCAGATTCATCAAATCCTTCCATCATTTAAGTTCTTCATCCTTCCTTCTAGATACATCTTCAAACTTCTCATTGAATCCATAATAAAATGATTTGCCATGCATTAAATTCTCCATACAATTCATTAATAAAGTCAACACGATTTACATATCCCAAGAATTTAACTATGTCGGCTAGGAATCTAAATTCTTTCTCCAAATGTAAATTACTGACAGTTGGTCAATACTATGTTCTTCTCCTTGGTCATCACTTTGTAACTCGGTCATCTCTACAAACTATCTTCCTCGGCTAACCCTGTCTTTGCTTACTAATTTCCTATCGCTTGGTATAAATTGATGTTTGGTCAACACTAAATTTACTCGACATATACTAGCACTTGGTCAACACTAACATCACTCAACTTAAACTAGATTTATTCACTGTTGGTCAGTTAAGCCTACTTCTTCAATCTTTCTTCTTACTTCGATAAACAATACATTATCTTATCAATGTGCCAACTAATCAAGTACCCATTGAAGTATCAAATAACTTAACATTTCCTTATGTTCTCTTTTTATCTCCTTTCCCTAATCCTTTTCATCAATCAATAGATATGGTACTCTCCTAGATAGAAATTATCTTACCAGTTAAGGTTTGACATCAATGACAATACAACAAATATTGTTTCAATTGCAGTTTCCAACAATCTCCCTCATTGGCATTGATGGAAGCACCACATGGATAACACATGATTTACCAACCAATCCAAAAACTTTTTCTATGCCTCAGAAAGTTTTATAATATCCTTAGCTTCATTTTGATTCACAACAACTTTTCCATGCCTGACCATTCACACAGCTACTCCCTCTGAATCTATTTAGTCAACCAACTGTCACTAAATCTCGGATCATATCTCAGTGTTTTCATTTGGATCTCTCTCTTTGACAATAATGCCAAAGAAGTATCTATCACTTACATCTTCCACATGTAGATGTCTTCTTGTTAGTTTAGTATACATTATTTCTCCCTTTGTCATCTTTCTTATGACTCATTATCAAATTTTTTGTACTTCTCACAACTCTAGGAAGCTCCTAAAGTGTGACCTTTTCTACATCAATTTGTTAGATATTCTATGTAGCATATTTGATGCAGTGCTCCTAGTTGAGTAGGTGACCTCAGTTAGGGGAATCACCCCTTGTTTACCTCTAAGATATTCATGAGCATTCTTAAGTAAAGCTTTTGTGAATATTTATGCTAGTTGTTCCCTTTTATTCACATTATTCATTCTCACTTCTTTATCTTGTACCAGTTCTCTCAAGTAATGATACTCGATAACAATATGTTTAGTCTTTTTGTGCATCACTGGATTCTTTGATATATTGATAGTACTTTTGTTATCATAGAAAATAAAAACTAGATCAGTGATTTCCTCTTTCATTCCTTTCAACAATTGCTTGATCCATACCAAATTTGAACAATTCACTCCAACTCCTACATACTCATCTTCTGTTGTAGATTGGGAAATGTAGTTTTGTTTCTTGCTTGTCTAGGAGACTAATCTCTTTCCTAGAAAGAATGCTCCACCACTTGTAATTTTCTTGTCATCAACATTTCTTGCCCAATCTGCATCAGTGTAAACTCTTAGTTCAAATTTCTCATTCTTATTGTAGTACAATCCATAATCTTATGTCCCTTTTAGTTATCTCAATATTCTCTTCACTGCCATCATATGATTTTCCTTAGGATTAGCAAAAAATCTTGCCACAATCGCAACTACTAGGGCTATATCTGGTCTACTATGGACAACATTGATCTAATTTATGAAAACTAGATTACAATACCTGGTGTGATACCTGCAGTATTGTAGAATTCAACACGAAAATTGAGAACAACAAGATTGCAAACCAAAAACTATCTCCATTCTATTCAAAATTGGAGTTTATACAAGTCGAATGTTTCCCAAGGGTCACACAAATCCCTTGGAATTGAAATGAAGAGTCATCATAATGTTTATTACAATTAAACTATTAAAACTATCAAAATTTATCAAAAAACTAAATATAAAATTTAGGTCCACTTGGAGAAGGCATAACTTTCTCATCCTAGCTCCGAATTACGAACCATTTGATGCATTGGAAAGGTATTCAAATAATCTTGAACAAAATTTTGGAAACATCAGTGATCCATCATGTTTCTGGGTAGCATATTTGCCCAGAAATGCACCAAAGACCCTCAAAATTGCAATTTACTAAAACATATGAAATTTTGGAAAAATTAGATTTCAGTATTTTCCCACTTTAATCCTGATCAAACATATTGTAGCTTTCCAATCATGGATCTATACAGGGTTTGATTTACTTTAGCAGTATCATCAGTTTTAGATAGTTTATGGCCAGTAGCCATAGGAGTACTTACTAGTCTAGAATCCTCCATACCAAAAGTTTTTAGTATCTCTTTAACATATTTAGATTAATTAATAAAGATGCCTTTCTCCATCTGATAGACTTGTAATCCAAGAAATAAGTTTATCTCACCAAACATAGACATTTAAAACTCAGTTTGCATCTCATTTGAAAATTTCTAACATAGGGCATCTTGTTCACCAAATATGATATCACAACAAAAATTTCAGCTAAAAAAATCCCTTTACCTTCTTCAGCTTTCATTTACAGATTATTGTTATCATTTATTATTGAAAATACAATCTTTATCAAATAATTGTATAGCCTCTCATACCATGCTCGAGGGCTCATTTCAATCCATATAGTGCCTTATTCGATTTGCAAACCATATTTTTCTTGATTGGATCAACAAATCTGTTAGGTTGTTCAATGTATACTTCTTCTTCTAATATACCATTCATAAATATAGTTTTGACATCCATCTGATATACCTTGAAATATTTGTATGCAGCATATGCAAGTAGAGTTCTCACTCCTAATATTGCTATAGTGGAAAATATTTCCCCATAGTCTATTCCTTCTTCTTGTGCATAACCCTTGCATACCAATATTTCCTTGTTCCTTGTGACTTATCCATGTTCATTAAGCTTGTTTCTGAATACCCATTTTATTCCAATAAAATTCTTTCCTTCTAGTCTCAGCACCAAAGTCCAGGTATCATTATTTTCTATTTGATCTATTTATTCATTCATAGCTTGTATCCAGTCATCATTCTCTAAAGCATCTTTTACAGTTTTAGGCTCAAACTCACATAGTAAACATGTAGGGTCTTTCAACTTACTTCTCGTCAAGACTCCATATTCCTTATCTCCAATGATTTTCTCAAGCTTATGATGTCTTCTTACATATTGTGCCAATGCAGGTTCAGATTTCTTTTCTCCTTGATCTTCAAGTTCATTATGAAAATTATCAATTTCTTCTTCTGATTTCTCCATAGCAACCGCCTGATGCTCGGAAGAATCCTCCTGATGCTCGACATTGCTTAAACCCATGACTATGCATCTGGTGTAAGTGTGTTACTTGCTTCTCCTTCTTCCATGTACACAAAAGATATATAATCTTCAAGTTCTTATTTTCCTTCTAGTTCATTCTTCTCTTCATATTCATCAACTCTAACATTTGCAATTTCCACAACTTTGTTAGTGTTAGAATTCAAAAACTTATAAGCTTTTCTCTTAGTGGAATAACCTAGGAATATGCCTTCATCACTTTTTGTATCAAATTTTCCATTCCTATTGTCTTTTAGTATATAGAATCTACTCCCAAATATTCTAAAGTATCTCACATTAGGTGCATATCCATGGCATAGCTCGTGAGGTGTAGCATTTGTACCTTTCTTGATTTGTACTCAGTTTAAGGTATAAATAGTTGTAATTATAGCTTCTCTCCAATATTTTTGTGTAACATTCTTCTCAATCATCAGTGTTCTTGCACAATCCATAAATGCCCTATTTCTTCTCTCATCTATGCCATTCTGTGGAGGTATTATTGGTGTAGACATCTATCTCTTGATTCCTATATCATTGCAAAATAGATTGAACTCATTTGATATAAACTCTCCACCTCGGTCAGATCTCAGACATTTTTGGCTTCTACCTATTTCTATTTCAACTTTTTCCAAATACCACTTAAACAACTGAAATGCATCAGATTTTTCTTTCAAAAACATTACAGTCATCATCCTAGTGTAGTCATCAACAAATAGAATAAAGTACTTATCACCACAATAACTTTGTACAATCATAGGTCCACAAAGTTTAGTATGAACCAATTCCAGAATATTTTCAAAAGTAAATGTCTTGCTCTTAAAACTAGACTTTTTCATTTTTCCCAACTAAAACTATTTACAAATCACATTATCATGTTTCTTCAATCTTGACAAACCTCTAACTTTCTTCTTTTTACTAATATTTACCACATTGTCAAAATTTACATGACACATTCTCTTGTGCCATAACCATACATCATCAAATTGTGCAAAAATTTATGTTTCTTCAGATAGGTCTAGATAGAACAAGTTACCTCTAGTCTATTCTTCACTTCTAATTAGTTCACTAATGGCATCAAATATTTTATCCTTTCTGTGATAACACTCCACTCGGTAACCAATACTATTTAGTTGTGCAATACTCAATAAATTTTAGTTATGACCTTCAACCCAACAGACATTTTCACATGTGATCTTATCAGTCAGCTTAATTGATCCTTTATCTCTCACAATACATGGTGCATCATTGCCAAACTTAACACTTCTACCTTTTTAATGATCTAGGGTTTCAAATTTATCACTAGTCATGTGATGTGAGAAACCACTATCAATAATCCATTTATCACCTTTACTCACATAAGAAATAAGTGTAGTTTTCTCATCTTCATCAAAATCATCTTTCATAGCAACATAAACTACTTCAATATCATAATTATCAGTGTCACTATCAGTTTCCTCTTCAACAATATAACAGGATTTCTTACCTTTGTCCTTTTACTCTTTGTACCTTCGGTGATCTTTGTTATCTCTCTTATCCTTGTACTTTCTTTCTCTTTCCTCATCCTTGTCAGTCCTGTTAGGACATCTTGTTGCAATATGGCCAACTGGTGCAAGAGAACCTTCTTCCTTTATGTTTTAAGTCTTTGTGTGTGTTGGATATCCCTAAGGTCATGTTGACCATGTGTATGGGATCCATTTGGGACATGTAGTCCTAAAAGGTCTTAGGGAGAGTAATGAGTCTTACTTGCCCAATATGGGATATATTGCTAGGATATAATGTTAGGTCTTGTTTTTGAGGTTTTAAGCATGGATAATTCTTGTGAGGACCTAGATAGAGTCTAGGACTCCTTGTTAGCTTCCTAAGCTCTTTAGGGAAGTGAATTTGAAAAGTTGTCATCATTGTTGTAAAAGTTTCTTAGCAGCTTTTGCAACGTTACTCGGTCCAATTAACCTCAAGGCCTAAACTGATGATTAAGGGTCTAAAACCTTTTGTAAGAAGATTCTAAGGCTATTTTTTTTTTTTTTGGCTCATATCCTGAGGTTGGAGGTCATACTGTACGGAGGATCTATTTTGAGTGTGTGTGCATAGTCTATTTTGTATTGGTTTTGATGGAACAATGAGTTAATGGAAGGAATGTTTGTCTGAATCAGATCTCTTAGTTGATGTGTAGTGTTTTTATGTGGATCTACTCTCTATTTGTGAAATTTTTATATGGTTTCATTCCTATTTACTTTTTTTAGTTTAATCTTTTCTAAAACTCCTGGTTCTCTAGTTTCAACCGAGGAGCTTGCACAAATGAGGGTCTAACTCACTATCCCAATATTCAATTTGTATGAACTTTTGGGGATAGTGAGTAGACCCCATTTATGTATCATACATGGGAGGAGGGGCCCTATAATGCATGCTAATAATTTTTACAATCCATCCCTAGGTGAGCCCATGCTAAGCCCGACTAGGAAGGATTGAGTGAAGCAGTAGTATAGCTTCCAGAGGAGTGATGGGAGCTGAATGATAATAGTTGGGGGTATTTTGTACAGTCATTACCAAGACATGGATGTAATCATAGGAGCTGATCAATCCATTTGATCAAGGAAAGTCATCTTTTACTTCATTGGTTCAGAGAAGGCCTAAAACTCCTCTAAAAGACCTATTTTTAGTAAGGGGGTTGTACAGCCAGGGAGATACTCAAAACCTCTAAAATCCTTGAGGTCCTACATCATCTATCAAGGATCAATAATTTATTCATAGGGTCCTTTGGGACATATCAAGACTAAAGCCCTACTTTCTTGGAGAGGAGGCCAAATTAGGTCATTTCCTTGTAGCCCTATTTTCCAAAGGAACTACGAGATCGGTAGGAAGAATGGGTGAAGTAAAGGTTGAAACATGTGAAATAACATATTTTAAAACATTTTACCACACCTCCTTTCCTCTGTAAGCTTCCCAATTCATTGGGGGGTGTAATAACCTTATTCTAGCTTAAGGGACACTAGGTGTATGAAGAAGCCTAGAAGCATGAAGATAAGTTTGAGTTTTTGAATCATTTTTGATAGATTGATTGGGCCTAAGATGAGGGGATTGAGCCATTCAAGGCATACTATAGTTCATTGGTGATGGTAGTTACACCGAGGGTCACTAGGTGAACCCAAGAGCAAAGGCTTCTAATAAGCTCCTTCCCAACCTCCCTATCAGATTGGTATCAGAGCTCCAAAAGTTTTTGGGATTGCATAGTGCATGTCAAATTGTGAATCTAGTGGGTCTTCAATCATGGTGACCAATGTGGAGTTACCCAAGAAGGTTGAGGACCAAGAAGTAGATAAGAGGATATTGAGAGAGAAATTAGCTCAATTAGAACAAACATTGAGTGAAGTGCAATTGAAAGTAGAAGTTAGTGACAAGTTGGATTGGTAGGAAGCCAAGGAGAAGGAAATACCTAAGGAGGATAAGACTCTAGAGCTAGATTTTGTATTTCTTGAAGAACCACTTATAAAAGCCTTGAAATCACTAGTAAATTTTACCCTATTTTTCGACGAGGATTAGTCAAAATTTCAATACCAATTGGTCGAATAGATGACTAAAAATATGGTCAAAATTTTTTCATCGATTATTCTACAGGAAAAACCATCGTTGAAATTGTGATGTACCAAGTGGTTGAAGTATCGACTGAATCGTCGTTGAAGTAATCACTTGGAACTGGAAGAATTGAGACCAACTTTGGTCGGCATTATCATCGAAATTCAGACCAACTTTGGTCAGCATTATCGGGAAATTGAGACCAACTTTGGTCGGCATTTTCATCAAAATTGAGACCAAAGTTCCTCGAAATCAATGTCGAAAGTGTAATGCCCTACTAGGGAACCCAAGAGAACTTAACCTAAACAAGCCACTAAGTTTGCAAAATAAGTTTTTTAAAAAAATAGTTAACATGCAAGATAAACATCAATGCAAAAGAAATTACCATTTACTCACAATAACCAACACAAGTTACAACTCTCAAGGGTTCCTTGACAAATATTACTTTAACATTAATTAAATAATTTAGATTAGGTACAATTACAAAACTCAAATAAATAATTGAAGGATAAAAAAACATCATATAGAAGATGACATAAATACAACTGGTACCATAAGGAATCCATAAATCTACATACACTGCACATGTCGCAGGGTATGTAATACAATAACTGAGAAGAGTACAACATGATATCTTTGAATCATTGATACAATGATTCAAGCTCCCAAAGAAGAAGAAGAAGAAGATAGGAACACAACTCCAACAAGGAAGATCAAGAAGGAACAACTACTACAGGGATCATCCAGCACCGGTACATGAATGTCAGAATCTCAAATGGTAAAAGGATCACTACCACCTGACGTCATGAACCAAAAGGTCCACTCCCACTGTGCTGAGGAGATAACAACAAATCCCACTCAGATATACAACATTAAATAGATCAAGCTAGGGAAAGGATCTTGAAAGCTCTCTAAATGAAGGTAAAAAAGTAATAATGCCATGAAAGACTCACTAATCCAGAGGCAACCGACACATGTAGGATAACTAGACTATGCATAGGAAGGTGTCATCATGTATGTCTAACCCTTGAGTTTTGTCCTAGTAATCTTGTTGGATCCCGGCACCCAAGTGACCATACATGGTGGTGATGACTTCTCGTACTGAAGAAGCCATCGACTATGCCAACTCATCCCTTAAAAGGGGGCTAGTCATCTTCTCCATTCCCATCTTAGATTGTATTAGCACTAAGCCAGGGCGAGGAAACCATATCTTGTTAGGTTCATTTTTAAATCTCTCAATGTTATATTTAGTTATCACTTGATTAAGATACTTAACAATAAGTGATCTTAACAACCACTTGTGGGCCCCGATGCTATTGCAAGCCACCTCCTACTACATATCTAGGTAAACTACCCTAGGCTCATAGATCTATCATAGACCACAAGATGATAATAATGTCCCTCAGGACTATTCCACAAAATAATAGAAACACACTAGTTCTCACATAACCATAATGTCACAAAACACTCTCAAAGTGTCCACAAAAGAATATACACATGATCCCATGGATCAGTCATAAACAGTCAATACCATATTCTCCTCTACAGAATATGAAGCAAAACTCAATACAACATGAGCCCAAATGGTCAAATTAGGTGATGATCAGAATACACACACACATCAGACATAATTGAGAACATATCCAACTGACTCATACCCCAGCCTTTGTTTCTCCCCCTAGGTCATCTAGTGCCCAAAACACATTAAGCAAAAGAAGACACTCCGGGCACGAAGAAGACACATTGCACCATAGAAAACTGAGATCTAATTTCATAAGCACTTTAATTCCCATATTGAACATAATTGAATCTTAGCACAAAATGATTAGACCCACTAAGAGGATCTAATCCTAAATAATATAACAACATCATAAATAAAGAACATCCCCTCATGATATCCTATGGAACCAATAGAATTAAAAGCCCAATTTCAGTACTAGCATAAACATTTGTCAAGTAATTGATCCTAATAAAGGACAAATGATTTATATCTTCTAGTATCTATTTTCAAATATTCAATCCAATATTCAATTAAGTCCCTATATCATAGCTAGGACAAATTGGTTCAAAATTAAAGCCATAATTAATTTTAACCAAATTCAATGGACAAATTTATTCTACCAAAACAAAATTAACAAGCATCTATTCCAATTTAAATAAACCAATAAGATTGATTTATTAACATACAAAATAAAATACCACTAAAAATTAAACTAGTTAATTCTACAAAATTAATTAACTTTAAACTAATTTTCAACAAAAACCAACTTAATTAACTAAATTTAATTAAATTAAATAACATATAATACAAAAACTAATTAAATTTATTGATCAACATAAATTAACCAATCATAAATTAATATAATCTAAATTAATATGAACTAAATTTAATATAGTTAAATTTAGTAAAAATAAAATAAATTTTAAAAAAATACTTTATGGGGGGCTGGCCCGCACACATATTTCCCTTGGGATCCACACAACCTCTGCTGCACAGTCCCTTGTGGCAAGGTACTGCCTACGGCAGTCCCTCTGCCACGACAGAGGTTCTGCCATCGACAGTACTTGCTGCCATAGGTACTCCTCCGACAGGTGGTACCGTGTGGGGGTAGGGGGATTTGGTGGCCCCCGCCCCCCCAAAAAATAATTTTTATTTAAAATTTTTCCATATACAATTTCAAAAAAACATACAAATTAATATTTATTCAAACAATTTTTTTTTTCTCAAACACATATTAATTTTAATTAAAATATTTTCCTTTCCTAATACTATTATATATTTTTATATATATATTTTTGGAAAATAAAACAGAGGAAAATGTCACATGCACCTAATTGCATTGACTTTTCCCATAGTTACCTTTTTACTTGACTGTATTTTTTTTAATACCAGAAGATAATAATTTTTAGAGGATCTATCATTGTCATCAGGGGAATATTTTGATCCTCCCCAAAACCCATAAGAAATTGACCTATTAAATTGACTATGTGAATTTTAATTTTCCAAAGCAAAAAGAAACAAAGAAAGGTTATTTAAATTCTAGGATGAATATTTATACCCAGATTGGGTTTTTAATTCAAAGTAATTTTCTTTCCAAGGAGAATTAATTTTCTTTCAACTCTATAGTCTAACTATATAGCAGATTTGATTTTTCGATTTACAAGCAAACTTTTGATAAAATTTCACCAGCATAACAGTACGATGCCAAATCTTCATAAAAGTATAAAAGAACAGATCCAGGGTTTCTCTAACACATAGAATCAAAGAATGCATACAAATCTAAAGAGACTAATCTAGATCTACTCAAACACAGAATTTTACCAGATGAAATAATAGAACACACACACAACAAGAATTCCAGATCCTACCTTGAATCTAATGCCATAATCTGTACTAAAACCCCTGTTGAAGATCTGAGAGTGAGATTTCTTCCAAATCCAATCTTGTCTATAGATCTGAAAACTATGATGAAAGCAGAAACCAGAACCAGATGCACAATCAAGCCCAGAACAGCAAGCAACCACAACAAACCAAGAATCCTCCAAATCTCAAGCACACAAGCTCTCCCAAAATCCTCCTCCTAAGAAACTTGTCTAATCCCAAATGAATGCAATAATTTTCCTAATAGGAATTCAATTCCCAAATTCATGCAATCCCTAAAGACAACTCAAAAGCTAACTCACAGTTCAACTCCAAATTAGAAATAACTCATAAGACAACTCCTAATCAGACTCTAACTCCAAAATTGAAAGTAAATATTAATTAATTAATTAATTAAAATATCTTTTAAATGCACAACACAACTTGACTTTTGCAAACTAGTTGTTCACTTTTGACAACAACTCACTTTTCAATTATGCACATGTTAATAATTTAAAACACATATTAAATAAATAAAATACTTAATGCATCCTCAAATATGCAATTAAATATTTAATTTATTTAATAATACTCACAAACATAATAAAACTCAATTATTAATAAAATAATCAATTAAATCCAAATAATCAATTATTTGATTTTAATTAAATTTTGTCAAAATAAACTAGGACATAATCAATATTAATTTCCAAATACTCAAATAATCAACTTTAATTTAATTTCCTCAATTAATCATAGGAGCATATTTAATCATAAAATTCAACTATGCACCTAACATTCATAATCACATAAAATAATCTATATAAACATAAATCAACTATAATCAATAAATGAATAATCACATAAAAATCACCCACATAACCACAAATCAACTAAAGCCAAATGAGATAAAATTAGACAAAACCAAAACCAAGCAACACCAGAAAGGGATCCACGAACTTTGCCAACCTGAAAAATTTGGATAGGGTAGTCAATTGATACTTATCGAACAACTAGGATAAATGGGTTTGGGTTAGGGTTTTGGATCCATGTTATCTCCCCTCTCTTACCATTTGAGATATTGTGATAGGGCACACTCATCTTAACAATTCAGGGAAGTTGATACCCGGTACCTACAAACCTGCATACAAAACCTGCATGTACATACATATACAACTATATAATAGACAATGGTAGGGATCGGTCGATCTTGTGGATCTCGCAAGTAAGTAACTATGACTCCATCCCTCAACCACATCAAGCACGTCAAATAGAAATGTAAAACAAGCACATCAACCATACACATGTAAGTATGGGGTCAGTAAAATCATACACATCAATGATTTCCTAACATATAATCTATCATCCTAAAGTAATTATATCATTTATAAAATCGGACTAGGGGCAGGGTACTACAGAATGCATAGCATTCTCGTCGAACCTACTAGTGTGTAAAGGTCAAAATTGAAACCAACCTTGTGTCACATTTTCCACCAAAGTTTGTCGAAATCAACATCGAATGCATAACATTCTCGTCGAACCTACTAGTGCGTAAAGGTCAAAATTGAGACCAACCTTGTGTCGCATTTTCCACCAAAGTTCATTGAAATCGACGTCAAATGCATAGCATTCTCGTCGAACTTAGTAATATTTCAAGGTCAAAAAATTGACCAATACTAAGTTTTGGTTAAAAAACAATGTGATAGTGATTGAATAGAGCATTTTCATTGTGTATATATTCACAGCCTCAAGAAAATTCAAACTGACTAAGAAAGCTTCATTTACTTACAAATTTGTGTGCTTGTCTGAGTTTGATATGCAGATCAAGTTGTACAACCTTTAGAACAGATCCTGTTCAATTAAGGTCATACAACTTGATCTGCATATCAAACTTAGACAAGAACACAAATTTGTAAGTAAATGTTGAACAATTTAAAAGACTATTTAAGTGTTTTGACGATTTGATTATTTTAAAGATAGAACCAAAGAAATTTACCAATGCTAGAAAGAATGATGGTTGAATACAAGAAATGGAAGTAGATTTAAATCAAATTGAGCAAAATTAGACTTAATTAGTTCCAAGACCTATAAATGACAATGTGATAAGAACAAAATTGGTATTCAGATATAAATTGAATGAAGACAAAGAAGTGATGAGAAAAAAAAAAAAACAAGGCTACTTTGTAAAGGCTATTCACAAGTTGAAGGGATTTACTTTGAAGAGATATTTTCTTTGGTAGAAAGAATGGAAATAATCAATTTATGACTTTTTGCATATATAGTTCATGAGAACTTCATAGTATATCAAATGGATGAACAAATCAATTCTCTTGAATAAAGACCAAGATGAAGTCTACATAGAATAACTTGATAGATTTCATCTATTAGAAGATTCAAACATGGTAGGAAAACTTAAGAAGACATTGTATATTCCCAAACAAGCTCTTATGGCTTGGTTTGTAAGATTGGATAAGTACTTACTCTAGCAAGGCTTCAAGATGAAAGGTACCATAGATAGTAATCTTTACATAAAAATTAAGGAAGATATATTTTAATAGTTGTTGTATATGTAGATGTTATAATCTTTGGCGGAGGTGATGAAATACATAAGAAGTTTGTTGAAGAAATGTAGAAAGAGTTTAATATATGTCTATGTTAGGTGAGTTAACATTATTTCTTGGAATTCAAATACTTAGTTAGATAATGATATCTTTATTGATCAAGAAGTATATGTCAAGGAAATGTTAAGAAAATTTGGTTTGGAGGTTTGCAAACTAGCGAGCACTCCTATGGTGACAGGCTATCATTTGAATAAGGATGATGAGTCAAATCTAGTTTATTAGACACTATATATAGGTCCATGATTATGGGTCTACTATTCTTAATTGCATATAGGCCTAACATAATGCATGCAGTCTATTTGGTTACAAGGTTTTAGGATATATCTAAATATCTAAATATTTTGTTGATTGCCTATATCAAAGTGCTCTTCAAATATCTAAGTATTTTTAGTACTAACCCTGAATCAGGGTAATCAAAAAGCAACTAAAATGTAGAAGCCTTGTGTTCAATATAAATCAATGACCCCACAAGTGGTATTTTTATGGGGAATATATTGTATTTTATGTGTTTCATGTTGTAGGGAACCATGCATAATTTATCATGTGGGTCCAATAAAGGGAAGGTATGAAACTATTACAAAATGAGATATTTGGGATTTGGTAGTCAGTTTGATCATATAAGGCATTTGTGAAGAATACTGTGGGCTGTTAGTGAGAATTTGTAAGAAGTGTAAGGGTCATGATGATTGAGGATAAATCAAGAATTTGTTTGAATCCAAAAGAGTGACTATCTTTACAACAAAGACATGTCTGTAACATTGGACAGTGAAAGGTGTAGAAGTTTGTAGTTGGTTGGTGGAAAAGTGTTGGGATGGAAGGTGGAATATTATGAATCTTTTTATGAATACTAGGAGGTAAGAATCCTAGGTAAGTGATTAGTTATCAAGTTTTGATACAAGGGTTGGGTCAAAGAGGATAGTCACTAATAGGAAGAGTTCATGCTAAAACAAGATGTTGTCATGGAGTCAGGATTGTGTGATCAGACTTGGAGTTGGTTGTAATCAGGGTTAGAGAGGTCAATGTAAGGATGTATAGATAGGATTACTGATGGTAAGAATTATCCTAGGTTGAATATATGAGGGATGAAAAGGGTATTTTTTTCTAGGTACTATTAGGAGATGTGTAAGCAGTCCAAGGTTATGTAGATAGCACGAGTCTTATGAATTCCATCCAAGTTTGAAGAATGATAAGCATTTGTGTGACTAGACATTGATGTTGAAGAGTGGAGTATAGTGGACAGATAGCCATTGCTTGGATTTAGACAAGCCCCTCCTTGGTAACACTTTAGTCTTCCTTAGCTAAATAGTAATAGGTTCTATATATCTGTTCTTATTTTATTTTATATCAATGTAGATGTTTACTCATTTATGAGCGCTATATATATAAATAATCTTGATTATCAATAACAATATATATTGATTTTCATTATGAGAAATATATATATATATATATATATATATATATATATATATATATATATATATATATATATATATATATATATATATATATATATCTGTGTGTGTGTGTTTATTATAATATTTAACCTTTCATTAGATTTTATTATTATTAATGTACATATACATACATATATATACATGTATGTATATATTTATGCATCTAAATATAATACCATTATTTGTTGGCATAGTAAGTAATTCATAAAGTATCCATTCCTTTATTCTTCCTCCCACCTTATTCACTGTTGTATATTATAATTCTCATTTCCTCCTTTATGTATATATACACTTTATATTTTTCTTGTCTCCTAGCAATGCTTCTTACAATCTTGATATACTTAATTCTGTGTGAACCCACAATAGTAGGTTACACTTTTTTGCCTAAACGGACACTGAACTCTACATTTTGAAAAAAACTTTCAAATTCAAATATATATTGTCGTTAAACCATTTGAAATAAGAAGATGAAGTAAATTAGAGTCTTTTAGGATTTTATGTCTACATTCTAAATATATTTTTTATTTTTATTTTTGAATTGATTTGACTGGTTTTTTCTTTCTCCCACAAAAACTGGTATGTTGCTGAAAACGTCATTTTCAAAGAGTTACATTGTTTTCATAGAGCATAACTTTTTTTCTAAAATAAATATCAATGTGATTCTTTCAAAATTAGTTTTGTAACATCAATACAGAGGGCGTGCAATTTCTTTTATGACATTATCATGATTATTTCATATTTTATTAACTTTTGAAGTTGACTAAACCATAATTTTGACATACCTTGACTGCATAGCTTATAACTTGTCATGTATTTGTCCAATTTTTTTTAAATTTTTTTTTATATAGAAAGATAACTTAAATAACTAGGGCATAGATATTTTTTAGAATTTTTTTCTCTCTTTTACTATTTTTCCATAAGCGTCAAACATAGAGGTAGACATACGATGAAATATCTATGTTTAGTAAAACTAAAAATACAAAGTCATAATAAACTTAATATATATTAAAATTATAATCATTGGAAATATTTTCCTCATTAGTACCTTACTAAATAGATAGGTTTGTCAAATAAATTCATTTGATCTCCTGAAAGATATATTCAAAGTGATTTTTTGTCAGCATTTTAATAGGTGCGAAGGAGACTCCATTGCAGGTATGAATGAGGAGTATAAATGTTATATCAATGTTTTTTTCATCTAAGAGGCTTTGAGCTAACCATTTGTAATTAATTACTTCAAATGGAACCTCTCAAGGCTTAAATAACCATATCTTATTAAAAATATGTTATTTCAGCAAAAATCAACATGTCTAATAAAGTGTAACCCACTATTGTGGGGTCACCCTTCTTCTATACACTTCATTATTCTTTTTATCGCTTATCTGTATTTGTATACTATCTGCTGCCAACCAGCACTGAATAGTCTCATTGTGTATTGATTTACCTTTAGGTCAGAGACTATGAAAATATGTTCAATGCCTAAGAAGGTTGTTCATTAATTTCAACTATCAAACACTGTTGTAGATATATATTATGCTTTTTTTTATATGCTCCATATTATTGCAGAAGATTATTCTTCAACTCTTATTTCCAATACTCCTGTTCCATTTTTTCCCTTCGTTGGATTGTGGTCAATGTTCCATTTATACCTTCCAAAACTAAAATGTTGCATCTCTTACCAAGCGGTTCTCTTCATGAATAATCAACTTTATTAACAATGATTATTGGTTAGAACCATCGTTGTTATCCAGATTAATCGATGTCTCTTTTTGTATTTATTGACTCTTCAAAACAATTTCAATAGCCATTGGTAAAATTAAGTTTATATGTTGACCATCATATTATTTATTAATAATATGCTCTTTCAATCCTAACAATTTGATAATCTTATGTCTTATCCTTGTATCATGGGTATATTCATTGTGGCTTCCCCAAACTGACAAATTGATATGAGTATAAAGACCAATTGATGTGTATTCACATTTCATGGTCACTGCCATATATCTGAGGTCAGCAATCGCTATTTATAATATAATTTATTATATGTTTAGACAAATTATATTTTAACATTGCTTGTCTTACTTTATCGGGCCTTCCTATACCGTCTTGCTACTGTTGTTTATTGTAATTAGAAATTCTATTCAATACTAATTAGAAAGGGGGCATCATAGTTTATGATATTTTTCATTAAAGAATGGATATGTGTTTGGGCCCACTATGCCTCTGCATCATAGTGGTATCAGAGAAAGGGACTAGATATTTGCAAGTTAAATATTGAGAAGAATCTTAGAAAAGGTGAAGATGAAATTGAAAAAGATAGAGACAGACATGGTAAAGGTGTTGAAAAAGAACCTAAAGAAGGGAACAAAGAAAAGAGATAAATACGAAAAAAGAGAATATGAAAGGAGACAAGAGGAGATAAGAAGCTTGAGGAAAGCATTATAGGAAAGTACAGAAAGGAAAAGGAATTTGAAAGAACTCATGGAGAAGGATAGGAGGAATACTAGTGATAGGTTTGCAAAAAAATGTAGGCACTTAAGAGAAAGGTCATTGAAGGTAGTGAAAATTTGGCATTTGAGTGTCAAGAAGAAGGTGCAATGGTCTGTGCAAAGGCTAGTAGAAAGAGGAAAGTTGGTGGATGAGAAAGACAAGGAATCAAGCAATGAAAATGTTCTTGATGTTGATTCAGAGATGTAAGATGCTAGTGAAGATAGCAAAGAAGCAAGTCTTGAAGGGCTTGAGAGTGATAAGTCAGTTGTGGTAGGCACTATGTTGTTTCCTTTGGAGGAAGATAAGGGTAGTATGAAAGTTACTACTATGACATCACATAGTGAGGGAAATGATGTGGCCATGGAGGTTGATGATTGTTTGGTATACCAAGAGGAATGACATGAGAGTAAGGATCAGTTGGTCTCAAGAGAAGAGACTAAGGATGAGTTAGCTATGATGATGGGCCATGAAATAGCTCAAGAGATTGTTTACTCTCCAAGCATGGAGGCATGGTATGTTGATGGTGTCAAGGAAGAGGAGTGTCTTTGGAAAGTAGATTTATTAAAGTTTTAGATGTATGCAAAAGTAGAGATTCAAAACAGGAAGAGGAAGTTGTTGATGGCCAACAAAGAGAAGTAGGTGTTCATGTTGCAAAGAGAAGTCAAGCCAAAAGTCAAGATCAAGGAGTGGGGGTTTGAACATGATGGAAAGAATCACACTACCAAAATTTAACCATCACACTACCGCAATTTAACCATCACACAATGACATTAGCAATTAAGAGGGAACATAGATTAGACCATGACATGCATACAAGGATACAAAAAAATGATTTTGAGATATAGACTTGTGCAATCCAATCTCCCAAGGAATAGACAACACCATTTATCACCATCTTTGCCAAAACAGGATTTGTCTTCAAGGCCTCTTCATACGCAGTCCAATTATGCACAGGAGCATATTTGACAATCTCATAGAGGGTCCATCCCTAAAAGCAAAAGCACCATTTCAGTTTGAATATTGAATATATAAAAATATAATAATGAAAGAAAAGAAGACAATCATACGTTGTCTAATTTTGAGGTATAGAATAGCAAATATAAGCTGAAAAGCCAATAAAAAACATAAGAGACAAATCACACTTTCAAGAAAGTACAAAAAGAAAAGCAAGATAAGTTCTTATTAGGCCACTGAAAAGCTTTCAGTATTTTAGATAAGACATCATAGGTATTTATTTGTATTCTGAAGCCTTGTTATAGAAATTTTTTTTTATTAATCCTCAGTATTAGTTAGCGAATCTTCTTCTTTCTTTCTAAATTCATGGATGATTCTATTTTTTTGCAGTAAATAGCACATGTAATAGATAAACATGAAATTAGCAACAAATATCTACCTCTAAATACAACTCCAAATGAATGAATAAAAGAAGAAAATGATAATCTTGATTGGGTATCTAGTAAATTAAATAGTTTAATCATGCAAATAGATGTGGATAGTACACATCATAGTGATGAAGAAACAATGCTACTAGGGTAGTCACATACAAAGAGACTAGCTTAAGAGGGAACACAGATCAGACCATGACATGCATACAAGGATAATAAATAATTATAGTATGTTCAACTAGAGATAAGAGATCAAACAAGGCACCTGCATGAAATAGTCATGTATCAAGTGCAATAACATGATCAAGAGATGGTTTAATCATTAAGAGTCACAACTACCAAGAAATAGAGCATCATGATTACATATGGAAAAAAGAGGTGTTATAGGTTTGCATCACACATGCTTAATGCAAAAGTTTCTAATACAACTGAAGAGAGTAATTAATATGGAAAATTAATCAAATGTAAGAAACATATGGCATTGATTTTGATAGTTTGATCAAAGGCCACTTTGTAGGCACCACACACCAATCTTGGAAAGGAAATAGAGCCTATATACCCATATTTGTTTGTCATACCCTTTTTGCAAGGAACTAAAAAATTATTCAAATTAAACAAGTATGAACTGTAAGAGACTAAGAAAGAAGGCAAAGGTGTTACCTCACTAGGATGATAGTAATAATGAGACAAAGAACCATGAAGACTAAATCCAAGGAGACCAGATCTGAACATTCAGGTTTGATCAAATTCAAAAATTGGTTTGCCTTCATAGCACTGTCAAGTCAACAGCATGAGCATTATTTTGTGTCTAGAGTGTCATCAATGTTTTTAAATGTAGAATGAAATGGTTGTAAGTATGCATTTCTACCACATGCAAATGATTTTGAGATACAGACCTGTGCAATCCAATCTCCCAAGGAATAGACAACACCACTTATCACCATCTTTGCTAAAATGGGATTTGTTTTCAAGGCCTCTTCATACACAGTCCAGTTATGTACAGGAGCATATTTGACAATCTCATAGAGGGTCTATCCTTGAAAACAAAAGCACCATTTCAGTTTGAATATTGAATATATATGTAAATATAATGATGAAAGAAAAGAAGACAATCATACGCTCTCTAATTTTGAGGTATAGAACAACAAATATAAGCTAAAAAGCCAATCAAAAACATAAAAGACAAACCACACTATCAGGAAAGTGCAAAAAGAAAAGCAAGATAAGTTCTTATCAGGCCACTGAAAAGCTTTCGGTATTTTAGATAAGACATCACAGGTATTTATTTCATTTTTTTCATGAAGTATATGCACGATGGTATATTGATTTATTATTATTTCCTTATATTGTTTTATAAAGTATCTCTGTTAAATGCCTTTTGTCTTTTCTTCCACAAGTCATTCTTACAAATAGATAGTAAAGAGGTATGACATACTACACATCTCAAATTGCTTCTCCACCTCCTCCATCACCAATTGAGGTATGTTAACAACAATTTCCATCACATCATTTCTTTTCATTGCCTCATCATACTTTTCCCCTAGTGCACCAAGGACTGCAAAGAAAAAAGATAAACAAATCACAAGCATATAGCGATGTTAGAATAGTTACTAAAATGGTCATAAATTATGTTCTTATAGTAAAAGAATACTTTGACATAAGAAAAAAACTACACAATATTAAAACATAACATTGTTCTTTAAAAACTAAAAAGGTACCTATAATGAAAAACTTCATTTTGACTTGCTAATTGGTTGTCACTATTAACTCTAAGCTTATCTTTAAAGTTTGAGCTTCACTTGGTTTCGAGAATAGTTTAATATTCTCTACTAAACAAGGCCAACCACATGAAGGTGGAAGCTCATTTGGCCCCTCCCCCCCTAACACCACTCTAAATTCCCAATTAACATTTAATAACATTCATTCTTTCATTCATTCATCCATTTTTGAAATATAACATTCAATCATTATAATCACATGATAACATTCATTAACACAAAAAATTCATTAACACACAACATTCATGAATAATTCATTGACACGCAACATTCATGAAGAATTCATTAACACATCATTCATCAACATTACTAGTACAAAATTACATCCATTAAGACAACATTCTTTCATTAGCAAAAAATGTTAATTATAATCATTTATTTTTGGGTTTCTTGCTATTTTTTTTAATCATGTAATTTCTAAGAGGAAGATCAATGTCCTCGTCATTCCCCTCCTCTAATGATTCTAATTCCAATGCATGTCTCCTCCTCATCTGTTCAGGAACATGAGGCCATTGCGCCAAAGGGGGGGGGGGGGTCCGCTGCAATAACAACTATTTCATGAGTTAAATTCACACCATTTCATATTAGTGAATTACAAGTATTTAATTAAGTAAAAGAACTATAAATCAAAAAATTAATTTAAAAGAACAAAACATAGATTTTCTTTACCTGAATGTGCCACATGATCTACATGGTGATTAGTCTGAACATCCTTCGGCACTCATTCAGCATGACATGATTCTGTATCCTCTAAAATATACACAAAAAGGTTACACCAAGTTCAATTTAAGATGTTAAATTATATTAATAATTACATAATTAGTTTTAAATAGAAAATGAGCACCTCCATCGACAGTACGATGCACATTAGGGGCTTCATCATGCAGTGTATGATCTGTGTCATGATTAAGAGGCTGCATTGCAATGTCATGCACATTATAATCAAATAGATTGTTGCTCAAGTATTCAATTTCTAATATATTTTTTGGCATATTTACCTTTGCATGTGATGTAGGAGACTCTTCGATTGGGCCAGTGGAAGTTTTTTGTAGGCATTCAGCCACAGCTTTATAGCCTTCCTTGAAGGCAATTTTTTTGTGTTCTGCTATGGCCTCTAAATTAAATTTAGAGCCTTGCATTTTTTGATTAAACAAAATTATTTGCATTTTATAAATAATTTTTCTTTGCAATTCATTTACTGCTACTTATAATTTGTGCTTTAATTTTGGAATATCCACCAGAGCCAAGTCTGTGCTGCCCAATCTTTTGTAGCCTAGCCTTTGTTTCCTTTGATGTGTCCTGCAACCTTTGAAAAGTTTGAAATATGTTAGATGATATAGATATAAAGATCACTAATTAGTGCATTATTACATTGTACTAGTAGTTAATACTATTGCATACCTTCTTCTCTCATTTGTTGGTGTAATTCTTCTTTGAGCATCCCCTTTCTCCTTTGCATCCAAAATGAACTCATTCCAATCCCTCACTGGAATAAAGGGAGGGTGCTTCTACTTTGGGTTCTGGATGAGACTCTTTCTATATGAGTCCCTCACAATCTTAAGATGTTTGCAAGCTCTTTCTAAAATTTTCTTCTCATCAAAAATATTATTACCAAACTCATGCTCTAAATCTTTAATGAGTTGATCTTTTAATTTTTTGTCTTGCAAGTTCCACCTTTTAAGAAAAAACACAAAATTGTTAGATAGAAAAATTAACTAAAGTTGTGTACCTTGAATATAGTAAAATAAAAGACCCAAAAGAAAGGAAAAATATTGTACCAATTAATGATATGAAAAAAAAACAATGGGATAAAGTTAGTTCACTTATGATGTTTCACCTTGTACGTATGGTGGACCTAAATATATGCAATGCGAGGTCATAAAGAGTCTTATAAAATGAATCATTTCTTGCAAAAAATGTCATGGGATAATCAATCCAAAACTTGTTATGAATAGGTAAATGCATATTACAATATAAAAAATAATAATTTTAAAGTGCCTAGAAGCTTAGGACATTTTAAAGGCATCAATTCATTATCGTCAATCAACAATGACATCTGCATAACTCTTGTGCTAGAAACATGGGTAGATCTAGGAAATGATGGTAAATTATCACCAATAAATGTACTCTGATCTATATCTGGCATACCAGACGGTGCCTCTGGTGTATCTCCTACTCCAAAAAATTAATCCACTATGTGATGCACCCAAGATTAAAGTACAAATTATCAAATCATAATTAACACAAAATGAAATATAGCAAAACAAGGATTTACCAGCTGGCATAGACCGTGAAGGTGTCAATGTTTGCATGCACCTTGTTGCTGACATTGGACTTGGCAATCTCAGATGGATGTCTGTCGAACTCCTAGGAGGAGTCTCCTGCACTTGATGACCTGAACAATACATTGTTAGTGAAGACATTCTGAAATAATAAAAGTAAGAGTTAACTTAAGAAGTTTTTGAGTGTTTCAAAGAAAAAATTCCTTGTAACTTGTCAACTAAAGGATTATTTTACCTGAGGTGGTAGGAGCTCTGCTAGTACCGGCCTCACCGCATTGTCCTTGACCAGGTTCTAAATCATTTTTCAAAAAATCCTGTAACAAGAACACATATTACATATTTTACTTCACAACATAAAAGAGTATAAAATATAAACCTTTATTGAACTTTTTTTATAACTAAAGATTCATTACTACTTACTTCATAGCGACGTTCTTGCACTTTCAATTTAGATAGCCTCTTCAACATCTCCTCGGTTGGAATATTTGCTTCATCCAAAATTCTCATTATTTCTAAATTGTTTTTTTTTAGTTTTTTCCTCAACATAATTGTTACATTAGGAATTTTTGTGATATCATCATCAAAAGGGGTAGCTATTGCCTCTGTTACTGTAGGTGCTTTTCCCCTATCCTGAACATCAAATTGTGATAGGAATATCAATAAAACTATCATAAAAACTCCAAAACCGTAAATAAAATAATATAATAATATAACATTTTTCAACTATCTAATTTGTACAATTTCAATAAGGTTTACCCTTGCTGAAGAATGAGTGGGAGGAGCATCCTTGTGGCCTCTATCATGTGCGGGATCCATATCGTCCTATGACAAAGATTAAATATAAAAACTTTAGCAAACTGAAAGCAATAGACTTAGCAAAAAAAACTTATTAATAAAATGGTATATAGTACTTACCACCCTCATGATAGTAACTTTGTTTGCATCTATGTGATTTAAATGGTAATCTATTAGCAGTTCTTCCCCTGCACTTATTGATTTTATCACACATACAAAAAATTGATTCCCCTCATGCACCTCAAATATGCAATTGGGTTGCTTATTAGTTGAGGAAGGTCACGTACTATTTATAAAACCTGTAATATTACCTATTGCTTTTGGTCTCCCATCAATATACATTGCAAATCTTTTACTTTGATCATTTTATTTTCATTGTATATAATTAGCTGATAGTGCATACCTATGCATACTCTTTTTATATTGAACAATTCACATTCAATCATTGTAATTGTAACACAAACCAACATACTTGAATAATTCAACAACTTTGGTGTAACATACCTTTATTCCATCCATGGAAAATAGGCCCAAACCATGTAATGAGGATGGAGCTATGTAATATATCCTCTCATTAACACAAAAATCAGTGTTAATTGGAGGTAGCTCATTGGTTACCCATTCTTTCTCAATATGTGTGTACCGAAAGGGCACCTTGATGTCGCCTTTGGTCTCATCCTCATAAGAACATGACCCCCCTTTAGCAAGGAAAAATTGCATGTGTTTATCAATTTTTTTTCTAATCTTTTGACCTCTAGTTGATCTCCCTATTTTAGTCGTACTACATGTAGAACTTTCATCTGGCATTCCCTCATTTCCTTCATTCAATGCAGATAGATCTAACAAGTACCTATTTGGTGGGTCCTGCAATCCATCAAATGAGATATTGTCACGTCCCCGCCTCAAAGAGAATTTTGATAATATTTAAATAATATATATAGAATAATCAAGTCGTGACCCATACATATGGTTCTTCTTTGTCTATAAGTGGGAGATATAAAATGTACTAATTTGAAAGTGATTATATAATTATATTTCTATATGGTTCTTCTTTGTCTATATATACATTATATGATTATATAATATGTCTATTTATAACATACGTGCTTAGTGATAAACAAGAAGAATATAAGAAAATTATGTCTATTTATTGACTTATACCTGCTGATCCATGTCATTGTGCATGATCCACGCCAAAAGGGTTAAATTTCCTGCATATGTTAATCATTTATCTTAAGTTAGCTAAAAATTACATGATACGTATGCTACAAATAACTTAGAAGACAACATGAACAATATGCAACATCATAAACATGAACAAATTTACCTTATATATGGAATGCGAGATCGTCAATAGAAGGGGTGATGATGTTTGTAGTCAATTGCCTTTTTGAAAAAAGGGTGATAATCAAATACAATATATACATGTATCAGTAGCAATTAATTGAGCATCGTAAGCAAAACATTGGTAATTATAAATCACATATGTTGTAATCATTAGAATTGAACACAATAAATGTGCAATCATTACAATTGAAATCAATAAATCATGTCAATCATTTCATTGATCATTTCAATCATGTCATTGATCATTTTCTTCATCCATCTCTTCATCATCATCATCATCATCATCATCATCATCATCATCGTCGTTGTCGTCATCGTCGTCGTCATCATCATCATCATCGTCATCATTGCCATCATCACCATCATCATCGCCATCATCATCATCATCATCATCATCATCATCATCATCATCATCATCATCATCATCTTCATCTTGATCTTCATCATCTACTTCTTCATCATCTTCAATATCTTCTTCTTCCGTAACATTATACTTTATCGGTCTTCCTCTTGGATCATGTCTAACAACAAATGACCAACCCTGTTTATGTGGAACCTCTGAGTAAAACACTTGCTCACATTGGCTTGGAAGAACATAGGGCTCATCTCCAACCAGCTCAAATGACCTTGTATTAATCATTGTAAATCCATTATCATGTTGAATAATAGTTCTATCTAAATCATTTTGATTTAGTCATAGCCTATACCATTTGACGACGAATAGAACTACTTTGAAGGAGTTAAAGTCGCACTCAATTATATCATCCAAGATGCCATAGTATCGATTTTGAGATTGTTGAGGATGTATGTCATTTCTAGATGATATATTAGTGACTTCAAAAACTACAATTATCCCAGAATTACAATTTTTCTTTGTGTCATCCAACTTTTTTATGCGAAATTTGTGGCCATGATAGTACATAGTTTTGTGGTTCTTGACCTACAATTTTTCAAGCGTGTGTAAATTATTTGCATCATGATTTGATATGAAACATATGAGTCATGATCATTAATAAATTTGTACGTACCTCTCTACCTCTTAAACCATATGCTAGATCAATTACCATTGGTGTAACATTAAAATCTTCATTACGATGAGCTTCTCTAACCAATGAAGCAACACCTTCCCATGTTAATGAGAAACTATTTTATTGACATCATTCAATCCATACCATCATCCAATCAAGATTGTTCACAATATACAAATGTATTGCATCCCACTCTCGACCAACTATATAAAAAAAAATACACCAATTATAAATAACTTATATTGAAGATTTATAAGAATTAATTAACTACAATAACATCTTATCTTTACCTCTCACTTTCCTCAATATACCTTTTCCCATCAAGTACTCCCCTTCAAATTTGTTAATGGAGTTGAGATCCCAAATATGATCTACATGGATCTTTGCTGCAAACTTAGGAAGATATTCACTAATGTACACCATGGTCTAGTATACCATATATCCCTCCACCATAGAACCCTCAGGATGTGCTCTCTATCAAACCAAACTTTAAAAAAATTTCAAGTGCCTCTCAACCATCCACATTGACCTAGTTGGTACAGGTCCACACAATTCAATCTCCTCAACTTGATGTATGAGGTAGTGTTCTTGTGCATTGAAAAAATTTGAAGGTAGACACTTTTGCATTTCACACATAAGAAGAGGAATTTTTCTCTTCCAATATATTATATCTTCTTTATTGATTTTTTTTTATGAAAACCACCTCATGTATTTTCCAAGATCATATATAACTTGTTTGACACTGTTGGCAAAGTGGTGTGGGAGAAATAGAGGTAGAACGTACTACAATATTTGTAAAATGATCTTATCAATATTTTATAAAAGAATGCAATGAAAACTACATGCTATATACAAATATATAGTGAATACAAAATAACATGAATTACCTTAATAAATGTATGCCAATCATGTGTTTTCATCCCTAGCCCAAATTCACTTTTCTTTGATATGAGATCATTTATGTTTGTAGAAAATCCTGTGGAAAATCATATTTTTTTTATGACTTCTTTTATAGCATTGTTCTATTGCTCTGACAATAACCAACTAAGGGCACTTGTATTAATTTGGTCTCCATTTTTATTTGATCAAATGACATTTTTCATTGCATGGTTGGATTCTTCAATGTCACTACAAATTTTGATAATTTTGTCTTTGTCATGCCTTCCATCCAAGATTTTTCATAATGTCTCTGTTACATTCTTTCCAATATGCATAGGATCAAACAAATGCACAATTGAGAGTTTCTCATACTACAACAACCTACTAAATTGCATAGGATAACTTTTTAGTCCTTTTGAAAGTTGGTCATTGATGCCTTGACGACCTTCACGAGCATCAATTACATCATTAGTAAACAAAACACAATATCAAAATATAAATTTCAAATAAAAATAATCAGATGGAATGACATAACTTTGATGATTTATTTTATTGTATGTTGACTTCCATAGGTGAGATGTCATTCTCCGTGGCTTTGATGTAGTCTCTTCTTTCCCATTGAAAAGATGTTTTTTGGTAATTTGGTACTTATGATTTCTGTGGAGAAAGTGTCTATTCTCATCGAACACCTACTTTCTTAAACTTTTTGAATGACGAGATTTCATCTTTGGACCACAAACTGGACATGCAAATTTCTCCTTTGTCTGAAGACCTACAAGATCGTGTATAATTGGATGAAATATGTTAACTTTGTGTTAGCACTATAACATACCAAAAAAGAAGTGTTAAGAAGAGAACATACCACAAAAATGTGTTAGCCCAAGGGTATCATGTATTGTCCATACAAGCATTGCATGGAATTGAAATTGTCTTTGTCCTATTGGTCTAGAGATGTCATACATAGTGACCTCATTCCATAACACCATCAACTCATCGAAAAGGGGCTCAATATATACATTGATATCTTTAACTTGGTACTTACCTAATTGAATGAACAAAAAAATTACATAATTATTATGACCATTTTGATGGATTATTTATAATAAATTAATTTAGATGACTATTAAATTAAAAAATACCTGGAACAATCAGTGCCAAAATTATGTGCTCCCTCTTTATGGACAACCAAGGAGGAATGTTATTATTGATAACAAAAACAAGCCACACTGAGTAAGTAGATCTCATCTCTCTGAACAGATTGACACTGTCTGCTACCAATGAAAGCTTGAGATTATGAGGTTCTTCTTTAAAGTGTGGCCATTTTTCCTCTATTTCCTTAAATGTCAAACCATCCGCAGGCATTCGCATAATGTCATATTTACTTCTATTGCATGCATGGTAATCCATAAATTGTGCCAAGCTATTTCACCTGAATAATGATTGAAGACGTGGAATAATGGTAATAAACCAAAGAACCTTGCAAGGCACCTTTTTTATTATTCAATCTAATTGATATCTACTAATATGACAAAAATGGAATTCTATTGCAAATTCATGTTGTTTATGATATATAATATGATCGTTCGGACATCCATGTATTGTTTGATACTCCATTCCAATATCTTTCATAATGGAAGATAATTCTCAGTACAAGCGAGGTAGAATGTTTGATGGTGGTAACAAACACTCACCTATCAACCTACGACCAAAAATATAATTTTTTAATTTAAAGAATATTAATTGCTACATGATTCACCCAATGTTAATTGTAAAGGAATTATGACTAAAATAATGAAAAAAAATGACATACCTTAACATATGTTTCATTGCTACATTAGATAAACCATTCATAACCTTCAAGTTCACCAACAACAATATAGCGGCAAGAAGAGTTGTTTGGGAGCCTTCATATAGGGGCTCGTGTGCCTTCTCAAGTATAGGTACATCAAGGTCTACGTCAACATCACCATCATCATCATCATCATCATCATCATCATCATCATCTTGATCATCATCATCTTGATCATCGTGATCTTCTTCATCATCATGGTCTTCTTCCATGGGATCATTACCTTCTACTTCTATATTCACACCTCCATGTTCCCTCATTTGGAAATCCACATTCTTCGGATTGTCATGGTCCATAACATGAAACCTAGGGAGGTTGACCTATATGAAAATGATGACCTTATATTAACCATGACCATGATGTCATCATCAAATCATGTCTTATGTATTTTATAAATTACTAAAATACATACCAATGGATGAAATTCATTTCCCCCTTCAATGTGACCATGTTGCCTACAATGTTCCTCAACTATTTTGATTAGATATCTTCGAGTATTTAAGCCCTTACAAATTTTGCAAGGACAATAACATTTTCCATCACCTTTTCTTTTTAAGTTAGACCACAGTCTAGCAATTGTCTCCCTATTTTTTTGTGCATTGATATTGTCAGACATGGTCTTTCTTGAATGGAATGACTCATTGGTGGAAGAAGGATGATTTTTTTGCAACCTACAAATACAAATTGTTACTGAACAACCATTTTCTCAACTATAATTGTCTCAATGCAAAGGGACATTTATCATACCAAATCAAAGTTTAGAAATGGATGGTTTTGATGCTTTGCAATTACAATAATTAAACATTCATCATTTGGTATTGTGTATTCCATTTAAGTATGTCAACAATGTTCAAAATGTTGTCACCAAGTATAGACATAGGAAATAAAAAAGGGACAAAAGACAAGAAATAAAAAAAATCATTACGACTATAGAAAATATGCATGTTCACAATACTACATGTGCATATAAGAGTCGATCAGAGAAGGTATATGCACAGGTGAAAAACATGCAGATTTATTGAGCGAGCATTACTGGGAGCTCGACCCTGCAACAAATGGACTTGTGATGATATTTCACAATAGTACATGTGTTGCAGGGTAAGCTCCCAATAGTGCTTATACAAATATGAATTTTCATTACACGTGCATATGAAATAGCTCTAATGGTTACTTGATAGAGTGGCTTAATATAAACAAAATGGCTACAAAGATGATAATATGTCGTTAGAATAATGGCAAAGAGAAAAAAATATAAAAATACCACTATAATCCTTTACAAGATCAGCATAAAAATACCACTATAATCATTTCATTTCACAAAGGCAAAGATAAATTTTAGTTAATACCACTAACTTGATAGTGTATGTCTACTATGTCCTTGATCACAACCTCTTCCTTGCTTGATAGTGTATGTCTACTATGTCTACCTAATACATGGCATTTAAAATTAAGGGCTCTCTAATAATAACTTAGATAAACTACCACATCCAATTCAAAAATATTCAAATAAGAAGAGATAACCTTATACTTAGATTTCACATGGATTTCACCAATACATCTCAAAATCATTCTTGCACTCCAAAAAAATTTACTCACTAAATCCCTGTGCTTCTTAATCACCTCATCGTTGTATTTATTCTCTACAATTTACTCTATCTCATGGTACAGTGCAGGAACAATTAGTTCCTAGGATGGATTAAAACATGTTTGGGATTGGTTCTCAATGTAAAAACATTGTATTAGTTATTTCTTACCTTTCTGCACCTTCTTTTTACTATTTCATTGCATTTTGAATTAGGAATATTGGACTGGTATTCCTAGGACAATGATTGGTAGGGTACAGTCAGTTTGGTATTTTGAAGTTTTCTTTATGATGTTAGTTCAAAGATAAAACTAATATGGATGGTAGGAGGATAAAATAGAATACAATAGTTGTTTCTATACAACCTCTACATTCTATAATATACCTATGAGAGCTCTACCATCCACTTCTTTGAAGTGAATCCAAAGTTAAGACTTTACGATTAAGAGAAAGACACAAAAAAATGTCATTTTAAAAGGAAAGAGGCTAGCCAAAAGAATAAAATATGTTGGGGGTAATTAGGACAAATTATCTAATTAGTTGAATAAAGTTTCTTTATTCATTTATTCTTTGAACTTAGGAGTGCAATTTAGATTGAGTTTTATTCAACATGTGTTGTCTCATTCATTATAATATGGACACTTGTCAAGCTCTCTTTTGATCTTCTTGTAGTATTTCTTTATTTTTGAGCACACAAGACAACAAAGTGGGGGGAGTTGAATAAATTTTATGATAAAACCCTAAATTTTTTACTACTTTTTATGTCAAAATATTTACTTCATGAATCAGCAACAATGTAACAATGAAAGAATAATGAATTCTACACAATTGCACAAGTGAACACTAGATTTATATTGAAAACCTAGCTAGGGAAGAACCATAGTGACTGGTTTACTTAAATTTCCTTTCAAATATCTTCATGTTTCATTAAGATTTGAAGGAAGAATACAAAGTTGTGTTTGACTATTTTTGGATTTTGGATTGCAATCAACACTTTGGGATTTGAAGTCTCCTTAAATGGATTGACTCTCCCACCCTGTGGCTAATGTGATTGGTGGGAGGGGTCAAACAATGATAACAATGTATTGAAAGAACAAGACTTTGTAATCTAGAGATTATGACTAGCTATTGTTTAGCAATCTTGAATGTGATAATAGCTACAAGATCTCTTGAAGTATCCAAATCCAGAAGGATACAAGTGAAGATAGTGTGAGTGAAATTGGTAGTGTTTGTATTAACCACTGTAATGTCCCACTTTCAGTTCTCTAGGAATTGTGACTAATTTTAGTTCAAGTTATCACAACCTCACAACCAAGTACCCAATCACTAATTCCAAATTAATTCACAAACCCACCAATCACTGGTTGATGAACACATACATAGGCTAGAACAACAATTCAGTCCTCCTTCACATGGATCACCAAGGAAAATAGAGAAGTTTATAAATGATAAATGGTCAAGTCAAACCCCCACTACCACAAACAATAATTTGATGAGTCCATAGTTGTTAGATATTTGTATCCAACCTTCTCATACCCACATGAATGGACTAGTCAATTCTCTGTTGCAATAGACTCATGTATAAAATCACCAAGATAACACTGTGACATACTCAATCTGGCAGAACAGTCTCAATTTGAAAACCCCTTCAACACACAACATGATACCTTGACACAACACTCATACACTCAAACAATATTTTTGTTGCATTGGAATCTTAATTGGTAAAGAACAAACTATCATAGACTTTGGGGGTTGATAGTTAGGCTAACATGCAAACACCTTAAGATCTAGACCAACTTTTACTACAATATCAAATGAACTCATAGGTTATCAAAACCATGGTATACAATGAAAAAAATACTAAAATTATGTCATCATGAATGTTTAGGGACAATAAAATTAAATGTATTACATATGATTCCAATCAAGAATATGTATTAAGTCAAACAAACTAAATTGTTGTTGGCTGACTGTACCCATGGGACAACAAGTTCCATAAAATGCAGAGAATTAATTTTTATTGATAAAAAATCTTTCAAATTCATACCATTACATTTCAATGTTGATCTCCCCTATCCACACCCATGGATCTCTTTGAAAGTAGACTCCTAACTCTTCTAAAGACTGACTAACTACTAACTACCTTTCAACTATTTGATAACAGTCACTAAATTGACTGTACTAACCAAATAAAGTTAGAATGTGTTGTCAAGTTGACAACTAAAGTTGTCAACTCAACAACTCTACATCCAAGACCTATACCAAAGACTTCTAATGACTTTTAATGACAACCTTATAATTCATACTAATCCCTACTAACTCCAATTAAGCCCTTTTTGGCTTATATTGCCAATATTGGCAATTTTACAACTTATTGCACTCTTAGTGCTTTTAACACCATTTAGAGGATTTAATAGCCTTATTACATTATTTAAAACCATTATTTGTCATTTCCTAATCCCCTAACCAAATATATAACAACTCTTGACAAATAATGGTTTTAAATAATGTGATAAGGCTATTAAGCTAAAGATGACAAATGATGGTTTTAAATAATGTAATAAGGCTACTAACCAAATATCTAACAATTGTTGACAAATAATGGTTCCCCATGGGATTTCTCTCTGGTTTGTGTCACCATTGGAAGGCAAAAAATTAAGCTTACAAAACCATTACAAGACCAAGAAGGTTAAGGAAAGAAAGAAAACCCTCTTTAGCTGAATGAAATGGTTTCAATTTTATTGATTATAGTCAAAGTAAAAAAAGATGAGGTTAGAGGTCCTATTGAACTAATTGCAGTTTTTTTCATTTAGAGATGAGGTTAGAAGTCCTGTTGAACAGGCCCTAAATTAGTGACCCTAGAATCAAGGGTTTGGTGGAAAATGAGTTGGGTGAAGGGTAGAACCTTGTAAGCTTGGAATATATTATTTCTCAACCTCTAGAAGGACTTTTTTATCTTTTGGAGTCACTGGACTGAGTGGAGTTATGGGTTGTTTTGTAAAAGTGGAGAATTAGGCCTAGCGAGGATAGGCTAGGGGTATTGGATCTTGGGTATGATCCAAAGGAGTTAATATTTAGTCTTGGGGAGGATTTGTAGACCCCAAAAGGGTATCTAAATCTTATTTGATTTTACTTAGTTGTTTGGGGAATATTGGAGGAAAAGCCAAATTAATGATTGGTGAGGGCTACTAGCTTTAAGGGTCAGATGTGAGTGTTGGGTAAGAGATTAGTTGCCCAGATTGGATGGATGGATGGAACATGGTAGAAAGGCCATGGGGAGATGTTTCATAAAGTTAGAATAAAGTTTGAGGCCTTGGGTGAAGATATGGTGACTAGGAGGAACTAGGTACACTTGGGGTAGCCTAGGAGACAAATCATTGAGGGACATTGAAGTAAAGAAGTTATTGCAAAGTGAAATGGATTTTCTGTCTGATATGATCAAGATCGATAGGTGTTAAAAATATTTCTGCATATGAATGTGTGTTTAGGTATTATCATGATGGAACTAGCACGAGGGAAGGTGTCTAATATTTTTGCAGACTAGTCCCTTTTATTTGGTGTCCTTTGGAGTCAAAAATACAATTATATGTATGGGTGTCCTATTAGGATGGAGTATGATTATTCTGGATTTGGTATTAAAAAATCTTATTTTGCATGTATTTACCCTTGAGTCATATGAGTAAGGTTTGTTTATGATAGAAAATTTTCAAGTACAAAAATGTCATGACTATCCTATAGAGAATCCTACAGTAAAGGTCAATGTGAGTGTAAACTACATTGAAGGTTTAGAAGTCCATGGCCTCTTGCTATGCAGTGCCTATCCAATTTTAACTCAATAAGGAACCATGTCAGTAAGTGAATCATCCATATTTTCTAGGTAATTTGTTAGTTGAGACTATGTTGAGACAAATATATCAAAACATGAACCTTTACTTGAGTTGTATGAATTAGTGTCAAAGGATTATAACTCAATTGGTAGAGCAGAATTGGTGAGAATGATGATGACAGATTTCAATGATTTAAAGATGACACAAGCCACTCCAAATTTAGGGGCCAAGGCTATTAGCTCTTATGTTTGAGCTTGATGATTTCTTTTTCTCACTTATTATGTTTTCAAAAATGTCAAAAGAATTCCAAATCCTATAATTTAAATTTGTTACAAGCTAAAACAAGAACCATTTTGTTTCAATGAGTTAGGTGAATCCGGAGGACAAACTGTGTACTGGCAGCTATTTTTAGATTCTTGTGGGGGCAGGGTCTTGAGCATTCAGATCTTTTGACATGAATTAGTTGCATTGGTATACACTTGTGTCCCTTGGAGATTCCCTCAATGTTCATGAAGGAATGTAGAACATCTAATAGTTTCCAATGAATTTGTATAGGTTTGAATCAATTCTCTTTCTTGCCAGTTCTTGTGTCCACCTATTTCATCTATTAAATGGTAAAGCTTTATATCAAGTTCGTAATGTTTTTAATGGTAAAGCTGTTCGTAATATTTTTAGACCTAATTTGCACTTTTATATCATGATCAAAGGAAATGATAGGTGATAATCTTTATGGTTAAGGTTGAAACCATACCCAAACACTGAGTCATCAGATTATTATATGTTCATTTTCCATAACAACTTTGGTTGGTTTTTATGTTAATAATTTAGGGTTGTGTCTTAGTTCTAAATGGTTATTTTAATGATGTTTTCAATTGGGTAGAATTAAGTGTTTTTATATAATAAATGTTATGTATCATTGTGAAGTTGACATTGTCAACTCCATGATACTTTTCTAGTTTCTTTAATAAATTTAGCACTCACTCTAATTAGTGATGAGAACCATTACAAGATTTAGCATGAGTCGGTTATGGGAAGTTAAAAAGAAGTTATGAGAATTAGTTTTTAGAAGTGATAAAGTATTTGGGGAAGTCTTTATTGTATATTCAAGCCCCGAAGAATAGGTAGTAGGATAGAGTAGCGTAGAATGAAAGATGGAGAACCGATGAATGAAAAGAAACAAAGTAATGGAACTGAATAATTATTAGAAGGATTTAATTTTATTTCAAGATCCTCAAGTTCTTTACATTCCTATTACCTTTCTCTGTTTAGATTATTGACTGAGGATCTCAAATACAAGTCAGATTAAGCAATGTTGTTGAACTAAGTTTTGGTTGAATGAAACAATGTTGAAGATCTCTGTTTGTTTAATATAAGTTGATTCATGGTTTTATTGAAGTTATTTAAAGTTATATAATTGGTTCATGATGACGATAATCAAGAACCTATTTTTGTTTGTGTCCACTGTGAAAATGAGATATTAACTTAAAATCTCTATTCTTACTATGAATTACAATATCTGATACCACTTGCACCTTATTCTATTGCATTCTCTGATTAGGCAATTGGAAATATGTTAAGTGAATTGATCTTATAGATGTATTTTCACTTAGCACCTTACTATGATCTTTTCTATATCTAATATGGCAACTTAAATATGCAAGATAATCTTCATAGCAATGGGAAACATGGTATGAACTTTTCCTATAATAGCTTTTAGTGGTTGGATTACTATTTTTGGTGTAATCCTTTTATGTATGCAATGAGAGGTATGATAATATTACTTATAGTGATAGAAATTTTGTCTCAGATATAATCCTTTGATAATATCCCTTATAGCAATATAGTTTCTATTTCATATAATCTTGCAACAAGTCTGATGTTGTTTTTGATGTATTCAGTTCTTCCTTGCTACCAAAGGTGCTGTCTATGATCTTGACTTGATGTGCTTGCAACTAATAATAGCCAATAAGGTAGATTCCAAATTTGCATGAGCCCAACTCTAAGTTTTGATATTTTCACTAGCTTTCTATGAATGTCTAATTGCTTCTTCGACAGTTTGATTTAGTGTGCTAGTGTGATCATGAAATTGTTAGAATAACTAAGAGGGGGGGGGTGGGGGAATCAGTTATCAAGTGTCCCACCATTCAAAATGTATAGTCCAAAACTATTCTACTACTTCTGCTACTTGGTAAACATAAAATACTTTCACTGTCTATGTTTTTACCGACTTTCATTCTAAACATTATAATAGTTACCGATTAAATCTAACATGTAATATGAAAAGTATGATAACAAAAAAATATCGCAATCAACACATAACACAAGAGATTTAACGTCGAAACCCTGTGAAGGGAAAAAGCACCTGGGACCGGCAACCCAAAATTGTTCACTCTTCTGAAGTGAGGTTGGTGAAGACCCAACCCTGTTAAAGGTTACAAACACACTGTTAGGTGTGAGCTTGTTGGAAGATTTTAGACCAGAAGTTATCCTCCAACCAATAGTCACTGTGAGGTTGACAAGATAACAATGTTCACTCTATGAATGAAACATCAAAAGACTCTCATAGTCCACTCGGTTAAGAGATTTGATGGTGTACAATGGTTAAATATGTAGCAGTAGATGATCTACCTTGAAACAAGTTCAATTTGCAATTTACAGTTCAATGTTCAACTCATTCAAATATTTTTGATTAATATAACACTTTAGATTCAATACTATATCAACTTACTATCCATCAGTAATTACTCTCTATAGCTCAGTAATTGTTCTGCAGTTCAATTCTCATTAACCAGTATGATTAGAATGCATGAAAACTTCTTCATGCAATAATTCTATAGTATATTCTTCTTCCAGCTCTCTTCAATAATGAAACCAATGTCTCTTATATAGACAATTAACTCATTTTCTTTTCCTCTATTAGATTTTGCCGCTTAATCATATTCATAGATTTTGTCACTTCAGGCTTCCTCGGCTGATGTGTTAGTAACACATTTCAATCTACTCCATTAGATCCTTTTTTATTTATGTTAGCCGTCGATCTTCATAACAAACCTTATCTATTACCTCGATTTCATACACTTTACAGCTCATCACTTTATTGACTAAATTGATCATTTAATTCCTTTCTGTTTTGCTCGGTTAACAAAGAAATGTGTCACTGAACACAAGCTCAGTTAACACTATGCTTGGTATACATTACATATCGTCGATGTATACTAAAATGCTTTATTTACTGACAACACTACTTTGTGTCTTTCAGCTCTATCCTTCATCATAGATGAATGCAACATAATAAAGTCAATTTCATCAAGTCATAGACTCATCAACAAGTTACTTAGTGTATTCCTTATCCTCATCTATCATATACATCTTCCTCATGTAGATATTTATGTTCTTCATCTCTTTCACCTTTCTTTAGATGTGTCGGTATAGTAACTTACAAGATAAGTATTGTCAAGCTATTTGAAATCAATGACAACATAATAATGATTTAATCATCTTGCATATCTAATCATCAACTCCTTAGTAATCTTAAATTACAAATTCTTCATTCAAGTTCTAAATTAGTTGTAGTTCATCAATCTCTCCCTTTGGCATTGATGGAAACTCAAGTAATATGAAATGTACCATACACATACCAAACATGTATTCTACAACTTTGTGATCAAATGCTTTGCTAAGCTCATACAACATTAATATGTTTAATCACTACGTTACTCAACAACATTATAAAATACATCTTTGTCATTCTGTAGATATAACCTTTCCAGTTCTCAGTTTCCTTTCAGATTATCTCTCCCTTAGATAGTTCTCATTGGTGCATATCTCCTTTTTCCTTTTCATATTATTTATCTCTCCCTTTGACAACAATGCCAAAGAAGCAAATAAACAATAAGCTCTGTAGTAGCTAAGTAACTCTCTATTTGTCCATTGCTTCCTTTGTATCTTAGTATACTGATATCCCAATCTATTTTAGTTCTTCAAACTTAATCACAACCTTGAACAAAATCCAAAGTGTGAACTATGTTGCATCAACGTGAATGATCTTCTGATAAGATTAGGCTAATGCAACATCTAGATCACATTTGTGACTGATAAATAGGGGATGAACCCCAATTCTATTCCTCAAATATTCAAATGTGTCCTTTGGTAGAGGCTTTGTAAAAATTTCTGCAAGTTGTTCTTTAGATGTAACAAATTCTAACTTCACTTGCTTCTCTTGCACTTGTTCTCTTAATTAGTGATACTTAATTGATACATGCTTTGTCTTAGAGTGCATCACAAGATTCTTTGAAATATTAATAGCACTTGTGTTGTCATAGTATATGATCACTGGGTCAGTGATTACCTCATTCATTCCTTCCAACACTTGCTTGATATAAGCAATGTTTGAGAAATTAGTAGCAGCAACAACATACTCTGCTTCAGCTGTAGACTGAGAAATACAAGCCTTCTTTTTACTTGTCTAGGTTACAAGTCTTTCACCAAAGAAAAATGCTCCTCCGGTGGTACTTTTTCTATCATCCACATTTCCTGCCCAATCAGCATCCGTATAAACCTTCAACTCAAACTTACCTTCCTTAAGATACCATAATCCATAATCCTCTATCTTTTTTAGATATCTTAAGATCCTTTTAGTATTAATCATGTGTGATTCTCTAGGATTAGCAGAATATCTAGCAACAATTCCCATAGCATGTGCTATATCTGGTCTACTGTGAACTACATACATGAGCTTACCAATCATGGATCAGTAAAGTGTCTGGTTTACCTCTATATTTTCATCTTCCTTCATCAATTTACTTCGAGTAGCCATCCGTGTTACCACAGGTTTAGCATCTTCCATGCCAAATGTCTTCAAGACTTCCTTTATGTACTTGGACTGTGTGATGAATATCCCATCACTCTGCTGAATCACTTGTAATCTGAGAAAGAATTTAATCTCTATGAACATAGACATTTCAAAATCATTCCTCATGTCATCAGAAAAATATTTACATACATGAGCTTGACCTCCAAAAATAATATCATCAACAAAAATTTCAGCAATAATAATAGTGTCATCAGTATCACCTTTCATGTACAAATTGTTGTTCTCACTAGTTCTTACAAATACTTAACAAGTAAGTATGCAGTCTTTCAATACTTAACAAGTAAGTATGCAGTCTTTCATACCATGCTCTCAATGCTTGCTTCAAACCATATAAAGCTTTGTGTAATCTACATACCATGTTTCTATTGTCTGGATCAACGAATCCTTCAGTTTGTTCTATGTAGACCTCTTCTTCAAGTATACCATTCAGAAATGCTGATTTCACATCCATTTGATAAACCTTAAATTTCTTGTCTGCAGCATATGCAAGTAGCATTCTAACTCCTTCCAATCTAGCAATAGGTACAAATGTCTCACCATAATCAATGCCTTCTTCCTGTGCATATCCCTTGCATACCATTCTCACTTTATTTCTTGTCACTTCACCATTTTCATTTAGTTTGTTTTTGAATATCCATTTAGTGCTGATAACATTCTTATCTTTAGGTTAGGGTACTAAGGACCAAGTTTTGTTCTTCTCTATTTTTCCTATTTCCTCCTTCATTTCATTAACCCATTCTTCATTTTCTAATGCAACTTTCATATTATTTGGTTCAAATTCATAGACTAGACATGTACCTTGTCTTGTTTTGCTTCTTGTTTGCATTCCAGCTTGTCTGTTTCCAATAATTTGTGTCTCAAGGTGATGTCTTCTGAAAAAACTAGCTAGTACTCAATTTCTTCTTTCTTGTTCATCCTATTCAAGTTCATGTGCTTGCTCAGTAGCACCATCTTGTTCGTCGGTTTCCCTTTCCTATTCCTCAGGGTTATTTTCCTACTAACTGATTATCATAGGTTATGACTTCAATAGATAGTTAGGAAGTTCAATGTAAGTGAATCTACCATAGTCTTCCAGTTCCTTTCTTTCTTTTATGTTCTTGTCATCATAATCATCAACACAAACATTGGTACTTTCAATCATCTTATTTGTAACCTTATTCAGACATTTTTATGCTTTACTCTTAGTAGAATATCCTAAGAATATTCCTTCATCACCTTTAGAATCAAATTTACCATTTCTCTCATCTTTCAGAATAAAACATTTTCTTCCAAAAATCTTGATATAACTTACAGTAGGTTTGTGTCCAAACCATAGCTCATAAGGTGTCTGATTGGTGTCCTTCTTCAGTTATACTCGGTTAAGCACATATATAGTTGTGCTGGCAGCTTCCCTCCAATATGTCTGAGAAATATTCTTTTGTAGCATTAGTGTTCTAGCATAGTCAATGATTGACCTATTCCTTCTTTCAGAAATCCTATTGTGCTAAGGTGTTCTCGGTGCAGAGACCTGTCTCTTAATACCATTATCATTAAAAAAATTAGTAAATTCATCAGAGATAAATTCACCTTCTCTATCAGATCTTAAGCACTTAATTTCTTTTCCAGTCTCCTTTTCTACCTTCACCTTATACCATTTAAACATCTTAAAAGCTTTAGATTTCTCTTTCAGAAACATAATAGTCATCAGTCTAGAATAGTAATCAACAAAAAGAGTAAAGTATCTATCACCATAATAGCTCTAAGTTCTCATAGGACCACATAGGTCAGTATGAACCAACTTAAGTATCTTCTTTGTTGAGTAGTCTTTGCTTTTAAAACTAGACTTAGTCATCTTACCTTTCTGACATTCATGGCACATAGGATGATCTAGTTTTGACAAGTTAGGAAACCCTCAAAATCTTTTCTTCTTACTAATCTTGATCATGTTATCAAAATTCACATGACATAACCTCTTATGCCACAACCATGCATCTTCATCTTTCATTAATAAACAAGAAGACTGACCAATATCAAGATAAAATAGATTACCTCTAGATTGTGTACTAGTTCCAACAAGTCTTCCCCCATCAACATAGATTCTTACCTTTCTGCTCTCAAAAGAAAGTCAGTGGCCTAAGTTATTCAGCTGTACAACACTTCACAAATTGTAGTTCTATCCATCTACCCAGTATGCATTCTCACATTTTATTTTATCATTAATCATCAATGAACCTTTACCTCTCACCATACAAGGTGCATCATTTCCCATTCTAACAGATCCACCATCATATTCATCAAGCAGATCAAATTTTTCTATATCACCAATCATATGATGTGTACAACCACTATCTATGATCCATGTATCATTTCTACTTACTTTAGAGATCAGTGTTGTCTCTTCATGTTTCTCTTCTTCCTCTGAATCATCTTTCATAGCAGCAAATACTACTTCTACATCATCATCAGTGTCAAATTCAGATTCAAATTCTTTAGCTATGTAACATACCTTTTTCCCTTTGTCATAGCTATCTCAGTTGTTTCTATTGTTGTGTTGGTAGGCTCTGTTGACTCTTCTCCCATAGCTTCCTTCAGATCGGTCTTTGGATCTATCATCATCTTTCTTATTTGGACATCTAGCAGCGATGTGGCCAACTTCTTTACAATTAAAACATGCTAGAGGTAACTTGCCTCTATACCTTCCCTTATCTTTGGGAAATCTTCTAGCCATAAGAGCTTCAAGCTCATCAAGTTCATCATTGGTATTACTGTCACTATCATTATTCTTATCATTTGTGCTACTAGACCTATCAATCTTCAAAGAAGACATGAAAGCAGATTCAACAGAAGGTACAACACTGGTGTCAAAGTTATTCAACTCAAAGGTTGTAAGCTTACCGATTAGAGTGTCAAGAGTGAGGTTGGATGTAGCCCTTGTTTCATGAATTGCAGAGATCTTGATCGCATAAACTAGTAGAAAAGTCCTGAGAATCTTGCTTATTACTGTTTCATCATCAATAACTCCACTAGATGCTCTAATAGCATGTACTACCTCTTTTAGTCTATTTGTATATTGCACAATGTTTTCACCTTCTTTCATCTTCATATCATCAAATTAATCTCATAGGCTTTCTGCTCTGGCTCTCTTAACATTCACATATCCACTGTATATTAGAGTCAGCTTCTCCCACATCTTCTTAGTTGTATCACAATCATTGATGTCTTCAAATTCAGCATCGGTACAGGTAGCAGCAAGTTCCATCATGGTAATATTGTGTTCATGCCTATCCTTTAGTTGATCAAGGGTTAAGGGACCAGTGGGTGGCTCAATGTAGCCATTCTCCATCAGTTCTAGTGTAGAATTCCCAATTCTAGATATGTGCAACTTCATCCAGCTTTGACATACTGTGAAGTTATCTTTGTTCAACTTTGGCACTTCCCTCTTATACATCTTGAGACCTTTTTGTTGGAGTCCTTAAAAAAAATTTCTAAGCAACCACTACTCTGATACCAATTGTTAGAATAACTGAGAGGGGGGAGAATCAGTTATCCAGTGTCCAACCATTCAAAATGTATAGTCCAAAACTATTCTACTACTTCTACTACTTGGTAAACATAAAATACTTTCACTGTCTGTGTTTTTATCGATTGTTAGTCTAAACATTATAATAGTTACCTATTAAATCTAACATGTAATATGAAAAGTATGATAACAAACAAATATCAGAATCAACAAATAACACAAGAGATTTAACATGGAAACCCTGTGAAGGGAAAACCCACCTAGGACCAGCAACCCAAAATTGTTCACTCTTCTAAAGTGAGGTTAGCGAAGACCCAACCCTGTTAAAGGTTACAAACACACTGTTAGGTGTGAGCTTGTTAGAGGATTTTAGACCAAAAGTTATCGTCCAACCAACAGTCACTCTAGGGTTGACAGGATAACAGTGTTCACTCTATGAATGAAACATCAAAAGACTTTCATAGTCCAGTCAGTTAAGAGATTTGATTGTGTACAATGGTTAAATATGTAGCAGTAGATGATCTACCTTGAAACAACTTCAATTTGCAGTTTACAGATCAATGTTCAACTCATTCAAATATTTATGATCAATATAACACTTCAAATTCAATACTATATCAACTTATTATCCATCGGTAATTACTCTTTGTAGCTTGGTAACTATTTTGTAGCTCGGTTCTCATTAACTAGTATGATTAGAATGCATGAAAACTTCTTCACATGATAATTCTGTAGTATCTTCTTCTTTCAGCTCTCTTCAATAATGAAACCAATGTCTCTTATATAAACGAGTAAATCATTTTGTTTTCCTCCATTAGATTTTTCCGCTTAATCATATTCATAGATTTTGCTTCTTCAAGCTTCCTCGACTGATGTGTCAGTAACACATTTCAATCTACTCCATTAGATCCTTTTTGATTTATGTTAGCCGTTGATCTTCATAAAAAACCTTATCTGTTACCTCGATTTCATACACTTTACAGCTCATCACTTTATCGACTAAACTCATCATTTATTTCCTTTCTATTTTGCTTGGTTAACAAAGAAATGTGTTGGTGAACACAAGCTTAGTTAACACTATTCTCAGTATACATTACATATCGTTGGTGTATACTAAAATGCTTTATTTACCAACAACGTTGCTTTGTGTCTTTCATCTCTATTCTTCATCATAAATGAATGCAACATAATAAAGTCAATTTCATCAAGTCATAGACTCATCAACAAGTTACTCAGTGTATTCCTTATCCTCATCTATCATATACATCTTCCTCATGTAGATATTTCTATTCTTCATCTCTTTCACCTTTCTTCAGATGTGTCAGTATAGTAACTTACAAGATAAGTATTGTCAAGCTAGTTAACATCAATGACAACATAATACTGATTTAATCATCTTGCATATCTAATCATCAACTCCTCAGTAATCTTAAATTATAGATTCTTTATTCAGGTTCTAAATCAGTTGGAGTTCATCAGAAATTCAAATGGAGAGAGATATTTATTTCCCCTATAGTCTATTGACAGTAATCTGATACCATGTTTTACACAGCAATGAGTCTCTTATTGATAATTATCTGGGTCATATATGGTAGGAGAAAATGGTTTCCAAGCAAATAGCATATTTCATATCTGATATTACATTTCCCTATTTTCCCTACCTTCTTCCCTAGTGTCGTGTTTAATCTATACCAACTGATTTCTATGCATGAATATCTATACATGATCACTAGGTATTCTATTTTTTTTGCTAATGACATGTATCATGTATCATGTCACTATTGATCTGATGTCTTTCTTGTTTTATATATCCTCCATGTCCAAGTATATCAACTTCTGGTGCTGTATTATGTTTACAGTTGGTGTCAGCTAGTGGATGTGTATTTCATGCCATGAAATAGCAGAAAAAAACAAGATGTGATAATAGTCATGTTGAATTGGAACAAAGAAGGGACTTTATGAAGCAGGGACTAAATTAAAAATGGCTAAGGTATAGATTCATGCCAGTTTGCGTGATAGTCAAACAAAACCGTGAGCACCATATTTACAGAGGCATTTTAGTATGTAAGATTGTGCAGACTAAGAAAATATCATTACACATTCATTGAGGCTTTTGAAGGTAGTTTAAGTTTAGGTTTTGCCGAATTACTTAGGGCACCATGACCAGTTGCATCCCTAAAGAAGGGACCCTATGATGCACCAGATTCTCCATTGTCACCCAAAACATTTGCATTAATGGAAGTAAAGTTAAGGAAAGAAAGAAAACATACCTCTCAAACCTATTCAAGCTTCTACCACTCAAACCTGTTCAAGGAAAGTTAATCATATCACGCGTGCGGGGATTGAAATGAGGTTTGAAACCTTTTTTTTAACTTTAAGTTATGTCTGTCTTGGTCAAAATTTTGACCAACACGGGCATGTATTAAAAAAAAAAAAAAGTTTTCCTTCTATAATCCAACCAACGTAAACATTTTTATTTGATGGTTGAATTGTTTAGTCAAAAAATAAGGTCAAATGCACTAGTCAATCTATGAATGGGAAATCTCTAGAGGGAATACCATTGTTTAGTGGTAAGATGGAACCTGACCTAATCATGGAATGGATAGATGGTATGGAAAATCACTTTGAATGTGATGGGATTAGTGAAGTATAAAAAGTTAGAATAGCCAAGTCTAGGCTTAGAGGTTTTGCCTTAACATGGTGGAAATTTATACAAACAAAGAGGTAAAAGGAGGACAAGAACCCAATCTTATCTTAGAAGGGAAAGGTAAATAAAATTAAGGAAGCCTACATGCCTGAGGATTATGAGATTCAGCTACATAAGAAAAGACAGAGCTTAGGACAAAATGATCTAGATGTGAGTTCCTACACTGAGGAATTCCAAAAGCTTTGCATGAGATCTAATATAGAAGAGGATGAGAGTGTTAAGGTGGCCAAATATTTGAATGGTTTGAAGTGGAGCATACAAGAAGAGATGGTTCTTCTCACTCCTAAGACTATACACCAGTGCTATCAATTGGCTATTAAGATTGAAGAAAAAGGCAAGAGGAAACAAGATCAAACCTCTAAAAATAGAGGTAGAGGAAGAGATCAAAGGGGATATAGGGGAGGCTACCAAGGTAGAGGAAATGAACATAGGAGTCATGGAGATTCCAAACTAGTAGAGCATGGAAATGAGACATCATCTAGAGGAAGTTTTGGTAGAGGAAGAGGACACCATGGTAGTTCAAATAGAGGTTGAAGTTTAGGTAGGGGTAGCTCATATTTTGCTACCATGAAATGCTATTATTGTGGGTAGTTGGGACATCCAACATCTAGGTTCCTAGACAAGCCATATTCTTCTAATTCTAAAAAGAGGGTAGCATACACCCAAGAGGACACTTGAAGTATCAAGTCACCGGAGGTGAATCAAATAGAATCAGAGATGGGTGAAAATATCATGTTTAGAAGATTCCTAATCAAACAAGCAACTAAGGAAGAACCAAGGTAGAGGAGAGCACTCTTTAGAGTGAAATGCAAGATCATGGGTAAGGTTTGCAAAGTGATTATTGATTCAGGATCAACTGACAATATTGCAGCAGAGGAGGGAGTGAAGAAACCTAACCTTCCCAAAGTACCCCATGTACACACTAGATTGTGCACTTCTTGAAGTCATTACTTCCAAGATAATCCATGAATGGGAAACCTTGAGAAAGTGACCTAGAGCTCCATAGGCATGGAGTCACAAGGATGTTTGATAGTGCTCTCATCTAGAGCTATTGAAACATGCAACCTTGCTAGTAAACCACACAATGGGAGATTCAAAGAGACAAGGGAAAGAATGCCAATATCTTTAAGAATCAACAATGAAGATGCAATGAAACTATGCAAAGAATGAAGATGCAAGCTAAGCTATGAAAATGAAAGTATTACAAGCCTTGCTAATTAAGCTATGTGAGCTAATCTAGAGCATAAAGGAAACTAAGCTAGATGCCATGAAATCTTAAGCTAAGAATGTAAGAATGAAAGCTAAATGCATGAAGATCTCCAAAGCCCCAAAGTCTCCAAGAAATCCTACAGCATAAGATCATTATTCAAAGTTGGGATCCTAGAATGAGAAAAGAGCTCTCCTTTTAAAGGAATGGACCATGGAGATTAAGGGGAAAAATATTTAATCAAGGGTGGAGCTTGAAAGAGGATCAATCCATGTGCACAAATCTCCTCCAATGAGAAAATAAGAGTTGACTTTTGTGTCAATATGAGATAAAAAGGCCTTTTCTTCTTTTTATAAAATAATAATAATGCTTTATTTGTGCAACTTAGGATAAGAGGAAAGTGGGGGCTTTTTATTTAATAAAAGGGGTGGAAATTCCTTTTAATTAAATAAAGACTTAGGATAAATGGTTAGCCCATAGAAAATAATCGAATAAATGATAGAATAGGATTTGATCAAGGAAATTGATATAATTTGAAAAATGTTGATTTTTTAAAATATTGATTTAGGGATTTGATCAATTGCTGAATGGGGGCCCAAAGTCTAGGTGACCATTTTAGGGTGCATAGATTTGCCCCTCTTTGACTAATGTGAGATTGATTTGGGATCACATGTGGTCAAAGAATGGAATTGAAATGTGAAATCGATTTGGGATCACAAAACAACCCAGATGTGTGTTCGACGGATGGGAACACATCAAAACAAAGATAAGCTGATTGAAAAAGAAGACAAGGCCAACACCCCTGTAAATAGTTAATTTTCAAGTCTCAAGAAAGGTTTGGTTGAAAAAAATTGAATCAAGGATTGAAGCTGATAGGTACTGCCCCCTCATAATCAAAATCAAAATCAGGTAGAGGAGAAACAATAAATTGATAAATTTCATCAAATCGAACTAAAGATAAGGTTCATGATGTAAGATGAAAGATATAAGGATCACAGAACCAAGGTAGATCCTCAAACATGAAATATTATGCCCCAAGGTTGAATTAAAAGAAAAGAAGTGGGGGGAAAGCCAATGGAAGGTCGAAGTTTGGAAGAGGTGGAAAGAAATGGAGAGAATAATGCCTCAAAATCAATCAATTGTTTAAGATAGAGAATTTCGATTGAGATCATGAAAGAAGATAAGGAAATGAAGATCAAAATGTGATCACAGTTGATTAAAAGTCCAAAATAAAGATGAAAGGAGGGCTCTCTCCATATGCAAGATGCAAACTAAAATAACATGATATTAAGAATGCAAGCTACTATGAAAATTGGTTTAATTGCAAGGTCACAAAGCTATTAGACTCTAATATTCATCATCGAGCAGTATTGATAGTGTCGCAAGATCATAAAATAAACACTAGTATAACTATGAGAATTTGAATATGATCTATATCAGACAGGTATGTGGGAATCTCACCTAGGCATCAAAGACATATAGGTCAAGATGATTAGTGTAGTGAGGTTTCCTAAGTTAAGTATAGCAAGATTATGCTTGCATCGAGACACCAGAAAGTCAAGGTGACCATAAGCATGCACTTGCAAAGATAGTCAAGGATAATACCTTGTAGACCCCAATGTCAAGTGGAACAAGCATAGATGGTAATGATTGTTAGGACCAACAAAATATACCCACAAATAGAAAAAGAAATAAAACATGTCCACATGCCCCCAATCTTCTAGCTCAGCATCATTGAAAACTATTAGGGAGAGAACAATCATCAAAGAAATCATCATAGACATCACACAAAGAAAATAAAGTCAAACAAGTCTCAGCGAGTCAAATGTTTAAGTGCGTGTGTGTAGGTCATAGAGTCAAACTTTGAGTATCACATCTACCAGTGGAAAATATCATATCATGCTAGACTGTAGGTAAGATATCTGATAAGTGTTGAGAAACACTTGATGCTAGGGTAGTGTTGAAAAACACCATTTGCAAGATGTCCTAAAGACCAATGCATCCTAGAGACCAAAGCTAACACAATTATGCCCCTTAGATAAAGACAAAGATCAATTCCAAACCAAGGCAACTAGGACAAGGCATGATGGAGAAAGTCTAAGTGTTGAAGACGCATGCTAAGAAACAAGCGTGCAAAGGCCTCAAGTAGCACCTGTTTCCACATTTTCACCACTTAGACATTTTTTTTAATTTTTTCAATTTTTTTGTACTTTTGCTACCAAGGTGCCTATTTCCAAGTTTTTACCAAGGCACTTTTTCTATTTTTTTCAAATTTTTGCATTTTTTGATTTTTTTGTATTTTTTCAGGACTTTATAAGCTTTTTAGAATTTTTTCAGCATCATATATGAATTTTTTTGGAATTTTTCTAGGATCAATAAATATGTACAAAGGATGCTCCCAGACAGAATGGGCATCATGGATAGAACTTCTTCAGGTGCAAGACATTAATAGGATCAAGGAGCTGCCCTCCCTCTTCAGTAGACAACAAGTAAGAACCTATCCTAAAAGCAGTAGTAATAATGTATGGTCCAAGCCAATTAGGTTTGAATTTTCCATTTTTCTCTCTATGTTGTTGGTTCTTAGGGTTCTCTTGTAGGACAAGATCTCCCACTTGAAATTCTCTAGGGTGAACCTTCTTGTTGAATGGTTTGGACATATGCATTTGGTAGACCCTCATGTGATCAAATGATGCTTTACACTTCTCATCTAGATGTTCTAGCTCCTAGAGTCTCATGGCATGGTAGTCTTCATCCATCACTAGACCTTTGAGGGAAACTCTAAGTGAAGGAATCTCCACCTCTAAAGGTAACACTACTTCAACACCATAAGTGAGGGAAAAAGGAGTAGCCCCAGTTGGAGTACGAATACTTGTTCTATAAGCCCATAAGGCTAGATTTATCTATAGATGCCAATCTCTACCATTCTTGTGAACTATTCTATGGAGAATCTTAAGAATAGTTTTATTTGCAGCCTCTGCTTGTCTATTTCCTTGCGGGAAGTAAATGGGGGACCAATGTTGTTTTATCTTGAACTTCTTGCAGAGTTGTTTAAGGTCCTTGTTTTTGAACTGGCCTCCATTATCACTGATTATTTTAGAAGGCAGTCCATACCAACAAATGATATGGTTTAAAATAAATAGAGAAACTATCTTGCCCGAGGTAACAAAAACTAGAATAGCTTCTACCCATTTGGCAAAGTAGTCAGTAGGAGTGATAATAAATTTGTGTCCACTTGATGAGTTGGGATGAATCTTCCCAACAAGGTCAAAGGCTTAGCGTTGAAATGGCCAATGAGAAATAGAAGGAATAAGCTCCCTGCCTAGAGCGTGTATCAGGTTACCATGTTTCTGACACTTTTCGCATGATTTAGCAAAAGCTACTGCATCTATCTGCATGGTAGGCCAATAGTACCTAGCCCTAAGAAACTGTTAGGCCATGGAAAGACCATTGGAATTTCCTCATGAATGTTAGATAATTCTTGATCGGACTCATCCTTTTCCAAGCACCTAAGAAGTGTCCCATCTAAACCTCTCCTGAACAGATCACCATAGATAAGGGTGTGGTGAGAGGCATTTTGGGTTAAGTTTCTTCATTTAGAATAGTTGAAGGTTTCAAGGATGATGCCATCATAGAGATATGAGTAAATGGCACCATAGCAGGATGACTTGTGGCCAACAAGGGTACAAACAACTTGGTTTTCTTGGGAGTCATAGATGGGATAGCATAGCTCTTCCACCAGGAATTTAAATCTAGACTCATGTTGTTCTAGCTAAAGAAGTGAAGCCAATGTAGCCATAGCATCAGCTGCTTTGTTATCTACTCTAGGGATTTGTTGAAATGTAACAAAGGTAAAATATCATCTCAATGAATCAACCATTTTCTTGTAGGGTACCAATTTTTCATCCTTTGTTTGGTATTCTTCATTAACTTGGTTGATTATTAATTGTGAATCCCCATAGATATGCAGCTCTGTGATTCTCCATTCTATTTCCATTTTGAGTCCATTTGTCAAAGCCTCATACTCAGCAATGTTATTTGTACATGGGAACAATAGTTTGTAGGACTTAGGAATTGTGTACACATGAGGAGAAACAAATAACACTCCAGCTTCTGAACCATTTTGCATGAAAGAGCCATCAAAGAACATCTTCCATGTTCTTGCAATCATGTACATTATGTGCTCATCTAGAAATTCAACTTGAATAGGCACATTGTCTTGAATTGGGAAGTCAGCCAATTGATCTACAATGGCTTGTCATTTTATAACTTTATGCTAAACATACTCTATGTCAAATTCTGATAAGATCATCATCCACTTAGCAATTCTACCTGTGAGAAAAGCCTTACCATGAAAATATTTGAGAGGATCAATCTTTGCAATGAGGTGTATTGTATGTGCAAGCATGTAATATCACAACTTTTGGGAAGCAAACACCACTGCAAGGCAATATTTTTCAATACTAGTGTAATTAACCTCATATGACACAAGAGTATGAATGATGTAGTATATAGCTCTTTCTTTCCCAGTGTCATCAAGTTGAGCTAATAATGCCCCTAGGGAAGATTATGTTGCTGATACATACAATATGAGTGGTTTTCCTGGGATAGGAGGCATTAAGATAGGAGGATTGGCCAAGTATTTTTTGATTTGGTCCATGCTTTTCTGACAATCCTCATTCCAAACACATTTAACCCCTTTGTGCAATGTCTTATTGAAGGGTTGAGCTCTATCAACTAGTTTTGAAATGAACCTCTATATAGATTGAAGGCATCCCTTGAGACTCCTCATTTGGCTAATGTTTTTGGGAGGTGGCATATCCAAGATTTCTTGAACCTTCTCTAGGTCCACCTCTATTCCTTTGGCTGCAATGATAAATCCTAGAAGTTTTCCAGAGGTGACTCCAAATGCACACTTTTTTAGATTTAGTCTTAATTGAAACTGCTCCATACGATCTAGAATGACTTCCAAATCACCTAAGTATGTATCCATTTTTTTATATTTTTCCAAGTTGTCATCCACATAATCTTCCATATTCTTATGCATCATGTCATGGAAGATAGTTTTCATAGCTCTTTGATAAGTAGCTCTTACATTTTTTAATCCAAATGGCATAACATTCTAGCAATAGGTTCCCCATGCGCAAGTGAATGTAGTTTTTTCTTGGTCTTCAAGAGCTATTTTGATTTGATTATACCTAGAAAAACCATCCATTAATGAATAGATCTCATAACCCGCGGTCATGTCCACTGTCATGTCTATGTTTGGAAGTGGAAAATCATCCTTTGGGCATGCTTTATTAAGATCTCTAAAATTTGTGCAAATGTGAATGGACTTGTCATGTTTTGAAACTGGTACAATATTTTAAATCCATTCGGCATAATCAATGGCTCTTATGAATCCTGTGCTGAGGATTTTTTCTAGTTCAGCTTTAATGAGAAGAGCTATGTGAGGATGCATTTTCCTCAATTTTTGTTTAACTGATTTGATGCGTAGAGCTATGGACAAGTGATGCATGATGAGAGTAGTGTCCAACCCTAGCATGTTTGAGTAAGTCCAAGCAAAATTAATCTTCTTACTCTGTAGGAACTTGGTATATGCTTCTTTTTCTTGTGTTGATAGAGACTGAGCCAAATGCACTATTTGTGGATCCTTTTCTATACCCAAATTAACTAGCTGTGCAGGCTCAACAAGCACTAAAGATCTATCTTGAAATTAACTTGGGAGATGATCAATTACCTCATCCTTAGGCACCTCGGAGAGATTTTCACCCTTGGATACATCCTTTATTTTTAGTTTTTTTAGGTTCTGACACTGCCACATAGTGGTTTTTTCCATCAGAACTCTTATTCTTTTTTTCTTTTTTTTTCATTTTGTGACTAAGGTACTTGACATCTAGTTTTGTCATGCTTTTAGTTGGTTCACTGGTGGAAGAGACTATGGGCTCAAGGGCATTTAGGTAACATGCTATCTCATAATCATTTTGGAAAGTTAAAAGCTGAGGCTCTTCATAGCATTGAGACCAATCAATTAGGTGAGGATTGGCAAGGGGTAGGTCAATGACGAGTTCAATATTGTGGATACGAATGGTATCATATTTGGTGATTGTAGAGTTAGGGTCTGTCAAGTATCCCTCTAAGGTACCCAAATCAGGATTTATCCTACCAAGTGAAGCATCATCCACTAAAGCGACTTGTGGATTTGAGTCCTCTAATCCTACACTAGACTCATTAGCTACCTCATATTGGGAACCATATGTATGGACAACATCAATGTCCATGTCAACTGTAGAAGAATCAAAGAGAGATTCCCATTCATACTCATGTGAGTTTGTATCTGAATCTCAACTGGGATGTTTACACCAAGCATATTTACGTCTAGATGTGGAAGCTCTAATGTCACCAAGGGTAACACCTTCTTGAATGCCATTCATGTATTGATGTTCTTGAATAGGATCCTCAACAATAGATTCTTCTTGTTCTAGGCTTGAAACTATTGGATTGGTAACTGGAGTATCTGAATCTCCCTAAAGGAGATTAGTGGCAAAGACCTAATCTTCACACATGTCCTACTAGTTTGTCAAATTGGGTATGTAGTTTGATTCATCATCACTATCTATCGCAACAAGAATAGGAGCAGTTTTCTTGTCATGACTTTTAAAACCTAGGCCAACCTTTTTTTTAGATCTACGGCCAAAAAGAGCATGATCGAGTGGTTCGGCTCTAGCATCTAATTTGTGACTGAGAGGACCATGACCTAAGTTGGATACAATTGTCTGAAGGACATTGTTGGATTAGCTATGTGTTGTCTTTGATGTCACACAAATGTCATATCATTTATCATTCTCAGTGTCTACCGAGTTCAGTCAGTCAGCTAAGCAGTTTTTAGTGTCTACCGAGTTCCCTCAGGTGTCTAAAGGAAACTTGATAGGGTAACAGTGTTAATCAAGCCTCCTCGGTTATCGAAGGAAAAGTAGTGGTTACCGAGCTCTCTCGGTCTCCAAAGGATGTTGCAGAATTCGTTGTGGTTACCGAGTTCACTCAGACACCGAAGGAAATCTTTTCAGGATTAATATTTACCAAGCATGGTCGGCCTTTCAAAGGATTTTGTTATTATAGTTTGTTTATCTAAGCCGACTGTTATAATAATTATTTATGTCAACTTGACAATCTAAATGTTCATTAGAATGGCATATATATAGAAGGTCCAGTGGTGAATAAAATATACAGCATGTAGAAATCATTTTGAAGAAAGTTATGTGCAAATTTTGAAGGATGGTTAGATATCCTTGAGGAGTAGCAAAGATTTATTTGATCAGTAAGGATCTAGTGAAGCAGAATAGAGATCTATATTCAGCAATTCAGTTGCAGGTCATTTCATTGTTACTCTCTTACAATTGTAGCAGTGATATCTAAATCACTTAACCGAGTTGGTTTAACAACCATTTTGTAAATCCTCTAACAAGGTGACAGTTCTATTGAATTGTTTCAAGACCTCTTACAAGGCCACTCCTAGCAGGGTGATTAAATCCTCTAACAAGGTCACATCTAACAGTGTGTTTTGTAACCTTTTACCAGGTTGGCTTCTAACCGGGCATCACTTCAGAAGAGTGAAAAATAGTAACTAGTTACATTGGTGATTTTTCCCATATTGGGTTTCCACAATAAATCTAGTGTCTCTTGTGTTCATGTTATTTTCTTTATTCATGTAATTTAATCAGTGATGAATGCTTAAGAACAATTTAATTATTACACACTTCAAGAATCAAGTTTTAGCATTTCTCTGTATATTTACTAAGTGGCACAGTAAATTAATTTGTTAAGATATTTAAGGGATCAGTGGTAATATTATTGTGGTTAACTGATTCACCCCCCCTCTTAGTTATTGCATCTATATTTCCAAAAATTGGTATCAGAGCTTTTGGTGCTTGCAGGAAGGGTTTCAAGGACCTAAGCTAAAGATCAGGATGTCTTACAAAAGAGAAATTCCAAGGCTTAACAGAAATAAATTTTTAGCATGGCAAGGTCTCATGACACTACATCTGGCTTTCATTGGTGATTCAGGATACAAATATATTGATCAAGAATATACAATTCCTACTGGGACATTAACTGTTGAAGACATTGCAGAGAAGAAGAACCATAACACTATGATGATAGACATTGCATCAGCTCTTAGCTATGAAGAATTTGATGAAATCAAAGATTGTACAACTACTCCTTAAATGTGGAACAAGCTAAAGAAAATTTATGGCGGTGATGACAATGTGAAGAGAGCCAAAGCAGAGAGCCTAAGAGGATAGTTTGATCAGATGAAAATGAGAGAAGAAAAAAACATTAGAAAATATGTTGAAAGGATCAAGACAAGTGTTAGTGCAATCAGAGCTTCTGGAGGAAAAATTAATGATGAAACTATTATAAGTAAGGTTCTTAGAACATTACTTCCTATTTATGCAATAAGAGTTTCACCTATTCAAGAAAGAAGATGTGAAGAAAATCATAATATAACTTTGGATGCCTTAGTTGGAAGATCGACAGCCTTTGAACTAGATAACTATGACAACTATGTTCCAACCTCTAAAAATATTGAATAAGCTTTTGAGGCCAAACTTTCACTCAAGAAAGGGAAGAAAATCCAATCAGAAAGTGAAGAAGAATCAGAGGAAAGTTCTGATAGCGATCTTGAAGTTATTGAAGCATTACTTGCAAAGAAGTATTCAAGAAGTAGAGGAAAATACAAAGGTAAAACTCCCTTAATCTATTTTTTATGTGAAGAAATTGGTCATATTGCAGCTAGGTGTCCAAACAAGCAAAGCAAAGATGAGAAGAAAAGTTACAAGTACAATGGCAAGAAAAATTTCAAATCATTCAAGGATAAAGGTAAGAAAACATGTTTTTTAGCTAAAGATTCGGATGATAGTGAAGAAGAAATTATTTTCATTGTTGTAAAAGATGAATCTGATAATGATGAAGATGAGATGGCACTTATCTCTCATATAAGCAAGAATGATACATGGATTATAGAAAGTGGATGTTCACATCATATGACTAGTGACAGGACTAAGTTTGAACACTTTGAAAACTTTGATGGTGGTAATGTAAGGTTTGGAAACAATGAACCTTGTTGTATAAAAGGAAAGGGATGAATTTCATTAACCAAAGAACTTATATGTGATAATGCATATTGGGTTGAAGGACTAAAGCATAATCTTCTAAGTGTAGCATAGCTAATTAACATTGGATTCAAAGTTGAATTCATGAATGGCAAAGCAAGACTGCTGGATGACAAAGGAAAACTAATAGGATTAGGCAAACAAACCAAAGGTAACCTATTTTATCTTGATCTTGGTGATTACTCATGTTTTATTGCTCAAATTGAAAAAATTTGGTTATGGCACAAAAGGTTATGTCATGTAAATTTTGACAACATGATGAAAATAAGAAAATTCAAGAAAGTAAGAGGTATTCCTACTTTGAAGAAACCTGATGTTGGTCTATGCAAGAATTGTCAAATTGGTAAAATGGGAAAGTCTAGTTTTAAACGTAAAAACTATCAGTCTAAAGATATTTTGGAAATTGTGCATACTGATTTATGTGGACCTATTGGAATTGAGAGCTATACCAGAGAAAAAAATTTTATTCTCTTTGTTGATGATTACTCTAGAATGATGACTGTTATGTATTTAAGAGAAAAGTCAGAAGCATTTGAGAAGTTCAAATGGTATTTAGCAAGAGTAGAAAATGAAACAGGAAAAAGAATAAAATGCTTGAGATCAGACAGAGGTGGTGAATTCATCTCCCATCAATTCAATAATTTCTGCATTGAAAGAGGAATCAAAAGATAGGTATCAGCCTCGAGAACTCCTGAGCAAAATGGAAAAACTGAAAGAAGGAATAGATCTATCATGGACTGTGCAAGGACTCTAATGATTGAAAAGAATATTGCTATGAAATACTGGAAGGAAGCTATCAACATTACAGTTCATACCTTGAACCGAGTATAGCTAAGAAAAGATACATTCAAGACTCCGTATGAGCTATGGTATGGCTACAAACCAAATGTAAGTTACCTAAAAGTATTTGGTAGTAAATGTTATATCTTAAAAGAATCTAGAAAAGGAAAATTTGATGTAAAAAGTGATGAAGGAATATTTTTGGGATATTCTTGCAAAAGCAAGGCATATAAATATCTAAATTTGTCTACTCACAAAATCATAGAAAGTGCACATGTGAGAATTGATTAGTTTGTAGAAAAGATTGAAGAATAGAGCAAAAAGGAACCAAAGGATTACAAAAAATTTGTTTACATCAAACTTGATACACTACTAAACACATCTGTCAATAAGGAAACTACATCTACCGAGCCCAGTATAGTAACCGAGTCACAAGAAGAAGTTTAGACCGAGTCACAAAGTACCAAGTCTCAGTTTGAAGCTACGGAGCAAGTATCTACCAAGCCCAAGCAACCTGAACCTGAAGATGAAGAAGATGACAATGTAACTCATTCAGGAAGCAAGGAACCTGTATTGGCCAAGTACGTCAGAAAGCATCATAAACTAGATCAGATTATTGGAAACAAATCAGATGGTACTATGACAAGAAGTAAACTAAAAGGTACATGTTTATTTTCTGATTTTGAACCTAAAAATGTCAAAGATGCATTGGAAAATGAAAGTTGGATTGAGGCTATGAATGAAGAAATAGAGAAAATAGAGAAAAATAAGACATGGACTCTTGTACCTAGGCCTAAAGATAAAAATGTAATTGGGACAAAATGGGTATTCAGAAATAAGTTGAATGAAGATGGTCAAGTATCAAGAAACAAAGCAAGATTGGTATGTAAAGGATATTCTCAAGAAGAAGGAATAGATTATGGAGAGACTTTTGCTCCTGTTGCAAGATTAGAAGATGTGAGGACTTTACTTGCATATGCAGCACATAAAGGATTTAAGGTATATCAGATGGATATAAAATCTGCATTTCTCAATGGTATTCTTGAGGAAGAAGTCTACATCGAGAAACCTAAAGGTTTTATTGATCCAGACAAAAGGGATATGGTTTGAAAATTACACAAAGTATTGTATGGTCTGAAACAAGCTCCTAGACCATTATATGAAAGATTACATAATTATCTTACTCAGCTTGATTTCAAAAGAGCTAATGACAATAGTAATTTATACATCAAAGAAGGATCAGATAACAAAATTGTTTTGGCAGAAATATTTGTGGATGATACTGTGTTTATAGGAAATGATGATCAGTGCAAAGAATTTTCAGAGCATATGAACAAAGAATTTGAAATGTCTATGTTTGGTCAGATAAAAAAATTTGTTGGACTTCAGATTCAGTAGAACAAAAATGGTATCTACATTACTTAGTCTAAATATATCAGGGAAATACATAAGAAATTTGGTATGGAAGACTCAAAACCAATTGGTACACCCATGTGTACTGGACTAAAGCTTACCAAAGATGATGATTCAAAAGAAGTAGATCAGACCTTATACAGATCAATGATTGGAAAATTACAATATGTAGTACACACAAGGCCTGATATTGCCTTAGCAGTTGGTATAGTGGCAAGATTCTCGCCTAAACCCAGAGAAAATCACATGATGGCAATCAAAAGAATCTTGAGGTATTTAAGGGGAACTGAAGATTATGGCTTGTGGTATAAATTTGGAGGCAATCTGGATTTAAAAGTGTTTATTGATGCTGATTGGGCAGGAAACATTGATGATAAAAAGAGTACAAGTGGTGGAGCATTCTTTCTTGGCAAGAGGTTAGTATCTTGGACTAGTAAAAAGAAAAACTACACATCCCAATCCAAAGCAGAAGTAGAATATGTTGTTGCACTAGTAAACTGCTCTAATATTGTATGGTTTAAACAGCTTTTGGAAGGCATGATGGTTGAGATCAAAGAACCAGTTGTTATGTTTTGTGATAATACAAGTGCAATAAATATTTCAAAGAATCCAGTAATGCATTCCAAAACCAAGCACATTGCAATAAAATATCACTTTGTTAGAGAATTGGTGCAGGAAAAGGAAATCCGATTGGAATATATTCATACAAAAGAAACAATTGCAGATATCTTCACCAAGCCACTACCTAAGGATGCATTCTTGTATCTTAGAGGCAAGTTAGGGGTCACTCCCCTATCTGAAGTTCACTAAATAAAGTTTTAGTGATGCATCAACCAGAACATGTTGAAGATCAATTAATTGATGCAGCATGGTCAGGTAATCATTGCATATGAATCAGTACATAAGGTACATTGATATTTACTGAAACTATGTAAGTTGTCTTTGGCATGTGTTGTCAAAGAGGGAGAGTTTGCTATCATTTCAAGAAATTTATAAGAAGAATAATTTAAAAAGTTAAGAGGGAGAGTTCTCAGTCAGAGAAAGAAGTTTGAAGATGATGGGAATCAGAATGAAGCTAAGAATATGTTTCTTACTCTAGGTTTCTCTGTGAAATTTCATTATGCTATGACATGTTGTGTTGCCATCAATGCCAAAGAGGGAGATTGTTGGATACAATTGTCTGAAGGACATTGTTGGATTAGCTATGTGTTGTCTTTGATGTCACACAAATGTCATATCATTTATCATTCTCAGTGTCTACTGAGTTCAGTCAGTTAGCTAAGTGGTTTTTAGTGTCTACCGAGTTCCCTCGGGTGTCTAAAGGAAACTTGATAGGGTAATAGTGTTAACCAAGCCTCCTCGGTTATCGAAGGAAAATTAGTGGTTACCGAGCTCTCTCGGTCTCCGAAGGATGTTGTAAAATTCGCTATGGTTACCGAGTTCACTTGGTCATCGAAGGAAATCTTTTTAGGATTAATGTTTACCAAGCATGGTCGGCCTTTCAAAGGATTTTGTTATTACAGTTTGTTTATCTAAGCCGACTGTTATAATAATTATTTGTGCCAACTTGACAATCTAAATGTTAATTAGAATGGCATATATATAGAAGGTCCAGTGGTGAATAAAATATACAGCATGCAGAAATCATTTTGAAGAAAGGTATGTGCAAATTTTGAAGGATGGTTAGATATCCTTGAGGAGCAGAAAAGATTTATTTGATCAGTAAGGATCTAGTGAAGCAGAACAGAGAACTATATTCAGCAATTCAGTTGTAGGTCATTTCATTGTTACTCTCTTACAATTGTAGTAGTGATATCTAAATCTCTTAACCGAGTTGGTTTAACAACCATTTTTTAAATCCTCTAACAAGGTGATAGTTCTATTGAATTATTTCAAGACCTCTTACAAGGCCACTCCTAGCAAGGTGATTAAATCCTCTAACAAGGTCACACCTAACAGTGTGTTTTGTAACCTTTTACCAGGTTGGCTTCCAACCGGGCATCACTTCAGAAGAGTGAAAAATAGTAACTAGTTACATTGGTCGTTTTTCCCATATTGGGTTTCCACGGTAAATCTGGTGTCTCTTGTGTTCATGTTATTTTCTTTATTCATGTAAGTTAATCAGTGATGAATGCTTAAGAATAGTTTAATTATTACACACTTCAGGAATCAAGTTTTAGCATTTCTCTGTATATTTACTGAGTGGCACAGTAAATAATTTGTTAAGATATTTAAGGGATCAGTGATAATATTATTGTGGTTAACTGATTCACCCCCCTTCTCAGTTACTGCATCTATATTTCCAACAGACCTAGATATCCCATACTTTTGACAAGAGTGTACCCTCTTCCATATGTCTCAGGAGATGGAGAGAATTTCTCATTATGCATGTATTTTTCTTCTATATAGATCTAGTCCTTAACGACCACCTCTTCTTTTTCATCCTGGATAGGCACTGAGGATTCTACAAATGTACCAAACAAAGTCATGGCTGAAGATGAAGGTCGCATCTCTTGTGAAGGTTTTCCATAAGACCTAGGTGAGACTAGTAGTTTTGTAAAGGAGTCAAGTTGATACCCCCCCATACCAAGGTCTATGGACTTGAACTTATTCTTGCACTGTGCTAGGGTTGCATCAAAATCTTTTACTTCCTTGTTGAGAGGAACATGAGTCCCTATTGAAATTGCATTTATAGATAATGTGCTATCCCTAGGTATATAGAATTCTACTCCATTATAGGGGAACTTAACATATTGGTGGTAGGTGGATGGCACTACTTGCATGTCATGGATCCATGGTCTACCAAGTAGGATATTATATGCTAGAGGACCAGAATCAACAATTTGGAACAAAATATCCTTTTCAATAGGGCCAATCCTACTAGGAAGGATGATCAAACCTTTAGAACTTCTTTCTACCTCATCATAGGCTTTAATGGTAATTTTGTTCTAGGTATCAATAACTTGCTCAGAATAACCTATTATCTTCAATAGACTCAAAGAACAAATGTTGAGCCCAGCACCCTCATCACTCAACACACACCTAACATGAGTCTTGTGAATCATGACTTCAATATGCAGTGAAAGATTATGTGGATGGCTCAAAGATTTTTCATCTTCTTCTGAGAATGTTAGGTAATGAGGGCTGGCAAGGTGGTTAACCATGTTTTGGAATTGGTTAACATCTATGTTATTAGGAACATTTGCTGCACATAGAGCATCCTCAAGGATATGCTTATGTCTTTGAGACAATTCTAAAAGCTCAAAGACTGAGATTTGAGCAGGTGTCCTTTGTAACTGGTCAACAAGATTATAGCTCATTTTAGGGTTGACGACTGATTTGGTGTTGACATTCTTTGATCTTACTTGTTTGGGTTTGCTAGACTGGTTGGAACTAGGACCTCTAATACCCATAGGACCTTGGCTTTGACTTCTTGTAACAACGTTAAGAGCTTGGGATGACCTTTCAGAGTGAGGACCCCTAAGCACCACCATAGGTTCTTCATCAAATATAGGAGGAGATCCCACATCATAATCATAAAGATCTTTGTCTCTCATCATGTTGACACTTTCCTCCACAATCTAAAGCATATTGACCACATTTTCTGCACCTATATAGGTATAGTTGATTTCGGCCTTGCCATTCTTGGGTTTAGAGGTTTCCCAATTTTCATATTTGGGAAAAGGCTCCTTGAATGCCTTATGGTTTGCATTGGTGTTCAACCCATCAATCTAAAGTTTTCCACTCTCAATAAGATCTTGAATAATGTGCTTTAGTTTCCAACAATGTTCAATGTCATGTCCAATTCCATTGTGGAATTTGTAGAAATCTTTTTCATTCCACCAATGTGGCTTAACATTAGGTATGTGGAAATTTTCTGGATCTTATGGTTGTGCAAGGTTATTGGCAATAAGTGTCTTGAAAACATCCTCATACGAGTCACTAAGTTTAGAGAATTGCCGCCTCTCCTTTTTAGGCTTATCCTGATACTTTGGTTTATTCTCTTATGGGTTGGAGGATGTATTGAGCTTCATAGCTTGAACTACACTAGAAAAATGGAGGACTCCTTGATCCTTGGTTGAGAAGAGTCCACAAATCCATCATTGACTACTTTCTTGTTCTTGTTCCAATGTGAGTGCTTGCCTTTGTCCTTATGAGAGTTGTTATTATTTTGACCACTGTTGTTATTGCTATGTTTGGTCAAAATGCCTTGCTCTTTCAAGACATCCTCAATTTGACATGTGGTTTCAACCATAGTGTCGAAGGAATCAAAGACCATCTTCTGAACCTCATACCGCATTTTAGGCACCAAGTTGCTAACAATGATATCAATCCTTTCATGCCTAGGGATAGTCCTAGAATAGCAAGAGCACAATCATCTCCACCTTTGTAAGAAGGTAACAAAGGATTCCCCTTGGTTTTGTTTCAAATTTCAGAAGTCTAACATAGTGACTAATCTTGACAAGTTGTATGCAAAATGTTGAACAAATCTATGAACAAGTTCTTTGAAAGTTTTGACGGGAGGGGTTGTGTTGGTAAACCACTCCATGGCTTGGCCCTTGAGACTCCTTGGAAATAATCTCATAAGATAGGAGTCATCTTGGTGAAATTCAAAACTCATGATGTAGAACTTCCGCACATGATCATGTGGGTCACCATTGTCATCATACTTTTCATACTGGGGGATTTCAACTTTTCTAGGAAAATCCTTCATACTCACATTCCTATCAAAAGGATTGGGAGAAATAGAGTCAAGTGAAATGGAACTTTTAGGTGCCAACACCTTTTCCATCATACACTTGAGTTTCTTGATCTCCTCTTCTTGAGAGGGTCCTTGTTTCTTGATTCTTTTATCCACATCAAAGTTGTGACTCTGGCACCCTTGTTGGTCAACCTCTCTAGGAACTTATCCTTGTTTTGATCAAGATACTTCTCCACATATTATTGGAATAGTAGTTCATGTTCCATCCTCATAAAATCTTGATCATCAAAACTTGCACTACTTCCTCCATGTTGAGATCCATGATGAGCTCATTGGGAGGGTTGCCTTGAGTTCCTAGGAGGTTTTTGTCTCCTATGTTGTGAAATCCTTCTTCCTCTAGGACTAGGAGATCTTGAAGGGGTTCCTAACCACCTTCTACTTCATGGAGTTCTTGAGGGAGCAGATGGTGGAGATTTGTTTCCACTGTTAGTACCCTTGTTATTGAATTGGTCATTGAGTTGTTGGGCTAAAATCCTATCTTGTTCTTCTTGGAATGCTTTTATTTTCAACTCTAACAAGGCTTGTTGCTTTTCCTTTAGGAGTCTAAACCTTTCTTCTTTAGTGGCTTGTTCATCCAAAAAGGATTTCTTTTCATGCTCAATCCTTTTAAGCCTTTCATTCGCATACCTTGAGGTTGTTTTGAGCGGAGAGTTGGGCCTTGAATGTTTGAACAAGTCATTAGTAAATGCTGCATTCACATGAGCATCGTTAGATTCATTGTTTTGGTCTTCATGTTGTGACTCTACATCTTGGTGAGCTCATCCATAATGTCTTTCAGCTCTTTGATGGGCATCTAAATATCTTGAGTTGATAGGGGGTGATTTTGGTTGATTGTCATCACCAAATAGCATGTTATCCCTATGTCTTTGGAAAATGTCATCAAGATTTTGATCCTTCACTTCTCTCTCCTTTCTTGTCATGGTGTAACTCATGTCCATATCAGATTGAGAAGGTGCTAAAGAGGTACTCAACTCACTAGGATTGCTCTTTGGGTCAAACCAAGCTTCAGACTCACTCCTAGGGGATTGATCAAAGATGGATTCCTTTCCCTTTCACTTTTGACAAGTTTGGACTAAGGGTAACTAATCAAAGACAAATTGAGGTGGTTTTCCTTGACTAACTTGGTACCTTGTTGTAACCAAAATGAAAGAAAGAGACCCTTGGTGATAAGATGACCCTATGAAATGTCAATACCAAACTAGGATAGTAAAAGTGTTCAATTGTCCAAAAAGAGATGGTGAGATAGAAAGCTGCAAAAGGTGTAAACCAACACTACCACAGAGGTGTATAATAAAAGGACAAGTGTCCTAACACATATGGATTAGGAGAATGGATTTAACCCAAAATATTTTTTTCATTGAAATTGAATTTATATGGAAGTGAATTGGACAAAAGACTACTAAGACTCTCCAAGTGTGTTATCAAAGAATCTAAAGGTTTACTTTTTCAACAAGGATGATTGCTAACTTATCAATGACAAGCAAGATTACTTTGTAAAATCAAAGAATACTAATTCAAGGGGTCTAAACATAGGAACTCAAGGTAAAAATAGGTTTCTAACTACAAGGTAAGAGACCTACTAAAATATTGACCGACCAAAGGAAGACTGAAAATGGCATGAATCAGACAGACAACAAATTTACCCTGTGTGACAGTTTCCAGGCTAACAAAATGATAAAATCTTTCAAAATGATATTTCGCATGAACCAGTGCAACAATTTCCAAGTAGCCTCTACGATAAAATCTAGGCAAGCTGTGTGATAGTTGTGTAGCAATGAACTATCACATGATAAATCTCAAAATAGTGTCCAATGGTATTTCAGGATCATACAACTCTTGACCAGTGAGTGTAAAAATTTTAGTTTTAAGTGTAATTTGGTCAATGTTTTAGTCTGATGGTTGGATTTTTCAATTTCAAACATAGTACTAGTAGTAATCAGACAAGTTTGCAAATAGTAGGTGATCAAACATGTCATAAAACGCTTGGACAAGGGCAAAAGCAACCTTGTCAAGATAAGAAATTGTGATATCAAAGAAAGAAAATCCTATGAATGCTACCGTGATGTTTGATGTTTTGAGAACATTTTCACGGGTATATCACAGCGAGAACACTTCAAGCACTTACTAGCCTAAAAAGACAATGGTGCAATACTTAACAACTTGGCCCACACTTGATGCTCCATTGCCTCACATAAAGTGGTTGCCCACAAAAGATATTGGCTTTTTCATGGAAGTTTCAATGACACAACCAAAGGAACATAGATGGTGAGTAATCTTGGGGTGATACAGGTTATACCACTAGGATCAATCCTTGCACCAAGAAGCTAAGACAAAAAATAGGGTGGCTTCTAACTATGGTTCTTAGTAAGGACTTCCATTCATAATACCCCTCTTGCTCCCCAAAGGGACTCCTTACCTTGTGGCAAGTAACAGATCTTGCAGCCACAAGGGTACCTTAAGCATTCTTGCTCAACATTTTTTTCATGGTCACAATCCCACAAGTACTCACATCAAGAAAAGACAAGTACTACATCTACCAAGGTTTTGTGTCCTTGATAACCTTGAGTTTATAGTGGGTCAGAATAGCCGGAAAAAGTCTTGTCCCCACTTGGGTCATTCCTCTTGATTTCTCAAGAGAAAGCCCGCTAAAGGATTCTAAAACTAAACAAAGAGTGGATCAACCTTTGAGTGTCAAGATTTCTGGTTCACCTCAAGGGTGAAGAGCATACTCTCCTAGTTCAAAAATTTCTCCCAAACACAACAGGAAAAGGTTTAATTACCCTCTTTCCTTCAAAACCCAAAGATGGATCAAGATTTTTGTTTCACCACAAGGGTGAAGAGTATACTCTCCTACCACCAAAAGATTCCTACAACAAGATATTAAGTGCCTATGAAAGGAAACAACTAGTATATGCTGCACTTAAAAAGAAAGCAATTAAACAAGCACTTGATTGGTTTTTATGCATTTGGGCAGCCCTGCAAAAATGATTAGTAGCCCTTGTGCATTTGGAGCTTTGACATGCGTTCTTTTAAAAAAATATTTCAAGCAATGAGAGCGCATACAAACACAACTTTTTAGCCCTAAAATGGTTAGCACATCAAAATCAAGTAAAATCTGCAAATCAAACTCTATTCTACCACAACAAATAAAAAATCTGAAGCAAATAAATCAAACCTTGCAAAGAAATGTCCAAAATTACTCACTGCTAGGCCTGTGCAACAATTCTATCAGAAAAAGAATCGTACGATACTTTTCAGTATATTGGTGTGATACGTTATCTCTGTGCAATATTTCATGCTACCTGCAGGCAACAAAATATAAAACACTAATGCGACAGAGTCCTGTATAACCAAATAATACTTCTACTGGAAAAGTATCACACGGGTATGTAATAAAATATCACATGATACTAGAAAACTATTGCATGATAATCTATCAAAAAAATAGAAAAACAAAGCCAAAATAGCAAGCAAAAATGATGACGAAAAATTGATGGAAATGCATAAAAAGAAGGAAAAAACAAGAGTGTTCTACCCCATGGTGGGTGCCAAAAATGTACATACTAGATTGTGCACTTCTCTAAGTCATTACTTCCAAGATAATCCATGAATGGGAAACCTTGTGAAAGCGATCTAGAGCTCCCTAAGCGTGGAGTCACAAGGATGTTTGATAGTGCTCTCAGCTAGAGCTATTGAAACATGCAACCTTGCTAGTAAACCACACAATGAGAGATTCAAATAGACAAGGGAAAGAATGCCATTATCTTCAAGAATCAACAATGAAGATGCAATGCAAGTATGCTAAGAATAAATATGAAAGCTAAGCTATGAAAATGAAAGTATTACAAGCCTTGCTAATTAAGCTATGTGAGCTAATCTAGAGCATAAAGGAAACTAAGCTAGATGCCATGAAAGCTTAAGCTAAGAATGCAAGAATGAAAGCTAAATACATGAAGATCTCCAAAGTCTCCAAGAAATCTTGCAGCATAAGATTAGTATTCAAAGTTGGGATCCTAGAATGAGAAAAGAGCTCTCCTTTTAAAGGAATTGAAAAGGAATGGACCATGGAGATTAAGAGGAAAAAGATTTACTCAAGGGTGGAGCTTGAAAGAGGAGCAATCCATGTGCACAAATCTCCTCCAATGAGAAACTAAGAGTTGACTTTTGTGTCCATATGAGATAAAAAGGCCTTTTCTTCTTTTTATAAAATAAGAATAATGCTTTATTTGTGCAACTTAGGATAAGAGGAAAGTGGGGGCTTTTTATTTAATAAAAGGGGAGGGAATTCCTTTTAATTAAATAAAGACTTAGGATAAATGGCTAGCCCATAGAAAATAATTGAATAAATGATAGAAGAGGATTTGATCAATAAAATTGATATAATTTGAAAAATGTTGATTTTTGAAATTATTGATTCAGGGATTTGATAAATTGTTGAATGGGGGCCCAAAGTCTAGGTGACCATTTTAGGGTGCATACACCCCACACAAATCCCTAGAAGGTGACATGGCTAAATAAAGGCCAAAGTGTATTGGTTAATGAGAAAGCATGGATTGAATTCTCCATTGGTGGTTATAAGGATAGGCTACTATGTGATGTACTCCCTATGGATGCATGCCACTTATTACTTGGAAGGCCCTGACAGTTTGATAGAGAAGCCATCTACAATAGCAAGGACAATTCTATAACCTTTAAGAAGGATGGGAAGGCCTTCAAACTTCAATCTTTAATAGAAGAAGAGGGAGAGAAATCCAAGACTCCTAATTTACTATTTAGTAGTGGGAAGGAGATGCTAAGTACACTCCAAGAAGAGAATAGTGCAGGGTATGCTATAATGGTAAAGCCAAAAGAGGAGAAGCCTAATCAAACACCCCTACCTACTCAAATTCAAGAGATGCTTAGCAGATACAAGGATATTGTGAGTGATGAAACACGTGCAACCTTTCCACCTAAGAGTTCCATAAGTCATCAAATTGACTTCATCCTAGGAGCCTCATTACCAAACAAGGTACCATACAAGCTTACACTGAAGTAGAATCAAGAGGTGCCTAGGCAAGCTCAATAACTATTGGATCAAGGGCTCATTAAGAAGAGCATCATCCCATGTACTATACCAGTTGTGCTATCATCCAAGAAGGGTGGAAAATGGAGGGTATGCATTGATTCAAGGGAAATTAACCAGATCACAATAAGGTATAGGTTCCCCATACCTAGGATAAAGGATTTAATGGATTGTTTGGGAGGAGCATAGTACTTTGCCAAGCTGGACCTTAAGAGTGGCTACCATTAGATCAGGATCAAGGATGGAGATGAGGGGAAGACAACATTCAAGACCACTGAGGGTCTATATGAATGGCTTGTAATGCCATTTGGGCTTACAAATGCCCCAAGAACATTCATGAGGTTAATGAATGAAGTGCTCAAGGATCACATAGGAAAATTTGTGGTGGTATATCTTTATGATATACTCATCTTTAGTAAGACTAAAGGAGAGCACTTGGTACATGTGGAAATAGTACTCAAGAGGCTAGATGAAGAACAATTAGCAATCAAGCTAGAGAAGTATGAATTTATCAAGCATGAGCTAGTTTACTTGGGTTTTGTGGTATCCAAGGGTCTACTGAAAATGGATCCAGACAAAGTAGAAGCAATCACAAGTTGGCCTACACCAACATCAGGAATAGGAGTAAGGATTTTTCATGGGATTGCACAATTTTATAGGAAGTTCATAAGGAGCTTTAGTGGGATATGTGCACCATTCCTAGACACTATAAAGGGTGGAGTGAAGACCAAGTTTAGGTGGACAATAGAAGCTAATAAATAATTTGAAGAGCTAAAGGAAAAAGTTGCAACACAAGCCATCCTCCTATTACCTAGTTTTGGCAAGCTATTCACTTTGGAGTGTGATGCAAGTGGTATAGCGGTGGGAGGAGTGATCAGCCAAGAAGGCAGACCATAGCATTTTTTAGTGAAAAGATTAATGAAGCTAAGAAGAAGTATTCAACATATTACTTGGAACTATATGAATTGGTTCAGTCACTTAGAAAATGGAGACACTACCTCCTACCTAAAGAGTTTGTAGTGTTCACTGATAATCAAGCACTTAGCTATATAAACACTCAAGAAAAGTTGAGCAATAGACACTTGAAATGGATGGAATACCTACAAGCTTTCACCTTCACCATTAAGCACAAGAAGGGACACCTAAACAAGGTAGTAGATGCATTAAGCATGAGGTTGTTGACATTCCAAGAGATTCACTTGCAAAGCAATGACATTGAAAGTTTCAAGGGACTTTATAGTGAAGATGAAGATTTCTCTGAGACATACAAGGTATGTACTGAATTTGAAAACCATTTCCACAGTCCATTCTCTTAATACACCTTGTAAAGTGGGCTATTGTTCAAAGAGAATCAACTATGTGTTCCCAAGAGTTCAATGAGAGAGAACCTCATCAAAGAGAAGCACAATGGTAGTCTAAGTGGACATTTTGGTATCAACAAGACACTAGAATTGGTGCAGAAATTCTACTATTGGCCCAAGATGCCAAAGGATGTTAGGAGGTATGTGGAGCAATGTGTGGTATGTATGAAAGAAAAGGGAGGATCCAACAATGCAAGTTTGTATCAACCCTTACCCATTCCAAATAGGCCATGGGAATGAATAAGCATGGACTTTGTGGTAGGTCTTCCTAAAACTAAATCAAGATTTGATAATGTGTATGTAGTGGTGGATAGATTCACTAAAATGAGTCACTTTATCCCTTGTAGAACCACTCATGATGCAAGCTACATAGCTCATTTTTTTTTCAAATAAATTGTTAGGATTCATGGTTTTCCTTTAAGTATTATGTTTGATAGGGATGTGAATTTCATGAGTCACTTTTGGAAGACTCTATGTTGGAGGCTAGGTAAAAATATATCCTTTGGGTCAACATACCATCCCCAAAAAGATGGACAAAAAAAAGTGATAAACAGGGTACTAGGCAACCTATTGAGATGTCTAACTAAGGAGTATGGGAAAACATGGGACATGATCATTAAACAAGAAGAATATGCCTACAATGATAGCACAAAAAAGACCACAGGAAGGAGTCCATTTCAAATAGTTTATCAGATGCACCCAAGAGGGGTATGTGAACTCAGGGATATAGGAGCCATGGAGCATAGGAGTGGCCATGCTGAAGATTTTTCTCAGACCATGAAGGAAGTGCAGGATCAGGTTGGGAAGACAATCATGGAAGCCACCCAAAAGCTCAAGACCAAGGTGGACATGACAAGGAAGGATGTACAATTTTTAGTGGGAGACTATGTAACGGTCCATCTCAATAAGTCAATATTGAAGAAGGGGATACCAACCAAGCTGTTGATGAAAAGAGTGGGGCCTTGTAAAGTGATAGCCAAGCATGGAAAAAATGCCTACAAGGTAGAACTCCCAGTGGACCTAAACATCTCACTAGTGTTCAATGTGGTAGACCTGATCAGATTCAAGGGACCTACAACAAGGGTCAATTAGGGCATTGGAGATATACTTGAGGATCTCAGTGACACAGTCCTACCTCCTAAACAGGAGCCCCAAGATGAGAAGATTCTTGAATCAAGAGTGAATAAGAAGACCAAGAATAGAGAATACTTGGAGAATCTCATCAAGTGGAAGGGATGTCCTAAATCAGAAGCAACATGGATAGAAGAAGCTGACTTCAAGAAGCATGGCATAGATACCTCTATCCTCTCCTCCACCAAATCTTAAATCTCTTGTGTATAGGGGGTGAGTATGGTCTAGGAGCACCTTCTTTATTTTTTAATTCTTTGTGTGTGTTGGATTTCCCTAAGTTCATGTTGACCATGTGTATGGGATCCATTTGGGATATGTAGTCCTAAAAAGTCTTAGGTAGAGTAATGAGTCTTACTTGCCCAATATGGGATATAATGCTAGGATATAATGTTAGGTATTTCTTTTGAATTTTTAAGCATGGATAAGTCTTGTGAGGACCTAGATAGAGTTTAGGAATCCTTGTTAGCTTTCTAATCTCTTTAGGGAAGAAAATTTGAAAAGTTGTCATCATTGTTGTAAAAGTTGCTTAGCAACTTTTTCAACTTTTGCAAAGTTGCTCGGTCCAAATAACCTCAAGACCTAAACTAATGATTAAGGGTATTAAACCTTTCCTAAGAGGATACTAAGGCTATTTATGTTTTTTTTGGCTCATATCCTGAGGTTGGAAGTCATAATATATAGAAGATCTATTCTGAGTGTGTGTGCATAGTCTATTTTGTATTGATTTTGATGGAATAGTGAGTTAATGGAAGGAATGTTTGTTTGAATCAGATCTCTTATTTAATGTGTAGTTTTTTTGTGTGGATATACTCTCTATTTGTACAATTATTTTAGGGTTTCATTCCTATTTACTTTTTTTAGTTTAATCTTTTCTAAAACTCCTGGTTCTCTAGTTTCAACCGAGGAACTTGCACAAATGAGGGTCTAACTCACTATCCCACCATTCAATATGTAAAAACTTTTGGGGATAGTGAGTAGACCCCATTTATCTATCATAAATGAAATTAGGGGCCCTGGAATGCATGCTAAACATTTTTACAATCCAACCCTAGGCGAGCCCATGCTAAGCCTGACTAGGAAGGATTGAGTGAAGAAATAGTATAGCTTGTAGAGGAGTGATGGAAGATGAATGATAGTAGTTGGAGGTCTTGTCTATGGTCATTAAAAAGACTTGGATGTAAGCATAGGAGCTGATCAATCCATTTGATCAAGGAAAGTCATATTTTACTTCACTGGTTTAGAGAAGGCCTAAAACTCCTCTAAAAGACCTATTTTTAGTAAGGGGGTTGTAGGGCCAGGGAGAGACCCAAAACCTTTGAAATCATTGAGGTTTTACATCATCTAGAAAGGATCCATAATTTATTTGTAGGGTCCTTTGGGACATATCAAGACTAAAGCCTTATTTTCTCAAAGAGGAGGCCTAATTAGGCCATTTCCTTGTAGCCCTATTTTCCAAAATAACTATGAGATCGATAGGAAGAATGGGTGAAGTAAAGGTTGAAACATGTGAAATAACATATTTTAAGACATTTTCCCACACCTCCTTGCCTCTGCAAGCTTTCTAGTTCATTGGGAGGTGTAATACCCTTTCTCTAGCTTAAGGGACACTAGGTGTATGAAGAAGCCTAGAAGCATGAAGATAAGTTTGAGTTTTTAAATCATTTGTGATAGCTTGGTTGGGCCTAAGACTAGGGGATTGAGCCATTCAAGGCATCCTATAGGTCATTGGTGAAGGTAGTTACACCAAGGGTCACTAGGTGAACCCAAGAGCAAGGGCTTGTCATAAGCTCCTTCCCAACCTCCCTATCACCAAATTTGTTACATGAAAAATAGATTATAGGAAGTTTACCTTTATATTTTCCTTTTCCTCTTTTTAATCTTCTAGCAATGAGTGCCTCAAGATCATCTAGTTCCTTGTCAGAAGTGTTACTATCACTGTCACTGTCACTATTACTTTTCACACACTTTTCTTTTTCTCTCTTAGACTTATGCAAAACCATTTGTGACTTGAATGTAAATTCAACATTAGGAACAATGTAGTTATCATAGTTAGATAGCTCAAAAGTAGTAAGCTTACCAAAATGACTTTCCAGAGTTAGAACATTACCAAGGTTACATCTTGATTCTTGAATTGTAGAAATTATGATAGCATATATAGGAACCAAAGTTCTCAATACCTTACCAATATCAGTCTCATCATCAATGATTCCATTACCTCCTCTAATAGAATTCACTATCTCCTTAATTCTACCACAGTACTTGTTAGAAAGTAAAGTCCACCAAGATAACTGAGAGGGTGGCGGGGACTAGGGGGGTTGAATAAATTATCAGATAAATACAACTTTTATCAACTTTAATATATTTTAACCATGTAAGAAATGTGATAAAAAACCATAGAAAGATATAATACACAATAACACAATAACACAAGATATGTTGACTAGGGAACCTCTTGATCAAAGAGTAAACCCCGGTGGGAATGATACCCACAAAAGATGCACTAATATGAAATTTCCTTGTGAGAAGATGGACTCTATTAGGAGTCTTATGAAATAAATTCAGTACATATCAGTCCCTGCTAGGAGACTTTGAATCCCTACTAAAAGATTCTAACTCTGTTAGCATTTATGGAAGATAGAAGGACCAACTGTCCAAATAGCTTCAAGGACAAGATCACTAAACACACTATCCAAATGATCTTTGTATTACTCAGAAGAATAATACCAAAATATTATTGATCTCAAAAACTTAACACTTCTCCTCTGACTGTGCCAAACCACACCAACTACTTCATCATATCTAAATACCAGATCTCTATACTTCACATATCCTCTTTCAACAAGTATTGCACAATTCTGCAATTCACTTTCACAATATTACATTCCACCTTTCACATTCATATTCATATTACAATAATGAAAACATTCCTTCCTTTATACCACACTCAAATAATTACAAATGACTCAGCATACAAATTACAAAATAAAATCTTCCACATGTTACACAAAAATTTCATCATTACATAAAACTATCAGCTTCCAATTAAGATAAATCTTCACTCATGAAACCTCTGACCTTACTATCATGTCCACATCACAATTATTATTTCTTCATGATCAGCTCAACTTTTTATTCTTAGATTCTGTCCTGATTAGGAGATATCATCTAATTTCCAAAAAATGCTACTCAGGAACATTACCTGAATACTACTTCCACTAAATTACACATAACTATAATGAATAAATGAATTTACATACACACTCTTAACCACAATCTTATAGAACATCATAGAGTAAGTCCTCAACTCTGCATAGTTTGATATTCAATATCCCATGTGTGCTAACTCAAACACTGTCTGCTTCTCTACTAAACTTCAGTAGATCATTATGTTGACATCAATGACAATCACAGTCATGAATGCAACAAAAAATGCTATAGAATGGCTATGAATGCTCCCCCATAGGATATATTTAGCATTCATTCCTAAAAATCTCCCCCATTGTCATTGACGGAAACATAGATGAAAAAACATCCAAGTTCCATGAATACCAACACTGCAACACTGCTTCTCTAAAATGATTTCAAATTCTCTTCATCAATCAAATCTTGCTTCATTTTCCTATTCATCTCTTTTTAGTTTTCCATTTTATATTGCATGTAACCTTCTCCCTCAAATTCTCTTTAATAGATAGTTTTTTCATGTATCCTTCTCCCTCGTTGACATCAATGACAAATGCTTAATCACTATGTCAACAACAACTTCAATGTCAAAAGACACTTTTTAGAAAATAAATTCACTAGAGTCCTCATGACTTAGCTTAGATACACATACTCCCTCATAGAGGAAGTGCCAACATCCAGTCTAGAAAAAAGATAAGGCTCATATACCACTGGATGGTTGAAACCATCTGCATCACTTCTCAAAAGTAGGTTGGGGCATAACCCCAAGCATACCTCTCAGATACTCAAATGTATCCTTAGGAAAAGGCTTTGTAAATATATCTTCAATCTGATCTTTTGTGCTTATATACTCCAATTTGACTTCTTTTTCTACCACTTTCTCTCTCACTACATGATACTTTATCTCTATATGCTTTGTCTTAGAATGTAGTACAAGATTCTTAGACATACTAATTGTGCTAGTGTTATCACAATGTATAACAACAGGCTCAACAAATTTAATTCTAATATCCTTAAACATTTATTTCATCCAAATTATCTAATTACAATTGTTCACTACTTCTACATACTCTACTTCTATCATGCTTTGTGAAATACAGTTCTACTTCTTGCTTAGCCAAGAAACTAATCTTCCTCCAAGGAAAAATGCTCCACCACTTGTGCTCTTTTTTTCATCAACAATACCTCCCTAATCTGCATCTGTATATGCACATAGGGTAAAGTCATCAAATTTTTCATACCATGATCCATATTCAATTGTACCTCTTAAGTACCTCAATATCCTTTTTACTGCTGCATAATGTGATTCTCTGGGATCAGCTTGAAATCTTGCTATAATTCCAATTGCATGTAATATATTAGGTCTTTTATGAGTTAAATATTGCAATCCTCCAATCATAGATCTGTACTTCTTTTGTTCAACTGTAGGAGCCTCATCTATGCTAGATAACTTGTGTCCAGTTACCATAGGTGTTCCAATTGGTTTACAGTTCTCCATTCCAAATCTCTTCAACAAGTCATTCAAGTACTTTGTTTGACTTATGAAGATACCATCACTGGTCTGTGTTATCTACAATCCTAAAAAATATTTCATCGAACCAATCATACTCATTTCAAATTAAGTCTTCATTTCATCTACAAATTTATCACTAGCTTCATCTTCTCCTCCAAAGATAATATCATCAACAAATATAACTACAACCAATAAACCATTTTCAATATATTTTGTATACAAGTTGTTGTCTTTTGTTCCTTTAGTAAATCCTAATTTTATCAAATATTTATCAAGTCTTGCATACCAAGTTCTAGGTGCTTGTTTTAGTCCATATAAAGCTTTCTTCAATTTACATACCATATCTCCTTCATGAGTTAGAGGAAAATTTTCATGCTGCTCAATGTAAACTTCTTCTTCTAATTTTCCATTCAAAAATTTTGATTTCACATCCATCTAATACACTTTGAATTTCTTATAGGCTGCATAAGCCAAAAACATTCTTACTGCTTCAATTCTTGCAACAGGTGCAAAGGTTTCTTCATAGTCAATTCCTTCTTTCTGTGAGTATCCTTTACATACCAATATTGCTTTATTTCTTACAAATTTTCCTTGTTCATTCATCTTGTTCCTGAATACCCATTTAGTTCATATAACATTCTTATCTTTAGGCCTAGGGACCAACTCCCAAGTCTTATTATTTTCAATTTGATCTAGTTCTTCCTTCATAGCTTTAATATAATGTTCATCTTCACAGGCTTCACTAGTAGATTTAGGTTCAATATGAGAAATTAAACACAACTATTCTTGTACCTTATTTCATGTTAGAACTCCTTTGTCTATGCTTCCAATAATCTTCTCAGCATGATGATTCCTTGATAGACTTATGTTAGGTGTCACTATCTCAATTCTCACTTCATTTGTAGGTTCTTCTCTGATTTCCTCTAAGAATATTTCATTATGTAAATCACTGGCCCAATTTTATAAAATAATTCTACATTCTCTGGATTAGTTCTAGGATGAGTTCCTTCATCTGATTCATAATGAAGCATTCTTTCCTAAATTTTGAACTTTTCATCAACTTTAACATTTGCACTCTCAACAATAGTCTTAGTTCTTTTATTATAACATCTGTAAGCTTTTCTCTTCAATGAATATCCAATAAATATACCTTCATCACTTCTAGAGTCAAACTTTCCAATGCCATCATCTCTATTAATATAACATTTTCTTCCAAAAATTCTAAAATACTTAATTGATGGTGCATGTCCAAACCATTGTTCATAAGGTGTCTTGTCTGTATCTACTCTGATTTGAACTCTATTCATTGTATACACTATTGTGTTCACTACTTCTCTCCAGAATATCTTCACCAAATAATTTTCAAATAACTTGGCTCTTGCTACTTCAGTCACTAACACGTTTCTTCTTTCTACAATACCATTTTGCTCAGGTGCCCCAGGGGCTGAAAATTGTCTCTTAATACCATTCACTTCTCAAAAAATTTTAAATTCTTTTGAAGTAAATTCTCCACCTCTATCTGATCTCAAACATTTAATCTTCATCCCAGATTCATTCTCAACTTTATTCTTAATCACTTTAAACTTATCAAATGCTTCATATTTTTCTTTAAGAAATGAAATCCACATCATTCTTGTAAAATCATCAACAAGAATCATAAATTACCTTTCTCCATAGAATTATCTATTCCTTGTGGGACTACTCAAGTCTGTATGAACAATTTCCAACTTCTCTGTTGTTGTGAACTTTTTGCGGGGAAATGAACTTCTCTTTTGCTTAGCCATCACACATTCCTTGTAAATCATGTTAGTAGGTTTCATAATCTTAGGAAAATCTCTTACTGCAAGTGTAGTACTTACTTTCATAATATTATCAAAGTTTATATGACAAAAACTTATGTTCCATAACCAACTATCATCAATCTTAGTAATCAAGCATGTCATCTAAGTAGGATTCAACTAAAATACATTACCTCTGGTTCTTGATCTAGTACCAATCAAATTACCATCCTTATCTTTGATTACACAAGTTTTCTTAGTAAACTAAACTTGATATGCCTTATCAACTAGTTGTCCAACACTTAAAAGATTGTGTTTCAAACCATCCACAAAGTAAACATCATCAATATTAGTCTTTCCATCAAGAGTAATAGATCCTATACCTTTTATCAAACAAGGTACATTATTTCCAACTCTAACAACTCCTCCATCATAATTGTTAAACTTTATGAATTTCTTCATGTCTCCAGTCATATGATGTGAACAACCACTATCTATAATCCAATCAGCTTTTTTTTCTACTTGAGAAACTAAATCTTTTTCTTCCTTAACTTCTGTTTGAGTATTTTCTTCTTTTATTGCTACAAATCCTATATCATCATTCTCATTATCACTTTCACTTAGAGATTTCTCCATACTAGCTTCAAATTCTTCATCATTATCATAATGGCATTCTTTAGATCTTCTAGGTTTAAAGTTCTTTCTATACTTCTTTACTCTCGTAGGACACTTAGATGCAAAATGACCATATTCTTGACAAGTCCAACATTTAAAGATTTTCTTACCGTCTGGTTCTCTTTTCTCAAGTAAGGAAATACCTTCTTCAATCTTCCTATCTTCTTCATTCCTAGTTTTGATGCTACTAGCATAATCTCTATTTACACTCATGCTTCTTGACAAAGTAGGGTGAATACTAAGTGCGTTGAATGTTGTCTCCATTCTAGGTAAATCTCCTGATTGCCTCAAGTTCATTTCTGCTGCTTCTAATCTTCCAAGAAGAGTTTCTCTGGTGAAGTTCTTAGTACAAGGTATAACTTGCTCTATCATCTGCATTCTTTTCTTAAATACAGGATTCAATATCCTCATAATTTTCCATATCACTTCATTCTCTATCTTGATTCCTTCACAAGATTTTATACCTACAACAATTTATGACATTCTACCAATATAACTTCTAACAGATTCATCTTCCATCATTATTATATCTTATAATGCAAATATCCAATTATGTAATCTAACTTTCTTTGCATGTTCATCACCTTCAAAAGTAGATTGTAAAGCTAACCAAATTTCATGAGATGTTTTTAGATATTTTACCTGGTTGTACTCATTTTCTGAAAGGGCTGTCAAGAGTGCTTCTCTAGCAAGCATGTTACACATGAATAGATCTCTTTCCTTATTATTACATTCTTCAATTTTGTCTTCATCAATGATAGTCTTCTTGTTCTTTGTGATTAACCAATATCCTAGTCCTAAACAAAGTAAATGTGTCTTCATCTTTTCTTTCCAGCTGTTAAAATTTACTCCATCAAACTTAGGGCTTTCTTTGATGAAATGACTCACCATGGATCTCCTCAAGTTGTTAAAATTTTTGTTCAAGGACCTTCTTCTCTGATACCAATTGTTAAAAAGTAAAGTTCACCAAGATAATTGAGAGAGGGGGGGGGGGTGAATCAGTTATCAGATAAATAGAGCTTTTATCAAATTTAATATATTTTAACCATGTAAGAAATGTGATCAACAACCATAGAATGATATACATACACAATAACACAAGATATGTTGACTATGGAACCTCTTGATCAAAGAATAAACCCTGGTGGGAATGATGCCCACAAAAGATGCACTAATATGAAAGTTCCTTGTGTGAGGATGGAATCTATCAGGAGTCTTATGAAATACATTTAGTACATATCAATCCCTACTAGGAGACTTTGAATCCTTACTAAAATATTCTAAATCTATTAGGAGTTATGGAAGACAGAAGGACCCACTGTCCAAACAGCTTCAAGGACAAGATCACTGAATACACTATCCAACTGATCTCTATATTAATCAATAGAATAATACCTTAAGATTACTAATCTCAACAACTTAACACTTCTCCTTTGACTATGCCAAACTGTACCAACTGCTTCATCATATCTCAATACCAGATCTATATACTTCGCATATCCTCTTTCAACAAGTATTGCACAATTCCGTAATTCACTTTCACAATATTACATTCCACATTTCACATTCATATTCATAATACAATAAGGAAAATATTCCTTCCTTTATACCACACTAAAATAATTACAAATGAATTGGTATACAAATTACAAAATAAAATCTTCCACACGTTACATAAAAATTCCATAATTACATAAAACTGTCAGCTTCCAATTAAGATAACTCTTCACTCATGTGACCTTTGACCTTGCTATCACATCCACCTCACAATTATTATGTCTTCAACATCAACTCAACTTTTCATGCTCAGATTCTATCCTGATTACGAGATATCATCTGATTTCATAAAACCACTACTCAAGAACACTGCCTGAATATTGCTTCCACTGAATTACACATAATTGTCATGAATAAATGAATTTCCATACATGCTCTTAACCATGATCTTATAGAACATCATAGATTAATTCATCAACTCTGCATAGCTTGATCTTTAATATTCCACGTGCGCTAACTCAAACACTGTCTACTTCTCTGCTAAACTTTAGTAGATCACTATGTTGACATCAATGACAATCACAGTCATGAATGCAACAACAACTGCTAGAGAATGGCTATGAATACTCCCCTATAGGATATATTCAACATTCATTCCTAACAGTATCAAGCAATATTTTCACCTTCTTTCATTTTCATTTCATCAAACTTACCTCTCAAACTTTCATCTTTTTCTCTCAGTACATTTGTATCACCACCATAGATAGTTGCAAGAGTATTCCACATTTTCTTTGCACTAGTGCATTCTATGTTAGAAATAGGAAATACTGAGAGGGGGGGGTGAATCATTATTTCACAAACTTTTTCTTTTGCCCACTTATGGATATAACAGATTACTTTAGTGCATACAAAGATTATCAAGTTGATTAACAAACATAGCAGTAAATAGAAAGAACTCATAACACATGATATGTTCTCGAGGAAACCCTGGCCAAGGGAAAACCCCAGTGGGGATGGTACCCACAAAGATCACTAATCAAAAGTATCCTATTAGGGATATTGGATTCTGTTAGGAGTCAATTTACAATATATAGTAGATCTATCTTGGTTAAAGGACTTTAGGCCTTGTTAGAAGCCTTAACCCTGTTAGGAGTTAGATTACAAAACCTGATCACCAGCTGAGCTCACTGCCCAAATAGGTAATACAAAATGTTTCTGACTATAATATGGTACTACTTACAACTTCACATCAATAGCCTTTTCTGCTATCACAATATACAACTATCACAAGTTATCTTTTCTTTCTTTTTACATATCACATCAATTTTCATTACATTTCAAGTATGCCTAATATATGAGTTATTAGAGCTAATAACTTTACATGGTCAGCTTCCAGAATATTTATCCAAGAGTAAACATCTAGGATGTCATCCCTTCATAATGTTAAGTCATTATTTTGACAAGCAAAAATAATCCCTTAACTCTTTCGCTAATACTGTCTCCAAAACTATTCTATCTGCAAAAACTATCTTTGGTAAACTTTGAATAACTTTGTCTGTACTACTCCAAACTTTATGTGCATTGAGATCAGGTATCCTCATACTCTATAGAAGCTTTAGTTAACTATGCAAACAAAAAGATTGATCCAGTGGACGTTGCCAACTAAATCTTCATCGGGTGCTCTGTCAGGATCATTGTATCCATACTTAGACAATTTCTTCCTTCAACTTGCCATACTTGCATTCCAGATTCTATGCTCTCAATAGAGATCATATGTTTCCATAATGACAACAGATATGCAGCCACATTAGCCAAATTGCCAACAATATCCCCCTTTGTCATTGGTGGCAACATATAGGAAAATTGGCTAAGTGTGCAAACAAAACTTCAAAGTATTTACACAAAATTGTGGCCAAAAGTTATACAACACATATACAATATTGTACTCCATAGAATAGGTCCCCCTATTAGTATCCTTCCTCAACATATATTCAATTTTCTGCTATCTCTCCCCCTTTGACAACAATGACAAAGATAGGGTGTACAAAAATTTCAAAAAAAAACTTTATACCTTGTTATCAGCTATTGCAAAGCCGGTAGGCTTGCAACACAGTCACCAAACTCTGACTTCCATGATTCAAAATCTTTCTCCCATATCTTCCTGATGGATTCAACAACATTGAGTAGAGTACTCAATCTGTATGCTGTTGTCTGACAAGCTTGCAGGGAATTGAAGCTAAAATTTTGAAAAGATGTCTTTGCTAAAAGACACTACTCAATTTGGTCTTCAACAATTGAAGTCTTGATTGAGATGTGCTCTCTCAAGATGTTAATCCTGAGCATCTTTCTATTCTTCTCCTCTGCTAACATTTTGATTTCATCATTTAACTTCCTTATGTTCTTCTCTATAGAACTTATCTTTACATTTGGGCTTGACAAGGTGTTTGTTTCAGCTATAATTGCATCTATCTTCTCTTTGATCTTCTTATCTTCTTCATCTATTAGGATTTCTGATTTTGTGCATTGTATATACAAACTCTTTCTAGTCTCAAAATGTTTCCTCAAATTCTTTATGCATACATCCAAATTACCAATATCATTTCAAATATTTACACTTAAATTTTGTTTCAGTTCTGCTTCAAAGTCTTCCTGAACTTTTATTCTAGCAATATCCTTTAAGTTAGAAAATTTAGAGTCAAAAGAGTTTATTACTATTTTAGCTTTCTCAAGTGGATCTGATTCAGATACCTTAGTGTTGATCACACTCTCAAGTTTCTCTGTCAAAACTCTAACTTTTCCTTCAAGGTCCTTCACCTTCTTATTCTTTCCAATAATTTTATTTAGAGATGTGATGAACTCAAGCTGATCATCATCTTCAACTTATTTTCCAAGGTCTTCAAAAATTGAATCAATTCATCTCTTCTTACTATCAGGTGCACTAGGGGTAGTGACTTTTATCAAAATTTGTTTACCTTTAATTGTCTATTCTGCTGGAACTGATTCTAATACTGCTGGTGCTTCCACTGCCTCTGTATCCTTTTCTGATTTTGTAATCTTCTCTTTCTCTTCTAAAGCCAAATTGTCAACAATGTTTCCTAGATCATGAAATACTACATCATCTGACTCTAGTGTCACTTTGGTTCCTTCAATGTCCATTGATTCTTTGCCAATATTGATATGTGAAGAAGATGGAACTTCTTCAATACCAACTTCCTCTGCATGCAGTTCCTCTGATTGCTTCTATGGAGGGTCTAATTCAACATGCTTTTCTACAACTATATCTACAAGAACTTGCATTACTACTTGCTCTGTCTCTTTATGTACTTCCTCCTTTTTGCCTCCCATTATAAGGATTGTTCTTCTCTTAGTTCTCAATAAATTTCCAAGAGACTTCAAGAATCTCTTCAAATGATCTTCATCCTCAACTTCATAGAACTATCTGATTACATGTTCTCTCATCTTTATGTCCTCTTCTTGTGCTCTCTATTTTCTATTCACAAGTCTGTTATACAAATCTTCTGGGATCTTACCATGAATAGTGCTAAGTTTCTTATCTATCACAATCATATGTGTAATCATTGCATTTTCAAAATTCAATCTGTCAAATGATCCATATAGATCATAGAATTTATTCAACTTAGTGAAGTCTCCATGCTTCAATATATCTTCATTAACTCTTGCAATTCTTGGTTTCCAAGTTTTCTTCTTGATTGAAACTACATCATCATCTTTAATTACTGCTACATTTCTAGGTATAGGTGGTACAATCACTTTCTATCTCTTGTCAGGTCCTGTTGCACTCACTTTTACTCTTTTGCTAGGAATAGGAGAAAAAGATTTATCTCCTTCATCTTTTTCAGGTACTTCAACTTTTACCTTTACTGCAATAGGATCAACAAGATCTGCACTAGATGCCTCAGGTGAAATTACAAGATTTTCACTTTGCTTCAAGGCTTCTGTAGTCTTCTTAGCTATGTCAAACTCAGGACTTGACATACCTAATTCTTTCAGTATTTTCTTCATAGTAGATTCAACTCTCTTACTAGATTGCTTCTTTTCTCTCAAACTTATTATAGAGTTGAAATTCTCTTCATAGGTTCCAAACCTATTTGCATGACCATCCAACTCACACTTTAACAATCTATTCACATATCCTATTATTTCTGCTTCAGATATTTCATAGCTAAGAGGGTCTATGAATTCCATTCTAGGCTCAACTGCTTCAATGTAGGTGAAATCAGTGTCTACCATAAAAAAAATGTCATCTTTATGCTTTTCAACTAAGGATTGAGGAATCCTTGATTTGTTCTTAACAATATTCTGAAAAGTCTTCAATACAAGCTTCACACTGTCATTAACTTTATCAAAAAGGTGCTTCATGTAGACTGAGTTTATTCTTTCCATTATGTTCACATTGTTACTCCAATCAACTGTGTAAGGAAATATTCTCAAAATATGGAAAAACATATAGGTTATCAGAGATGAAAACCTAAACTATGTGTACTTAGCCTTCTTAATCTTTTCTAAGTTCTCAAATAACTAAATTTTCAAAATTTCACATAGGTCTACTTGTTTCTTCTCAATACACATAAGATAAGCTACATGAACCATTCCTACAGCCATGCCATCTTCCCTTGAACTACCACAGAATTTAGTTGTTAGGATCTTGCAAAGGTGCCTAACATCATCTTGCTTAATTTTACTTATCACAATTCCTCTACCATTATAACTAGATCCAGTGTTGTCTAAAACAATCTTTCTCATGTTCTTTTCATTAAGTGGAATCTCTCCAAATTTTGATAATCCAGTAAAATCATGAATTAGGTCGGTAGTTATATCAATAACTCTATCCTCCATCTAGAATTTCCCATTGTGGATTCTACTTAAAATGATCTTGGTACATTCCTCATCATTAAATTCATACTTCATGGAATATTTGATAATTTCATTGTTCTCTAGGTGCCCATAAGCTAGTTTAACTAACATGTCTTGATTGTACAATTTCCTGCAATCATCACTAAAATTTGCATCTCCCAAAGTTTCAAACTTGCAACCTAAATATCCTTTAACATTCTCAATGTGCAATACTCTGTCTGGTACGGATGATAGTGCTAGACTATTATCAATTTCAGTAAGTTCTACTAGTTCTTTCTTAATCTTAGGTCTATTCTTATCCTTAACATTATGAACCATAGAAATATCCATTTTTTCAATTGATTAAAGATCAAAAAATACCTCAACTTTGCAAATCTAGGGTTTCGGTATGATCGTCGCTGCAAACTATTATCAAACTTCTTCAAATCATCCTCAACTCACTTTTTCTTCTTTCAAATCTCTTTTCAATCACTTTTTAATTGTGATAAATTTGATTTTGACCTTATAACACTTCACATTAACTTGATCTGACATCGCATTCATTCATTTTGCCGCTAAAACCTCAAAAAGTTGATTCTGCAAACCTGCAACCATAAAACTTTCTGCGACCTTGCAAAACACAATATTTTCTTTTGCGCACTTAACCATAGCATTAGTACAACATAATAAACCTATATCTAACTGTGCAAAACTTAACTCATTCAAATTCCTAATCTACACTAATCCTAAGTCCTAAACTATAGAAACTTACATAATTTAAGTACTTAAAGAAGGGTCAGGTAAAGATTCATCCTTACCATTAGTTAAATTACCTTCCTGACTACTTTTAGTGCTGACTATACCTCCTTGATCTATGCCTTTATCAAATTTTACTTCATCTTTATTGCTACAACAACCTTTCTCTTTGTTTCCTGCATTTGCATTCCTTCTTGCATTGTTCCTAGGGTTAGGGTTATGATGATAACCTCCATTGTTCATTCTATAAAATCTTGCTGAGTGTCCAAACTTGTTGCATATCTGATAAATGATTTCATTGTTTCCAAATCTCTATCCTTGCTGGTTAATCTATGACCTATAATTTCTAGCAATATGTCCTACTTTGTTGCATCTAAAACATACTACCACTTTTCTTTGATTCATTTCTTCAATAGATTTCTTATCTGCATTGTTAGTATTCCCAATCATTCTATCATAATTATTCAAAATTACTTTAGGTCTTCTACATTTGTTAGCTCTGTGTCAAAAACTATGACAATTATAACAATGTCCATTAAGAGGTTTAAATTGCTTACCTGTGCAATCTCTCTTCATGTGCGCAATAGTATTACAAGAAAAACATCTACCTTTGAATTCTCTTTGCATACCTTTAGATGATTTTTCCTATTTTGATTCTTCTTTCTTTGATTCTTCTTTCTCCCAAGGTGGTTCTTCTTTAGGTGGATCTTCCAATGTGTTCTCATCTAGCTTTATTTCCTCCACACTTTCAGATGTCTTCAGATCTGGCTTCTTACTTTCATTGATTGTTCTAAACATACTAAATCCAAATCTAGTCCTATCAAAGAATGGTTCTTTAAAAGAAATTTGTTTTCAAGTCTCATCACTATTTGAATATAGCCTTTCAAGTTGTTGTTTAGATTCAGTTAATTCACCTTTCACAATTTTATTATACTTCTCAAGTTCCACATACTGCACTTTTACTTTTTCAGATTCGGATGTTTCCTTTTCAAGTCTTGACCTCAGATCTTCATTCTCAATTTTCAATTTTTCATTATCAGATCTCAAATTTCCATCTTTCATACTAAGCTTCAGATTTACTATCTTCAACTCATGCTTAAGGATCTCATTTTATTTTTCTAATTCATCACAATCTTCAACAAGCATATCAGATTTCTTTTCAGATTTCAGATCTTCAATCTTACCTTTTAATTTTTCAATAGCATTCTTTGCATCTTCATATTTTCTTCTTAAGGAGTTTCTTTCATCAGTAAGCATATCAATCTGTTTAAGAGCTTCTTCAAGATTCTTCTGAAGTTGATCCATATCCATAGAGATCTTACTCAAGCTACTAAGCTTTCCTTGAATGTTCCTTCTCCGAGTAACTGTGCTTTGATACCAATTGTTAGAAATAGGAAATACTAAGAGGGGGGGTGAATCAGTATTTCACAAACTTTTTCTTTTTCCCACTTATGGATATAACAGATTACTTTAGTGCATACAAAGATTATCAAGCTGATTAACAAACATAGCTGTAAATAGAAAGAACTCATAACACATGATATGTTCTCGAGGAAACCCTGGCCAAGGGAAAACCCCAGTGGGGATGGTACCCACAAAGATCACTAATCAAAAGTATCTTGTTAGGGATATTGGACCCTGTTAGGAGTCAATTTACAATATATAGTAGATTTGTCTTGGTTAAAGAACTTTAGGCCTTGTTAGAAGCCTTAACCCTATTAGGAGTTAGATTACAAAACCTAATCACCAGCTAAGCTCACTACCCAAATAGGTAATACAAAATGTTTCTGACTGTAATATGGTACTACTTACAACTTCACATCAATAGCCTTTTCTGCTATCACAATATACAACTATCGCAAGTTATCTTTTCTTTCTTTTTACATATCACATCAATTTTCATTACATTTCAAGTATGCCTAATATATGAGTTATTAGAGCTAATAAATTTACATGGTCAGCTTCCAAAATCTTTATCCAAGAGTAAACATCTAGGATGTCATCCCTTCATAATGTTAAGTCATTATTTTGACAGGCAAAAATTATCCCTTAACTCTTTCGCTAATACTGTCTCCAAAACTGTTATGTCTGCAAAAACTATCTTCGGTAAACTTTGAATAACTTTTTTTGTACTACTCCAAAATTTATGCACACTGAGATGGGGTATCCTCATACTCTATAGAAGCTTTAGTTAACTACATAAACAAAAATATTGCTCCAGTGGACGTCGCCAACTAAATCTTCATCGAGTGCTCTATCAGGATCACTGTATCCATACTTAGACAATTTCTTCCTTCAACTTTCCATACTTGCATTCCAGATTCTACGCTCTCAATAGAGATCATACATTGCCATAATGACAATATCTATGCATCCACATTAGCCAAATTTCCAACATTCTTTGTTATCTTCAAATTCAGGATAGCTTAAGGCAAATGAAATATCCAACATTGGTTGATTGTGTTCTTGTTTTTCTTTCATCTCCTTAGTAGTCAAAGGTGAAGTAGGTATAACATAGTCATGTTCCACATAGTACTTCATTGAATCACCAATACTAGCTATATACAATTTCATCAGACTCTACCATGTAGGGAAGTTCTCTTTGTTCAACTTCGGTACCTCTTTTTTATACATCTTGATCATTAGCTTCAAGTATCTTTAAACTTTTCTCTATAATCACCAACAACTCTGATACCAATTGCTAAAATTATATAGAGCAATAGAGAGGGGGGTGAATCAGTTATTCTCAGGTCCAGATGTACCAATTAAACTTTCTAGTACTTCAACAATCTCTGATCTAATCACCAACTCAACTCAGTTTCTAAAGTATGTATCATAAACATATAACATGTAGTCCACTATCCAAATTTAAATAAATTGCAGAATATAGCAACATTAACATCAAAACATTCACATAAGTATAACACCATAATTATAGTGGAAACTAAATTTGGGAAAACCCACTTTATAACACGCTATTGATATTTCACTCTTCTGAAGTGAGCTCTATGAAAAGCCAACCCTTTTAAAGGTTTACAAACACATTCTAGGTGTGACCATGTTAAAGGATTTAAACACTCTATCAAAAGTGACCTAGTTAAAGGATTTAAGCACATTCCATTAGAATGCCACCTTGACTAAAAGATTTATACAATGACTGTTAGGTCAACCTTGATTAAAGGATTTAGACTGATACAATGGTTAGAAAGTAACACTGATTTCTGATCTGAAAAACATACAACTCACTTTTCAAAAATAGACCCTCTTCAACACATATATGTTGATTTATTGACTGAGCTTCATTTCCATTTCCATCATTGTTCTTCTCAAAATTCACTTCAAGTAATCGCAACTCTTCTCAACTTCATCCTTCTTCTTAGACTTATCAGTCAATAACATCAACAACTCTAGCTCCTTACTGTAACCTCACAATTAGGTTTTCCTTTATACCTCTTCAGTTAGGTAGATCCATCTTTTACCATTTAATCTCCTCCATAGATCTTAGGTTTAGGTTAGATTCATTGAATCCTTCCATCATTTAAGTTATTCATCCTTCCTTCTAGATACATCTTAAAACTTCTCATTGAATCCATAATAAAGTGATTTATCATGCATTAAATTCTCCATACAGTTCATTAATAAATTCAACATGATTTACATATCCCAAGAACTCAACTATGTCAGCTGGGAATCTCAATTATTTCTCCAAATGTATATTACTAATACTCGGTCAATATTATGTTCTTCTCCTCAGTCATCACTATGTAAGTTAGTCATCTCTACAAACTGGCTTCCTCGGTTGACACTGTCTTTTCTTGATAATTTCCTATCACTCAGCATAAAATGATGTTTGGTAAACACTAAATTTACTCGGCATATACTAGTGCTCATTTGACACTAACATCACTCAGCTTAAACAAGATTTCTTCACTTTTTCTTATTAAGCCTACTTCTCTAGTCATTCTTCTTACTTAGATAAAAAATACATTAACTTATCAATGAGCCAACTAATCAAGTACTGATGCAGGAGCATCCTGGGTGTAAGAGCAATCTTGCATCACCCAAAAATATTTATGTTTTTATATTCAATAAGGGTTATTTTGTGTAGAGCTGCTATTTATGGAAAGTTACTATTTTTGGTAATTTTTGTATGTGCTTAGAATGATATGATTTCTTTCTTGGAGGTTCATTTTGGTCATATAAGTCTGCCAGTAAAGTTTCATTGCCAAATCAAGTGTATATTGGAAGATATTGAAGATTTTCAGTATTGGCAGCAGGGTACAGAAACTTTGAGCTCAGTTTTGAAAGCTTTAGAGGCCCTGAATGAGGTCAAAAATTTGGGTGATGGGTGCTTGCGCTGATCAAGCCTGTAGAGCATTTTGTGGCATTTCTGAAATGGGGTTATAATAGCCGAGTGGGTCAACGGGTGATGACTTATGGTCTTCAGAAGTTGGGTCACCTGAAATGGCAAAAAATAATTTTCTTAAAAATTTCTGTTCGGGTTTCAAAGGTTATCTTGAGCCGACTATGATGTAATAAAATGTAAAATAAAATAATGTTAAGTTTGGTCGGCCTTATTGGCTAAAATTCTGGAACCTTCCCAGGCGGTGAAAAATTGCCTATATAAGGAAGGCTGTATTATTGTCTTAGGCAGTTCAGAATAGTTCTGGGTAGTAGATCTGGGTATTGATTTGAGGCTTTGTCCTATAGAATATTGTAAGGTATGCCCATGTGGCTTTGCATATTTTAATTCTGAAAGTTTGTAATTCCACATTTGTGGAGATAATAAGAAGCCAATTTTCTATTCTTGCATATTATTGTTGTTGTTTCTCTATTTCTGTTATGTGTTTGTGGTATTAAGGGGAGCACCCTTCATCAAGTGGTATCAGAGCAGGAGTTCTTGAGTGTGTAAACAGATCACCGACTGTGAGGCAGTTTGCACCAGGACCGTGGTTAGGGTTTTAGCACGCATCACAAAAATGCCTCCACGAAGAGAACGTGGCGGAAGAGCTGGTGCTGTGACACCTGAGGTTAGAGAGCTACAGAGACAAGTGCAAGCATTGCAAGAAGAGATTCACGGAGGAATGAATCTTAATGTCAGAGATGAAAGCGAGGATGAAGCCGAAGAAGAATATCAAGAAGGAGAAGTTGAAATTGTGAACCAGGAGGAAGAAAGACTTTTTCGGGCGATTTCCAAGATTGGGAAAAGACCTAAGATTGAGGTTCCTACATTTTCTGAAAATCTTAACCCAGAGGAATTGATCGACTGGATCAATGAATGTGAAGAATATTTTGAGTATGAAGATGTTGAGGATCCTGATAGGGTCAAATTTGCGAAGGCCAGACTGAAAGGTCATGCGAAGATATGGTGGCAAGAGATTCAGTTGGAGCGAAATAGAAGGGGAAAGGAGAAAATCACGAGATGGAATCGGATGGTAGATAAATTGAAGCGACAGTTTATTCCTATTGATTATGAGCTTGACCTACTAAAGAAAATGCAGAGTTTGAAGCAAGCAGGAAGATCTATTCAGTAGTATACAGAGGAGTTCTACCGACTTCTCATCAGAACAGGCCATGCAGAAGCTGATAAGGAGAAAGTTGCCCGATACCTTAATGGGTTAAGGCCAAGCATTCAGGAGGAGCTGAATCTAGTTCGAATGAATAGTATTGAAGAGGCATACCAGTTTTCCCTAAAAGTAGAGGAAAAGCTGAACAAGAAGTTTGAGAGCAGACAAAACGAAAGAGGTCGCGGTGGACGATCTAGTGGATGGTCATATGGTGGCCGAAATGAAGATCCAAAAAAGAAGGATGAGGCCAGTAGTAGTCAGAATCAGCGAGAAAATAATTCCAATCACTTCCAGGATCAGAATAATAGAGATCAGAGAGGAAGAGGAAGAGGACAAGGATCTGGAAGAGGTGGCTTCCGTGGAACATGTTTTCACTATGGAGAAGAAGGTCACAGGGCATTTGAATGTCCTCAGCGCCAAGGCAGAACAGATAGGAGAAATGAAGGCCAGGCCAGAGTTGCACATGTAGATGAAGATGCCAGATCATCAAATTCTAAAGATGCTGAAAGAGGAGAAACGTTGATTAACAGAAGAGTCCTGTTGAGTGGTGAGAATGAACCTGAGCAAAGGAGGAGCCTGTTTCGCACTAGATGCAAGTGTGAGGGTAAATGTTGTGATGTGATTATTGATAGTGGAAGTACTGACAATTTGGTGTCAGAAGAGATGGTGACAAAGTTGAAGCTCAAGAGACAGAAACACCCACATCCATATCGGATTGCCTGGGTACAGGATGACCACAAGGTCATGGTCAATGAACAATGCCTAGTGAAGTTCAAGGTTGGCGGATACCAAGATGAGGTATTGTGCGATATCATATCTATAGATGCATGTCATATGTTGTTGGGTAGACCATGGCAGTTTGACAGATGTGCTGTACATGATGGTCATGCGAATACCTATTCCCTGACAAAGGATGGAGTGCGACATAAGCTAAAACCATTGAAGGAGACTGAAGAAAAGGTATGTGGTACTGCAAGGATAAATTTTGTTGATGGAAGAAATTTCCTAGATGGTATGAGGCATGAGCATGTATGTTTTGCTTTGATTCCAAAAGCTGGTAAAGAGGAAGTAGAAGATGTTCCTGTAGAAGTTGCAGATTTGTTGAATGAGTTTCAAGATATTGTATCCAATAACGTGCCTAATGGATTACCACCAGTCAGGAAGATCAGCCATCAGATGGACTTGATCCCAGGAGTGAGTTTGCCAAACAAGGCAGCACATAGAATGACACTTGCAGAAAGTGAGGAGTTGAACAGACAAGTACATGAGTTGTTACAGAAAGGATTGATCCGTGAGAGTCTGAGTCCCTGTACTGTACCAGCGGTATTATCACCAAAGAAGAATAGAGAATGGAGGATGTGTATAGATTCTAGGGCAATAAACAAGATTACAATCAAGTACAAGTTTCCATTGCCACGAATGGATGATATTATGGATTGTTTGAGTGGAGCTGTGTATTTTTCAAAGATAGATCTAAAAAGTGGATATCATCAGATTCGGATCAGAGAAGGAGATGAATGGAAGACTGCCTTCAAGACAAAGGAAGGACTATATGAGTGGTTAGTCATGCCTTTTGGGCTAACCAATGCACCGAGCACTTTCATGCGGCTCATGAACGAGGTTCTGAAAGAATTTCTGGGTAAGTTTGTCATTGTTTACCTAGATGATATTTTGATCTTTAGTAAGACATTGGAGGAGCATACGATGCATATTCGTATGGTATTTGAGAAGCTGAGAGAAGAGAAATTGTTGATTAATTTGAAGAAGTGCAGTTTTGTGAAGAAAGAGTTAGTGTATTTGGGATTTGTAGTTTCAACAGAAGGTCTAAAAATGGACCCAGAGAAGGTACAAGCTATCCTTGAATGGCCTACTCCAATGAGTGCTACTGAGGTAAGATCTTTTCATGGTTTGGCTAGCTTTTATAGAAAGTTTATCCAAAATTTTAGCAGTATTTATGGACCCTTGACTGAAACAATGAGAGGGGATAGAAAAGAATTTAAGTGGACTAATGAGGCAGAAAAGAGTTTTCAATTGTTGAAATAAAAAGTTACAGAACAACCTATTTTAGCACTTCCAGATTTTAATAAGGTGTTTCAAGTAGATTGTGATGCTAGTGGTACTGCAATAGGAGCTGTTATGAGCCAAGAAGGTAAACCTGTTGCTTATTTCAGTGAGAAGTTAAATGATGCCAAGAGGAAATATTCTGTTTATGATCAAGAATTTTATGCTATAGTTCAGGCATTAAAGAAGTGGAGACATTATCTACTTCCTAAGGAGTTTGTTTTGTATACTGATCATCAAGCTTTGCAATATTTGAATAGTCAAGGAAAATTGAATCAAAGGCATTTGAAATGGGTTGAGTTTTTGCAGAGTTATACATTTGTTTTGAAACACAGGAGTGGAAAGTCTAATAGGGTTGCAGATGCTCTTAGCAGAAGGCAACTATTGCTGACAGAAATGCAGATTGAAGTGGTTGGGTTCAAGGAACTCAAGAATTTGTATCCAGAGGATCTTGATTTTGGTGAAGCTTGGAAAGCTTGTACAGAACCTGTTACTCTAGATAGGACAAAATGGCTGGATTTCATCATCCAGGATGATATGCTATTCAAAGGGAGTCAATTGTGCATTCCACGAAGTTCTATGAGGGAGAATCTCATCAAGGAGAAGCATAGCGGAGGATTGGCTGGACATTTTGGTCATGACAAAACCCTTTCTTTGGTTAGTGAGAATTACTATTGGCCACAGTTGCAGCAAGATGTGAAGAAGTTTGTACAGAGTTGCAGAGTATGTCAGATGGCGAAAGGAGTGAAGCAGAATATAGGGTTGTATCAGCCATTACCTATACCAGAGAAGCCTTGGGAGGATATCAGCATGGACTTTGTTCTTGGTTTACCGAGGACTCAGCGGGGACATGATTCAATTTTTGTGGTGGTTGACAGATTTTCAAAGATGGCACATTTCATTCCCTGCAAGAAGACTAATGATGTTGTTCATGTAGCAGAATTGTTTTTCAGAGAAGTAGTGAGACTTCATGGTTTGCCAAAGACCATAGTTTCAGATCGGGACACTAAGTTTGTTGGATATTTCTGGTGTACATTGTGGAAGAAGTTGAAGACAGATTTGAAATTCAGTTCATCACATCATCCACAGACTGATGGACAGACAGAGGTGGTGAATAGGAGTTTGGGAAATTTGCTGAGATGTTTGGTTGGAGATAAGCCAACAGGATGGGATTTGATTTTACCACAGGTAGAATTTGCATACAATAATTCTGTCAATAGGAGCACTGGTAAATCACCATTCCAAATTGTATATGGAAGTAGTCTAAGAAATGCATCTGAATTGAGAAAGATAGATAAAGGAGAAATAAGTAGTGCTGAAGCTGAAGATTTTGCAGAACATTTGAAGAACATCCATGAGGAGGTGAGGAAGCATATTGCCAAGATGAATGCACAGTATAAGGCTAAGGTAGATGTGAAAAGGAGGCATAAGAAATTTTAGGTTGGTGATGAAGTCATGGTTCATTTGTGGAAGGAGAGGTTCCCAGTTGGTACATATAACAAGCTGAAAATGAAGAAGTTTAGGCCATGTAAGATACTGAAGAAGCATGATTTAGGAAATGCATATGAGGTAGAATTGCCTACTGAGCTGAATATTTCACCAGTGTTTAACATTTCAGATTTGACAGAGTATCACGAAGGAGGTGTTGAAGATGAGATCACAGCAGCACAGTGGAGTATTCCAGCAACTAGTTCAGACACGAAGGAGATTGAAGATATACTGGATAGTCATGTTGGTAGAAGCACAAGGAACAGGACATATGAAGAATATCTGGTCAAGTGGAAAGGACGACCTGTTGAAGATTCATCATGGCTAACAAAGGAGGAGGTTAACCATCTTGGTTTTCCTCTATGCACCTAAGTCGTGACAGGGTCACTTCTCAAATTACCCTGGGTGTCTGATGCAGGAGCATCCTGGGTGTAAGAGCAATCTTGCATCACCCAAAAATATTTATGTTTTTATATTCAATAAGAGTTATTTTGTGCAGAGCTACTATTTATGAAAAGTTACTATTTTTGGTAATTTTTGTATGTGCTCAGAATGATATGATTTCTTTCTTGGAGGTTCATTTTGGTCATATAAGTCTGCCAGTAAAGTTTCATTGCCAGATCAAGTGTATATTGGAAGATATTGAAGATTTTCGGTATTGGCAGCAGGGTATAGAAACTTTGAGCTCAGTTTTGAAGGCTTTAGAGACCTTGAATGAGGTCAAAAATTTGGGTGACAGGCGCTTGCACCAGTCAAGCCTGTAGAGCGCTTCGTGGCATTTCTGAAATAGGGTTATAATAGCCGAGCTGGTCAACGGGTGATGACTTATGGTCTTCAGAAGTTGGGTCACCTGAAATGGCAAAAAATAATTTTCTTAAAAATTTCTGTTCGGGTTTCAAAGGTTATCTTGAGCCGACTATGATGTAATAAAATGTAAAATAAAATAATACTAAGTTTTGTCGGCCTTATTGGCTAAAATTCTGGAACCTTCCCAGGCGGTGAAAAATTGCCTATATAAGGAAGGCTGTATTATTGTCTTAGGCAGTTTAGAATAGTTCTGGGTAGTAGATCTAGGTATTGATTTGAGGCTTTGTCCTACAGAATATTGTAAGGTATGCCCATGTGGCTTTTCATATCGTAATTTTGAAAGTTTGTAATTCCACATTTGTGGAGATAATAAGAGGCCAATTTTCTGTTCTTGCATATTATTGTTGTTGTTTCTCTATTTCTGTTATGTGTTTGTGGTATTAAGGGGAGCACCCTTCATCAAGCACCCATTGAAGTATCAAATAACTCAACCTTTCCTTAGGTTCTCTTGTTATCTCCTTTCCCTAATCCTTTTCATAAATCAATAGATATGGTACTCTCCTAGATAGCAATTATCTTACCAATTAAGGTTTGACATCAATGCCAATACAACAATTGTTTTAATTATAGTTTCCAACATGAAACGTCACAGGATGTTTTGGAAATTGACAATTGTATAAGTGTGAAGTTAAGGGAAGAAACCACACCCAAATATGTTCTCATAAATTACCTTAAGGATTAGATCATTGGTGACAACAACAAAGGAACTAGAACAAGATTGAAAAATACATAAGAGAGTTCATAACCTACAAATGCAATTTTCTTGATCTCTCAAGAAGAACCATAGTCCATAGATGAGGCATGTAGAGATGAATCATGGATCAACACCATGAAGGAAGAATGAGAATAGATTCAGAAAAACAACACTTGGGAATTGGTTCCAAGGCCTAAAGACAAAAATGTAATTGGCACCAAGTGGGTATGCAAAAACAAGATGAATGAAGAAGGAATTTTTGTTAGAAATAAAGAAAGATTGGTATGCAAAGGATATTCACAACAAGAAGGAATTGATTTTGAAGAAACCTTCACACCTGTTTCTAGAATTGAGGCAGTCAGATTATTCCTAGCTTATGTTGCTAATAAGGATTTCAAACTATATCACATGGATGTGAAATCAGATTTTCTTAATGGAGACTTTGAAGAGGAAGTGTACATTGAGAAACCTGATGGATTTCCTTTATCAAGGAATGATGATCTAGTTTGAAAATTGAAGAAGGCATTGTATGGATTGAAACAAGCACCAAGAGCTTGGTATGCAAGATTGGATAAGTATCTGATTCAGTCAGGATTCAAGAAAGGAAATGCTGACAACAATTTATACCTCAGAATCACTGAAGAAGGTATCTTGATTGTTGAAGTCTTTGTTGATGATATTATCTTTGGAGGAAATGATGAAATGAGCAACAAGTTTCTAGTAAATTCATACTCCCACTTAAGTGGGGGCTAACTGTGACATCACAAATTATACCCCTATATAATTTATTACTCAATAGGTCTATTTTTAGTGTCCTTGAACTTTCATGTTTATTATTCTTGATTTGACCTAAATTTTGCTTACCCCATCTCAATTTTGCCTATGTTTCCTCTATTTTCTCCTCAATTCAGACCCATGTTCCCAATTTGTAACCTCATTGGAAGGAATAGTGTGACATAGTTTCCTTATTCCTAGGAATAGGGTGAATAAGTTTCCCCATTCCTTGATTATTATCTCCAAATTGAAATCTCAAAATAGTTACTTTTTTAAGTTGGAAATTCAATCTTGTGTAGGCCTACTTCAAGTTATTTGTCCCAAAATGACTAGGAGAGGTATATAGGAAACTTTACCTCACTTATTTTGGTAAGAAAGAACATTAATGATCTCAAGAATTGAACAAGTGTGCAAAAGGATATCTCTCAAGGAATCAAGTAAATTCAACTAATCAACCAAGCATCAAGTCTGATTTAGGAGATCAAGAATTTCATGATTTGAAGATTACACAGTAATTTATAAATCCAAGAATTTGTGAAGATGTCCATGATATTCTTTTCATTCAATTTTGAGCATCTTCATAAGCATTTTGACATCAAGAAGGTTTTTTAAGGTATAAGAATTTTAGTTTCAAATCTAGCCTCTACTTTATATCAATATTATTTCCTTTCAAGTAAACTTCACTTAAATTTTAAGGTTGATTTCTAAACCAGAGTTTGACTTATGCAAACCATTTCTACATAATATTTTCTATCTTTTCTATATGTAGGAATAGGTGGCATAAATATGGGGAGAGATACAAATATGTCAAGAAATCAGCTATAGTCTGTAACTAAATTTATTAAAAATTATAGGTAATAGAGTGATTAAGTCACCTTAGTACTAGGAATAAAGTGACTAGGTCACCCTAGTCCCTCCATTCTATCCTTAAATTTTGAATGTTGGAAAGTTACAATATTCCTTTATTGTTTCTAATTTATAAATTGGTCTATCTATTTACAATCATTTTGTGCATGCAAAGAACTACCTTCTTTCACCATTTATCCCTAGATCTTAAAAAACTAAATCTCATTGAAATAATTATAATCCCCAATAAATATGTATGGGTTAAAACTTGATCATGATGTTTACATAAAAATCCATTTGCATTTTTAATGTGTAAAAATTTAATCTCATTTATTTGAATTAAAACCATGTATATGTTTAATGTGTATGCATTTAGGCTTGTACCTAAGCTTTGATGACAAGCCTTTGGATTGGGATCTTTATTTGCCTCCTTTCGAATGTTTTTTTTCTTCCATTTCAGTTTCTAAAATTCATTTTCATTAGTTTTATGCATTATCAAGTGGGTATTTGAAAAAATATTACCATAATTTCACATACATCATGACCTTTATAATATAAAATTTATTTTTATATTTGAAGAAAATTAATAGACCTTCCTTCAATACAAAGGTGCTAGGGACCCACAATGTTGGATTATGGAGAGTGAGTGTGAATAAGTAATCCTTCACTATTAGAACCTTAATTACTTTCTCTAATTCAAGTCGGTGGTAACTTAGCTAGACAAACCTCAACATTAACTAATAACATTAAATTAACTTTATCAATCAGAAATAACATTCACAGTAAACATTCAACACATATAACACTAGCATTTAATGTGGAAACCTAATTTTGGAAAAACCATTGTGGGAATTATCACCCACTAAAGAAATACTCTTTTGAACTATGCTTGGTTAAAAGACAATCTGATTAAAGATTACAATGCACATTGTTAAATGTGACCCTATTAGGGGATTTTCCTTAGATCTGTTGGCATCCTCACCCTATTAGGAGTGGCCTGGTTTAAGGTCTTCAGACACTAGATTCTAGAATTTCACCTTTTTCAAGGATTTACAATAAGACTGTTAATTCCACTCGGTTAGGAGTTTTTTCTACTACAAATGTTAATAAGAAACAATATATAAATTAATCTCTAAATATGAAAATACCTCTTTCTCAATTAGATCCCTTGTGCACTCTTTGTCTTCATTTCATTCCATCACTTTCCACTGGCTTCAAGACTTCGTCAATCTCAACTTGTTAACTCATATTTCAACCTTTTTCTTCTTCACTACATTAGTCGGTGACTCAACATCACTTCAACTTTCCAGCCCTCTATTCATACAATTTCATCCATTATATAGAATTTTTTTTTCCTCTTAATCTCCTTTATTATGTTTCCCTTTGATTAATCTCAATCATCCAATCATCCCCATAAACTAATTCAATGAATTTATAACTTGGTAAAATATTTCATCATCATCTCGAAACTTGAAATTTCTTGGAACTTTTACCTTCACTTTTTTTTTCTTAGATCTATACCATAGATCATCACCTTGAATTATCCTAATTGTAGATATCATCAACTAGCTCTTCCCCATCCTTATAATCTTCCAGATCATCATAGCTCATTATCAAATGTCATTTTGATCCTTGTATTTAATTTTTGTTCCTTTCTTGGTGACTAACTTTTTTCTTCAACTAAAATTCTATTTAATTTTCTTGGTAAATCAAACCTTCTACTCAATGTCCTGACTTCCTTTCTCTTTACCAAAACTTATTTTCTTTTTCCCGAATGACTTTTCCATTCTCGATAACTAAACGGTTTTGTTTACCAACTTGACCAATCTTATTTAGCAACTTTATATAATAAAATGTTTAGTAGAAAAAAATTATATCAACATAACCTTATGATTTCTTGATCTGTTTTAGCTTCCCAATTAAGTTCTTCAACTTCAAAACATTTTACTTACTCTTCCTTCTTAACTTACTTAACCTATATCATACTCCAAATGATATGGCAACTCAATATAAATCAGAAATCAATTTCTTGACATCAATGACAAGATAATAACTGAACTAATCCTTCTACAATCTTGTATACCTCTGATATCTGTCAGTCTTCATCATTATCACCATAAGTTATAGTAAAAATCTCCCTCTTTCACATTGATGGAAACACTTATTGACTTGTCTTTGTTCTTTACACCCTCTGATCTTTATCTTCTCTCTTTTAATAATTCTCCCTCTTAACTTATTATCATTTCTTTCCATCTTCTGTCTTCTTTGTGTTTGTGAGCTTATTCTCCCTCTTTGACAATAATGCCAAAGACATATACTCATGAAATATTTGTTCAATTAGTGAATCATACCTAACATGTATTGATTTCTCATTGTATACATAAACATCCTTCACAACTTCAAGCATCACCCAAAGAGTGAACACTAGCATCAACTCACAAAATAGATATTCAAATGAATCCTTGAATTGATGTAGCATGGATCATGCCTTAGTGAATATTATATAGGGGAAGAACCCCTAATTTACCTCTGAAACACTCAAATGAATCCTTTGGTAGTGGCTTGGTAAATATATCTACTATTTTCTCTTTTCAATTCACATACTCTGATATCACATGCTTGTCTTGAACTTGTTCTCTCAAGTAATGATACTTGATAGAAATGTTATTTTTCTTGAAATGCATTACTAGATACTTTGATATGTTGATAGAACTTTTATTTTCACATTAAATATTATATGGATCAGTAATCTCATTTTTCATACCTTCAAGTAGTTTTTTGATCCATAAAATGTTTAAACAATTCATAGTTGCTGCTACATACTCAGCCTCGACTGTGGACTATGAAATATAACTCTATTTCTTACTCAACTATGTCACTAATCTTTCTCCTAAAGAGAAAGTTCCTCCAATTGTACTTTTCCTGTCATCAATATTTCCATCCCAATCAGAATCAATGTACACCTTTAGATCAAAATATCCTCATTTCTTGTATAGTAGACCAAAATCTTCAGTCCCTTTTAGATATCTAAATATTCTTTTGACTGCAGACTGTGTGTTTCCTTTGAATTGGCAAAAAATATTGCAACAATACCTATTGCATGAGAAATATTAGGTCTATTGTGTACAACATATTGTAGCTTACCAATCATTGATCGATAGAGTGTTTTATTTACTTCCTTTGACAATTTGCAACCAATAGCCATCGGTGTACCAATTGGTTTTGACTCTTCCATGCCAAATGTCTTTAGGATCTTCTTGATATACTTTGATTGTGTGATATAGATCTCATCTTTTTCTTTTTGAATATATAGTCCAATATGGAATTTTATCTATTCTATTATGGACATCTCAAATTCCTTTCTCATCTCCTCATCAAATGATTTACACATTGACTCATTTACTTCAAATATGATATCATCAAGAAATATTTCAGAAATTAAAATCTTATCATTACTATAACATTTTAGATACAAATTATTGTTGTCACTTGTTCTTTGAAATCCAATCTTGGTCAAATATAAATGTAACCTTTCATACCATGCTCAATGTTCTTGTTTCAAACCATATAGTGCCCTGTGTAGCTTGCATACCATGTCCTTGTTAGTATTTTCAAAAACTCCTTCAGGTTGTTCAATGTAAACTTCTTCAATAATTCCATTAAAAAATGTAGACTTAACATCCATTTGATAAAGTTTGAAACCATTATAAGAAACATATGCAAGTAAAATTATCGCACCATCTAATGTAGCAACAAAAGATAATTTCTCACCGTAGTCAATACCTTCTTCTTGAGCATATCCTTTGCATACAAGTATAGCTTTATTCCTTATCAAATCTCCATTTTCATTTAGTTTATTCCTAAAAATCTACTTTGTACCAGTAATATTCTTGTCCTTAGGTCTCAATACCAGTGACCAAGTATTGTTCTTTTCAATCTAACCAATCTCTTCTTTCATTGCATTAACCCATTCTTCATTTTCAAGTAAATCCTTGAATAGTCTTGGCTCAAATTCATAAATCAAATATGTATTATCTCTCAACTTACTTCTTGTCATGAATCCTGCATTCTTGTCTCCAATAATTTTTCTTGGTAAATGGTTCCTTCTCACATACTTTTCTAAAATAGGCTTGATAGACTATGGTATTCCTTCATTTTTTAGTATTTTCTTCTCTCAATGGAGGCTCAATTGGTTCCTCGGCTTCTTCTTGCATCTCGGGTAGAGTACCAAAAACTCCTTCCTCTACATATAAAAATATTTGATAATCTTATGGTTCCCTTTTTCTATCTTCTACATTTCTTCTACAAACTCATCAATCCTTACATTTGCATTTTCCACAATTTTGTTAGTAGCCTTATTCATACATTTATAATTTTTTCTCTTTGTGTAGTATCCTAGGAATATACCTTCATGTCCTTTAGAATCAAAATTTCCATTCCTAGTATCTTTCATAATATAACACCTACTTCCAAAAACTTTAAAGTAGACAACATTAGGTGTATGCCCATACCAGAGTTCATAAGGAGTTTTATTTATGCCTTTCTTCAATTGTATTTGGTTGAGAGTGTAAACATTAGTACTAATGGCTTCTCTCTAGAATTTTTGTGCAACCTCTTTCTCAATCAACAATGTTCTAGCACAATCAACTATTTATTTGTTCCTTCTTTCATCTATGCCATTTTGTTGTGTAGTTCTCAGTGCAGAGACTTATCTTTTGATTCCATTCTCATTGCAGAAGACAGTAAATTCATCAGAGATAAATTCACCTCCTCTATCTGATATTACACATTTCAATTTCTTACATTTTTCCTTCTCAACTCTTTCCTTGTACCATTTAAATATTTGGAATTCATCAGACTTATCTTTTGGAAATATTACCGACATCATCTTTGAGTAGTCATCAACAAACAAAATGAAATATTGATCACCATAATAGCTTTGTATCCTCATAGGGCCACAAAAGATCAGTATGAAATAATTCCAATATACCACTAGATAAGTAAAAATTTCTTGAGAAACTTGATTTAGTCATCTTAGTAATTTGACATTCTGCACATAACTTTATCAGGCTTTCTCAAATTTGGTAAAACTCTAACTCTATTTTTCTTATTATTCTTGATCATGTTATCAAAATTTACATGATAGAGTCTTTTATGCCATAACCAAGAATCCTCAACTTTAACAAACAAGAAATTTTTTGTAGCGGTATCAAGGTAGAATAAGTTAACTTTTGATTGTTCACCACTTCCAATCAAATCTCCAACAACATCATAGATCTTTACTTTTCTATTTTGGAACTCTAGTCGGTGACCAATGTTATTCAATTTTGTAACACTCAAAAAGTTGTACTTTAGTCCTTGAACCCACTAAGAATTATAACATTTGGTCTTTTCATTCAGCATAATGGATCCTTTTCCTCTTACAAAACATGGGGCATCATTTACAAATCTAACAAATCCACCATCATATTCTTCTAGATTTTCAAACTTATCAATGTCACCAGTCATTTTATGTGAACAACCACTGTCAATTATCCATAGATTGGTTTTAATAACTTGAGAAATAAGGGTTTTCTTATCTTCATAACTTTCTTCTTCTGAATCATGTTTCATAGCAACATAGACCACTTCCTCACTTTATTCCATGTCTTTAGATTCATCATCGATTATTCCTTCCTCAGTTAGGTAGCATGATTTATTTCCTTTATCCTTGTATTCTCTAAACACTCGGTATTAGTTGTCCTTCTTGTCTCTTTTATTCCTTTCATTATCAGGACACCCAAATGCAACATGACCAATCTTGTTGCAATTAAAACATTTTAGAGGCAATTTACCTTTATATTTTCATTTTCCTCTTGGTAGCCTCTTTGCCAGTAGTGCTTCCAATTAATCTTGTTCTTTTTCCACGGTTAGTATATTTTATTAGTCACTTCCACCTGAAATATATTGATTATCTGCTTCTCTTCTTGAACTACCAATGGTTAAAGATGATTTAAAAGTTATTTCAATCTTTGGTAAACTATTATTATAATTACTAAGTTTGAATGCAGTCATCTTACTAATCAAAGCATCAAGAGGAAAAGTAATATTAGGTGTGGATCTCAGCTCCTGAATAGTAGAGACTCGAAAAGCATATTTAGGTGAAAGAGTTCTAATAATTTTTCTTACCACTTCTTCTTGAGTTAATGTTCCACTATCACCTTTGATAGCACTTACCACTTACTTAATTTTGAAATTATATTTTGAAATTTTCTCTTCTTCTTTCATTATCATCTCATCAAATTTTCCTCTGAGACTATCAACCTTTTCTTTTTGTACATGAAGATCACCTCCATAAACAAGTGAAATTTTATCTCACATATCTTTTATTTTAATACATTCCTTTATTTTATTGAGCTCAGCATCAGTTAGGGAGGAAGAAATTTCAATCATTATCGAGTTAAGTTCCTTCTTGTATCTCATCTGATTAAGTGTCATAGGTCATAAACCATCAGGTCAGCCAACTAGGATTTCCTAATATACAAATTATTACATAACTCCTTTCTTAGATACACACGGTATCTAAAACATGTATACAATAATTATAATTCAATAAATGAGGACCGACATCCTTAATTCATGTTTTCCATTCATAATACACGCCACATCTCTGAAGTCAGCTTCCAAATAAGTCTTCTCCAAAATACATGCCACATTTGATGCCATCCTTATTTTTATACCTTGCACATACCATCGAGCATTCTTTAGTACCATATCTATTATCCCTTAATCTCACATACATTGAATCCTCATCACCTATAAGATATACCCAGAACTCAGAGATTTACTCTATCAACTTCTATTGTCACTGTCCAGTAACCAGTTGTACACACTAGACTATGCACTTCTCTAAGCCATTGCTTCCAAGAGAATCCATGAATGGGAAACCTTGGGAAGGAAACCTAGAGCTCCCTAGGCATGGAGTGCAAGGGTGTTAAGAATGCTCTCAGCTAGAGCTATTAAGCCTATAACCTTGCTAGTAAACCATGCAATGGGAGATTCAATGAGACAAGGGCAAGAATGCCAATATCCTCAAGAATCCAAATGGAGATGAAATGCAAGCAATGATAAGAATGGAAATGCAAGCTAAGCTATTAAAATGAAAGATATGAGTATTACAAATCCTTACTAATTAAGCTATGTGATCTAATCTAGAGCATGAAAGGAAACTAAGCTAAGAAAGCATAAACATGAAGCTAAGATAAGAATGCAAGAATGAAGGCTAAATGAAATAAGATCTCCAAAAGCTCCAAAGTCTCCAAGAAATCCTATAGCATAAGATTAGCATCAAAAGTTGGGATCATAGAATGAGAAGAGAGCTCTCCTTTTAAAGGAATTGAAAAGGAATAGACCATGGAGATTAAGAGGCAAAAGATTTAATCAAGGGTGGAGCTTGAAAGAGGAGAAATCCATGTGCACAAGTTTCCTCCAATGAGAAATAAGTGTTGACTTTTGTGCCCCATGTGAGACAAAAAGGCCTTTTCTTATTTTTATAAAATAAGAGTAATGCTTTATTTGTGCAACTTAGGATAAAAGGTAAGTGGGGGATTTTTTATTTAATAAAAGAGGAGGAAATTCCTTTTAATACATAAAGACTTAGGATAAAATGGTTAATCCATAGAATATAATCGAATAAATGATAGAATTAGGATTTGATTAAGAATAAGCAATTGATGATTTTAGCAAATAATGCTAGCAAGGGGCTAATAGTCTAGATGACCATTTTTCGGTGATTACAATTTCCCCTCTTTGACTAATGTGTGATCGATCTGGGAACACAATATGTCAAAGAATAGATCAGCCAAGAAGGAAATAGATAGAGATCTAACTCCAAAGAATGAAGTGCAGAGAGATAGAAAATCTTGCATGGTCAGCTTGGTAGTGATAGTACTGAACACTTAGGAAAGAGATGGATAGTATCAGAACTCAAGATGAGAACTAACATGTCAAGTGCAAAGATAGATCGATCAGAGAAAATGGAATGGTTAAGCATATTCTCTAGAGAATAGCCAATAGGATATGATGTGTCTACCCCCCTGGGATCGAAAGGAAAATCAGGTAGAGGGAAGGCACAAGCAAGAGAAACATGATCAAATCACTAGAAATCATAATCAAAGATGAAAGATGATAGGATAACCATCAAGTAGTGAAGATATGCCCTAGTCAAGACTTCAGAGAGATGAAATGAATGAAAATGAATGAAAGACTAGAAAGGTGAGAGAGATGGGGATGATGAAGAGGGAAAGGATGCCCCAGCGAAGATCGAAGGATCAGGCCTCAAAAGGTCAACCAACTACGTGGAAGAAGGAGAAATGCAATTTGATGATCAAGGTGAACTTGGATTTTAGTTTTGATCCTGAAATGATTAGAAAATGATGTGATATGAAAGACAAGAAGTGAAAGACATGATCGGGAAGAAGTGAAAGGTGAGTGGAGTTTGACTAATAAGTCCATGAAAGATGAAAGGAGATCTCTCTCCATACGCAAGATGCAAAAATAACTATCATGAACTTAAGAATGCAAGCTACTATGAAAAGTGGTTTACTTGCAAGGTTACAAAGCCATTAGACTCTAATAATCATCATTGAGCATTGTTGGTAGTGGCACAAGATCATACAATACACACTAGTATGACTATGTGAATCTGAATATGATCTATATTAGATAGAAATGTGGAAATCCCACGTAGGCATCAAAGACATGTAAGTCAAGATGACTAGTGCAATGAGGTTCCCTAAGTTTGATATGGCAAGATTATACTCACATCGAAACACAAGGAAAGTCAATATGACTATAAGTATGCACTTGCTAAAATAGTCAAGGATAATACCTTGTAGACCCTAATGTCAAGTGGAACAAGCATAGATGCTAATGACAGTTAGGACCAACAAAATATATCCAAAAGCGGAAATAACAATAAAACATGTCCTCATGCCCCCAGTCTTCTAGCTTGGCATCACCAAAAACTATTAGGGAGAGAACACTCATCAAAGAAATCATCATAGACAACACACAAAGAAATAAAGTCAAGCAAATTTCAGCAAGTCAAGTGTTTAAGTGCGTGTGTGTAGGTCATAGAGTCAAACTTTGAGTATCACATCTGCCAGTGAGAAATATTGCATCATTCGAGATTGCGGGTAGGATATCTGATAAGTGTTGTGAAACACTTGATGCTAGAGATGTGTTGAAAAAAATACTTGGGGTGGTGTTGAAAAACACCATTGCAACCAAGTTGTCCAAGAAACTCGGACGCACAAAGAGACCCAAGATAAACTAGAACAATGTATGCCCCCTAGACTAAAACAAGAGTCAATTCCAGGCTAGGAGAGGTAAAGCGAGAAGTGGAGTGAAGGAGCGCCATGCAAGACTGATAAACATAGGTGCAAGGGTCTCAAGCAACACCTGTTTCTAGGTTTTCACCACTTGATAGATTTTTTGAGGACTTTTTTCAATTTTTTTTTATTTGTCTGCCAAGGCGCCTATTTCCAAGTTTTCACCAAGGCACTTTTTCTACTTTTTTTTTTTGAATTTTATATTTTTTGATTTTTTGGGTGAGATATCAAAGTGCCTATTGCTAGGTTTTCACTAGGATGCTCATTTTTCAATACTTTTTATGCTTTTTAGGATTTTTCAGCATCATATATGAATTTTTTTGAATTTTTTCAGGATCAATAAAAATATGTACGAAAGAGCTCAAGAACCTTAAGCATATAACTTTTTCAGATGTAGAACATTGATAGGCTCGGTAAGCTCTTCTCCCTTGGGTGTAGATAGCTGATAGGCTCCAAACCCAAATGCTATTGTAATGATATATGGCACTAACCAATTTGGCTCAAACTTGCCTTTCTACTCTCTATTCTACTGATTTTTTGGATTTTCTCTGAGAACTAGGTCTCCCACTTGGAACTCTCTAGGATGAACTTTCTTATTGTAAGCAGTAGACATTCTTTTTTGATAGGTGCACATGTGATCAAAATTGGCCTTGCGGCGTTCTTCCAAAGTAATGAGCTCATGCACTCTCATGGCCCTCTGGTCTTCATCAGTAATCAAACCATGGAGAGAGACTCTCAGTGAAGGTATTTCAACCTCTAATGGTAAGACAGTGTCAAAACCATAGACCAAGGAAAAAGGTGTGGCACTTGTAGGAGTGCGGATAGAATTTCTGTAAGCACATAGCATAGGATTGATCTGCAGATGCCAATCCTTGCCTGATTTGTGCACTATTCTGTGGAGAATTTTCAGCAATGTTTTGTTTGAGGCCTCAGCTTGGCCGTTCCCCTGAGGGTAGTAAACAAAAGACCAATGTTGTTTGATTTTGAAATTTTTGCACAAGTGCTTCAAGTCTTTGTTTTTAAACTAGCCGCCATTATCTGTGACTATGGAAGAAGGAATACCATAGTGAAAAATGATGTGATTCAAAATAAATAGGGCAACATGTTTGCCTATAGCTCCAGAAAATGGGACAACTTCAACCCATTTAGTGAAATATTCAGTAGCTGTAATGATGAACTTATTCCCACTCAAAGAACTAGCATAAATTTTGCCTACCAAGTCAAAGGCCCATTGCTGAAACAGCTAGTAGGTAATAGAGGGAATGAGCTCACATCTAGGAGCATGAATGATATTCCCATGTAGTTGACATTTCTTGCATGACTTGGCATATTAAATAGCACCAGTTTGCATAGTAGGCCAATAGTAATCAGCCCTAAGTAATTTTTGAGCTAGCGCAAGACCGTTATAGTGTGACCCACATATGCCATCATGGACTTCAACTAGTGCCTTTTCTGACTCCTCTATTTCTAGACACCTAAGGAGAGTTATGTCTAGACCCTTCCTATACAAGTCACTAGAGACAAGGGTAAAGTGTCAGGCATTACAGATAAGCTGGCGCTTCTCATTGTGCTTTAGATATTCAAGGATAACTTGATCACGGAGATAGGAAAAGATGGTGGCATAGCAGGATGAGTCATGACCGACCACAATGTAAATGACATGGTCATTAGGGGAATTGTACGTAGGATAGCACAATTTTTCCACCAGGAACTCAAAGCATGATTCATGCTCTTCTAGTTGCAGAATGGATGCCAAAGTAGCCATGGCATCGATAGCCTTGTTCTCAACTCTAGGAATTTGTTGAAATGTAATAGATGTGAAATAATTTCTGAGTGAGTCTATCATCCTCTTGTAGGGAATCAACTTGTCATCCTTTGTCTGGTAATCATCATTTACTTGGTTTATGACAAGCTGAGAATCTCCAAAGATATGCAACTCAATGATCCTCCATTCAAGGGCAAGTTTAACCCCATTCAAAAGGGCTTCATATTTAGCTATGTTATTGGTGCATGGAAAGAGAAGCTTATATGATTTAGGAATGGTGTATCCATGATGGGTAATGAACAAGATTCCAGCACCAGCCCCATTCTCTATATAAGAACCATCAAAGAACATTTTCCATGCGCACCCTATGATATTCATGACTGAAGCATCTGGGAAGTCTATCTGAAGAGGAGCATTATCAATTATGGGGAATTTAGCCAGTTGATCCACAATTTCTTTCCCTTTAATAGGTTTTCATTCAACATATTGAATGTTAAATTCTAAGAGAATCAACATCCATTTAGCAAGCCATCTAGTAAGCGTAGCTTTACTTAGAAGATACTTTAAAGGATCAATTTTGGCAACCAACTGTGTACTATGCACAAGCATGTAATGTCTAAGTTTTTGAGATGCAAACAACACTGCTAAACAAGCCTTTTCAATGCTGGTGTAATTGAGTTCATAAGCAACTAGAGTGCAACTGATATAGTAGATAGCTCATTCTTTGCCCATATCATTATGTTGTGCAAGGAGAGCTCCTAAGGAATTTGTCGTAGCAGAAATGTACAGTATCAAAGGTTTCCCTTGGATAGGTGGCATAAGAATAGGAAGTCATGCTAGGTAATCCTTGATCTGGTCTAGGTTCTTTTGACAATCCTCATTCCATATACAAGTAGCTCCTTTACGCAAATTTAGATTGAAGGGTTGAGCCCTGTTAGCTAACTAAGAAATGAACTACTGAATAGATTGGTCACAACCCTAGAGACCCCTTAATTGTTTGATGTTGTGAGGAAGTGGCATCTCCATGATAGCTTGCACCTTTTCTGGGTCTACTTCTATCCCTTTTGCTGAGATGATGTACCCTAGAAGTTTCCCAGAAGTGACACCAAAAGCACATTTTTAAGGATTTAATCTGAGTTGGAATCATTCCATGTGGTCCAATATCAAACTCAAATTGGATAGATGTGTGCTCCTTTGTTGAGATTTAGCAAGTGTGTCATCAACATAGTCTTCCATGTTCTTATGCATCATATCATGGAATATAGTGGTCATAGCCCTTTGATAGGTTGCACTAGCATTCTTAAGACTGAAGGGCATGACATTCTAATAAAAGGTACTCCAAGCGGAGGTGAATGTTGTCTTCTCTTAGTCTTCAGGGGTGATTTTGATCTAATTATATCCGGAGAAGCCATCCATAAGGGAGTACATTTTGTAGCTCGCCGTCATGTCCACTATCATGTCAATGTTTGGAAGTGGAAAATCATCCTTAGGGTATGCTTTATTCAAGTCCCTAAAATCAGTGCATACATCAATGAACTTGTCATGTTTGGAAATAGGGACAATGTTAGAAATCCACTCAGCGTAGTCGATAGCTCTGATGAAGTTGGCTTTTAGAAGTTTCTCAAGTTCAGCTTTAACCAATAATGCCACATGGGAATGCATCTTTTTGAGCTTCTTCTTGATAGGTTTTACCCCTGGAGAAATGGAAAGTTGATGCATGATAAGTTCAGTGTCTAAACCAAGCATTTCAGAATATGTCCATGCAAAGTTGATCTTTTTCTCTTGAAAGAATGTAGCAAATTGTTCTTTCTCCTTTGCTAAAAGGGACTGAGCCACATGTATGAATTTAGGAGATTCATTTGTCCCTAAGTTGATGGGCTATGTAGGCTCTATTAGAACTAAAGACCTTTCTTGAAAATACCTAAGTAGACTACCAAGTACCTCATCCTTGGGTGCCTCGGAAAGGTTTTTAGCCTTAGATACGTCTTTATTTTTACTATTTTTAGGTTCAAATACTACCACAATTTGGTTTTTGCCATCCAACCATTGTTTTTTTCTTTTGATTTTATGACTAAGGTACTTGATATCTGATTCAGTCATGTTTGTCACTGATTTGCTAGTGGAAGAGGTAACAGGTTCAATGGCATTGAGGTAGCAGGTGATCTCATAGTCATTTTGGAAAGAAGGCAATGTGGGTCTTTGGTCCTAGGCAGACCAATCTATGAGATCAAAGTGTATGAGAGGAAGTGAAGTGACTGGTTCAAGAGCATTTATGTGATATGTGTCATCTCTGGTGACAAGAGAGGTTGAGCCTATAGAGTAGGCTCCAAAAGTGTGAAGATCTAGATTTGACATAGAAGGACCAGCGTGGTCTACTAAAGAAATATGTGGATTGAACTCGTCAGACCCTACATGAGACTCATCAACTACATCGGGTTGGGAACTATAAGTATGAACCACATCAACTTCCATATCCATTATGGAAGATCCCTCTAAGAGGATATCCCATTCATACTCATTTGAATCCATTCTTGAGCTTCTACTGGGATGTTTGCACCAAGAAAACTTAGGACACCGAGAAGTAGAGGCACCCAAGTCATTACATGTGAGATCTCCTCTATCTACCAGTTACAAGATATTTATGTGTTGTCTACTTCTAGGTGTAGAGGCTTTAGCTGTGTCCTTATCAGGTATGTGTCCTTCTTCCCAAAGGAGTGAAGTAGAAGGGAGACTATCTGCTAGTTGAGTCATAGTGTGCAGTGGTGACTCATCTATATCTATGTCTAAATCACTGATCATGGGAGCATTTCTAGAACAATCAAGGAGTTCATCATTGGCACCGTATCCTAGACTTGTGGTATCTTTAGAGGGTCAGCCATTGGTATGACTCAAAGGCTCAATTAGGGCATGTCTATTATCATTTATAGGTCTATGACCTTGATAGCCCATTTGCTGCAAAAATTTATAGCCTTTACCATAGCGCTTAGGGGAGATAGGAGTACAATAATTGTTGTACTGCTCTCTTCATCTCTATAGATCCACTCCCTAATAGCTTGCTCTTCTTTTTCTACCTCTAGAGGTACGGATGAATGAACAAAGGTATCAAAGACTATCATAGTGGAAGAGGAAGGCTTCATCTTGTCAGAGGGTCTCCCATATGATTTACGAGAAGTAGGCATAGTGGAAATGGAATCCAGTGTGTATTTGTATGCACCCTAAAATGGTCGCCTAGACTTTGGGCTCCATTTATTCAATTTGTCAAATATCAATTTTCTGAATCAATGTTTTGGAATATTCAAATCAATTTCCTTGATCAAATCATAACTATTTCAATCATTTCAATAATCTCCTAAGGTTTAATCATGTCATCAATAATTTTATTTAATTAAAAGAAATAAATCCCTTTTAAATAAATAAAATAATGTTATTTAATTGAAATTAATATTCCTTAAATGAAATGATGTTATTTAATTAAAATCCATTTTTAATTAAATGATTTTATCTTATTTAATTAATATTCATCTTTAAATTATATAATCTTATTTTATTTTATTAAAAGAGATATTATTCTTTTTAAATAAATAAAATATCTTCTCAAAAGATCTTTTGTGATGGAAAAGGAAATAAATCAAATAAAAATAAAACAAAAATCCTTTTCTTGATTCTTTCAATAAATTTTATTTAATTAAAAGAAATATTCTCTCTTAAATAAATAAAATAACCTTATTTAATTGAAAGAGATATCTTTTAAATGAAATAAAATCTTTTTTAATTAAATGATTTTATCTTATTTAGAATAATATCTCTCTTTTAATTAAATAATGTTATCTTATTTAATTAATAGAGAATCATTCTTTTAAATAAATAAAAAATCCTCTTAAAGCTCTTTTGTGATGAAAAAGGGAAATAAATATAAATAAAATAAAGAAAATCCCTTTTCTCTCCACACTTTCTAAAAACTGAGCTTTATTTCCTCTTTTTGGATTTATCCCACATTGCTCTTGGATTTGCATTCAATTCCTCAAATTCTCCTATAAGGAGCCCTCTCCTTCTCAATTAGCATCTTAGAATTTTCATGTTATTGTTATGCTACAGGTTTGGAGAGCAATTTTGGAAGAAGCTTTTGAGCACATTTGGAGCTTGGATATTTGAGACTTCTTTCTTCTTGTCTTCTTCTCTCATGCCTCATGGCAATCCATAGTTTAGATTAATATTGCATTCACATAATAGTTTAAATTTATGTTTCCTTTCATTGTTCTAGCTTAATCCACATAGCATAATTAGCAAGAACTTGTAATACTTTCATCTCAATAGAGTAGTTTATTTCTTGCATGTCAATCATCTAGATTAGTTTCATTTACATGCAATAACTTGAAGATCAATGGAGATTAGCACTCTTGCTTCTCATCCTTGAATCTCTCATTTCTTGGTGTACTTGCATGGGTTTAACAAGGTTAATCTGAGGGCCTCATAATACAACCCCTGCACTCCATGGATAGAGAGCTGTGAATCGATATTTGAGAACTCATTATTGAGTCTTCTTGAATGCAAGGATTCACAGAAGTGTGACCATTTTCTATCACACATTCTTGGCGCCCACCGTGGGGCAGAAAAGATCAATTTCTGGTCTCATTCTTGATTGTTTTTCAATTTTAGCATTGGTTCCAGGTCTTGTACGGTCATTTAAAGATTTGAAACTCTATAATATAATAATGGATGGATAGTGTGATGAATCTTCTTTCTCATGTTTTTTGTTTGGTTCATTTTTATAAAAAAATGAATAAATTATGATCATTTTGGTGAAAGTGGGTATTTGCAGATTTGAGATTCTCTAAATACAGTCAGATTGAAACATCTGGTACGGACAAATTATAAAGAATCAGGAACTCTAAAAATATTTTTTAGAAATATAAATGACTTATCTTTCATTTCCTTTTGGTTTGAGTTATTTTTATTTATATTTGTGAAAGTTATGGGCATTTGAGTGAAAACTGATTTTTAACAATCTGTATTGGAGTTGCAGGTAATGATTTATTCTTAGAAAATGATTTATGAATGGGAAAAATAAATGGATTACATATTTGGAAACTAGATTAATTAATAGTTTCTATGAAACTGGTTTGGTTTTATTTAGATTCTTTTTGAGAAAGATATGTGATTCCCTAGGCAGGGTTTGGTGTTTTAAATCTGATTTATGACAAAAATTACAGTCTGAAAAGATTATTGGTTGAGGAACCAAATGGAATCATAAGACCTTGTAATTTTTGGAAATGGTAGTTCTTGATGTTGGCTAAAAACTTCATTCTTTCCAGAAATTTTAATATTGTGATTTTATGGGTCAAATAAATCAATCTTTAAAGACTGTCTTGAAGACAGCAATGTTAAATCAAACTCCTAACAATTGATTTTCATATCTAACCATCTTAGGGTTTTTTTTTTGGATGTGTGCTAAATTCTGGATTGTATATCTTTGGACCTAAGGTGAGTTACTACAATCTCTATAACACTTGGTTTGGGATTAAAAATGAACCTCTCATGTGTTTGGCTTGAGTGTTACACGCTTTCATAGAACACATTTTCTTTTATGCTCTTAATGAAAAATAAACAAACATAGATTTACTTTCATAGAAGTTTGTGTTTAAGTGCATGGATGTCTTTTAAACATTAAGTAATTCTTGGTTTCAAATATCAAAACAGTCTTATTGACTAGCAGTCTTAGATTACTTGTGATTGATCTAGATTGCTATTTTGGGTTATTGGACTCGCTAATCCGCTGGCCCCTCATTTCCGCCCTGTGGTTGCAATCTCAGCGCCACATTAAAGGGGAGGGGTCTATAGGAAATAAGCGTTAATTGTTCCACTAGGCAACCCTTCTGTGCTTTCTGGAACTCACTTGTTTTCTAGGTTGTGGACTCGTTTGTAGCTTGTGTGAGGTGTTAAGTGTTCCACCTTGTGGACTCACCTCATCTTTGCTCTAAGCATTAAGTGTTCCACCTTTAGTGCTTTTCAATACTTTTTGATAGAGAATTACTTACTTTTTCATTTTTAGAAGGCCTACTTGGGGATTTCATCACCTCAAGGGATGACCTTAACTCCTGTGTTCCGGCAGAGTATAAATATCGGGAGGTGAATCCAAAGACACCTCTCTTGGGAATGAGTTAGATTTCACTCTTGGCTAAGCCTCAAAGAACTTTATACCTTTGAGAAGTGAAGGAGGAGATTTGGGTTACCGTCTCCCCCCGGCTGTGTGATTTTTGATTCTTCTCATCTACGGATTTGGGCCTCACGTACCTTGCGTATATCGAGGATGCCCTTTAGAAAAGCCATGTATATCCTTCTAGACAGCTTGCTAGGATGTTGTTGTGTTTTGAGTGCCTACTAAAACATTCTCAAGAACATACACAAGTAGCATCTTTAAGGAGTAGCATACTAAGTCACTATTCTTGTTCATGTGCAAGGTTGCTTTGCCCCTTGCTCATTGTTTGAAGACACTTGCTTGCTTGAACTCCCTGATTGCTGTCTTATGTGCTTGATACAAATCCGTTGATATACTTGCTTGATCTTTGAACATCAACAACAAACTGAAATAATGAGTTCTTCGATTCAATGACTTGTCCCAGTTCTAGAGACCTGTTCTGTATTTAGGGTTCTTGTGCCCTTGACCTTTTGAGTTAGTGATCCTTGATCCCATAAGAAATTTTGCTTGATATTGACAAATTAGGAATTATTCCTGTCAAATAGATAAATTTTCAGACTCTTTGATAACACACTTGGAGAGTGCTAGTAATCTCATTGTCCACCCATTTTCATACATTCAAATTCAGTACTTTGTGTAAGTCTTCCTCCTGATCCATATGTGCTAGGGTATTCACCCAAGAATTGAGCACCTCTGTGGCAGTGTTGGTTTACACCTCTTTGCAACAGTTCTATTTCACCATTTCTCTTGGACAAGAGAAAACTTTTACTATCCTAGTCTGGTATTGATGTTTCCTAGAATTATCTATTTGCCTGAACTATCCTTTTCATGTTAGTAACAACAAGATATCAAGTGAGCCACGGAAAGAGACCTCAGATAGTCTTCAACCAACTATCCCCAGTTCAGACTCATCAAAAGAGAACGGAAAAGGAAACAATAATTGACCAGTCACCTAGGAGTAAGTCTGAAACTTGGTTTGACCCAAAGAGCCATTTTAGTGATTTGAGTACCCCCTCAGCACCTTCCCACTCAGGTATGGATATGAGTTATACCATGACTCGGCGGGAGAGGGAAGCTATGGATCAAACCCTTGATGATATCTATGAAAGACACAGAGACAAGATTTTGTTTGGTAATTCCTCTCATGATGCTCAACCTAGTTCCCCCCCCATCAGCACTAGGTACCTAGATGCACATCAATGAGCTGACAGGAATGAGAGACGAGCTCACCCAGACCAATGGTCACAACATGAAAACCAAGACAATGAACCTGGTGATGCTCATGTCAATGCAACGTATACCAATGATTTGTACAAACATTCCAGACCAAACTCTCCACTCCGAACAGCCTCAAGGCATACAAGTGAGAGGCTAAAAAGAATTGAGAAGGAAAAACAAGTTGCACAAAATGAACGAGCTGCAAAAGAAGAAAAACTTAGGCTTCTTGAAGAGGAACAACGAGCCTTGTTGGACATAGAGAGAAAAGCATTCCAAGAGGAGCAAGATAGGCTGTTAGCTCAACAATTAAACACTCAATTCAATAACAGGGGTGCTAACAGTGGAAATAATTCTCCTCCCTCCACCCCTTCTAGAACACCATGAAGTAGAAGGCAGTCACGAACCCCTTCTAGATCTCCTAGTCCTAGAGGAAGAAGGGCCTCTCAGTATGCTCACTATAGGAGGCAAACCCCTCCTAGAACCTCAAGACCACACTCCCAACATGTACATCATGGTTCCCAACATGGAGGTGGTAGCTCACATTATGACCTTGATACTCAAGACTTTATGCGAATGCAACAAGAGCCTATTTTCCAATAGTATGTAGATAGGTATTTGGAACAAAACAAAGATAAGTTCTTGGAAAGTCTAATCAATAAGGGCGCCCGAGTCCCTTATAATTTTGATGTGGACAACAAAATACAAAAGCAAAATCCCTCTCAAGTGGAAGAAATCCACCAAATGAAGAAAATGATGGAGAAAATAATGCAACCTCAGAGCTCATTCTCACTAGACTCGATTTGTCCTAATCCATTCGACAAGAGTGTGAGTATGAAGGATTTTCCAAGGAGGGTGGAATTCCCTCAATACAATAAATATGATGGCAGTGGTGATCCACATGACCATGTGCGCCAGTTCTATACTATGAGCTTTGAATTCCATTAGGATGACTCCTATTTGCTGAGGTTATTCCCTAGAAGTCTTAAAGGACAAGCAATGGAATGGTTTACCAATATCACTCCCCCTGTCAAAACATTTAGAGAACTTGTTCATAGATTTGTTCAACACTTCGCATATAATCTATCAAGATCTGTTACTATGTTGGACCTATGCAACTTGAAACAAAATCAAGGGGAACCCTTTGTTACCATCTTACAGAGGTGGAGACGACAGTGCTCTCGGTATCCTAGGACAATCCATGAGGATGAAAAGATTGACATACTTGTCAGTAACTTGGTGCCTGAAATGAGATATGAGATCAAAAAGATAGTCTTCAATTCCTTTGATACCATGATTGAAACTGCATGCCGCATTGAGGATGTTCTCAAAGAACAAGGCATTTTGACTAAACATAGCAACAATGGCAACAATGGTCAACACAACAACAAGGATAAAGGGAAGAACAAAAATTGGAACAAGAACAAACAAGTTGTCAATGATGGAGTTGTAGACTCTCCCCAACCTAAAGATCAAGGTGTCCTTCACTTGTCTAGTGCAGTTCAAGCTATGAAGCTCAATGCACCTCCTCTGCAAGAAAGTAAACCAAGATATCAGGAGAGGCCCAGAAAGGAGAAGCGGTAATTTACCAAATTGGGTGACTCATATGAGGATGTTCTCAAAACTCTCATCGCTAACAACTTGGCACATCCTCAAGATCCTGCAAAACATTACATCCTGGACATTAAGCCACATTGGTGGGATGAGAAGGCTTTCTACATGTTTCATAATGGCATTGGGCATACCATTGAGAATTGTTGGAAACTCAAGCACATTATCCAAGATCTCATTGAGAATGGAAAGCTTAAGGTGGATGGACTAAATACCAATGCTGATCACAAAGCATTTAAAGAGTCGTTGCCTAAGTATGACAAGGGGGAAACCTCTAAACCAAAAGATGGCAAGGCTGCAATCAACTACACTTACACAGTAGCAGAAAATGTGGTAAACATGCTTGAAGTTGTGGAGCCAAGTGTGAATATGATGAGGAGTAAGGACCCACCTAGTTATGACTCTCCCCCTATCTTTGACAAAGAACCTGTTGTGGTGCTGAGAGGTCCTCATTCTAGGTTATCTTCTCATGCCCTTAATGCTGTTACTAGGAGTCAAGACCCTATTGTTCTTAGAGGTCCTAGTTTAGGTCCATCTAATAAATCCAAGAAAGTGGCATCTAAGAATGTCACCAAGTCTACCACTACTCCTAAACCAAACTACAATCTTGTAGATCAGTTACAGAAAACTCCATCTCAGATCTCAATCTTGGAGCTCCTAGAGTTGTCCCCTAGACATAAACAGATCCTTGAGGATGCTTTGCGCATAGAAAATGTTCCCAACAACATAGATATAGACCAATTTCAAGGCATGGTGAATCACATTACTAGCCCACATTACCTCTCTTTCTCAGAAGATGATGACAAATCCCTAAGCCATCCACACAATCTTTCCCTTCACATTGAAGTAATGATTCATAAAACCCGTGTTAGGCGTGTGTTGATAGATGGGGGTACTGGGCTCAATATTTGTACTTTAAGTTTGTTAAAAACTTTGGGCTATTCAGAGGAAGTGATTGACACTAAAAAGAAGATCACTATAAAGGCCTATGATGAGGTAGAACGAAGATCTAAGGGGTTGGTTGTCCTTCCTGTCAGGATTGGCTCAGTTGAAAAAGATATCTTGTTTCAAATTGTTGATAGTGGACCCCTTGCATACAACATTTTACTGGGTAGACCATGGATTCATGCCATGCAAGTGGTGCCATCCACCTACCACCAGTGTGTTAAGTTCCCCTACAATGGAGTAGAAATTTGCATACCAGGGGATAGCACCTTATCAGTCAATTCAATCTCAGCCAATGTTCATGTCCCTCTTAATCGAGAAGCAGAGGATTATCAAGAAACTTTAGCAGACTGTCAAGACAAGTTTAAATCAGTAGAACTTGGCATGGGGGGGTATCAACTTGACTCTTTTGCATAGATGCCTATTTCCCCTAGGTCCTATGGAAAACCTTCACAGGAGATGAAACCGTCTTCTTCGGCAATGACACTATTTGACAAGTTTGTGGAATCCTCAATACCAATACAAGATGAAAAAGAGGAAGTAGCTATTCAAGATTGGATATACAAAGAGGAGAAGTACCAGCACAATGAAAATTTCTCCCCCTCTCCTAAGTCCTATGGGAGAGGATATACTTTTGTCCAGAAGATGGGTTATCCAGGATATGGCCCTCTTAGTCACAGGCTAGATGCTAGAGCCGAACCACTTAATCGTGATCTTTTTGGACGCAAGTCTAAGAAACCAATTGGCCTCGGCTTTATGAAGAATAACAAGTGCACTATCCCCTTTCCTGATAGGTAGGATAGTGAAGATGACACAAAATATGTACCAGATTTGACAAATCAACAAGACATGACAGATGATTGGGTACCTTCAACAAATCTCCTTTGGGGAGATTCCAGAGATTTAACAATTGACAGTCCTCCTATCATAGCTGTGATAGATAGTGACTATATGAATGCAAGATTGACTATGGATAGTGTCTCCATCCCAGCTGCAACAGATGGTGATAATTCAAATAATTTTGTGATTGATAAAATTGCTAGAGGAGAGGAAACTCTTCCAAATCTTGAGGCTTCTACATCACGAGGCCCCAACAATAATTCAGAAATAGACTCTCATGAGTTTGAATGGGATTCACTCTTAGACACAACCATTGACTTGGATATGGATGTTGTCCATGCCTATAGTTCTCAACCTGACGTAGTTGATGAGTCATGTGTCAGATTAGAAGATTGGAACCCACATGTCTTATTAGTAGACGATTCTTCACTCGATCGGGTAAATTCTAATTTAGACACGTTAGAGGGATACTTGACAGAATCCAATTCTATGGTCACCAGAGATGACACCACCTATATCCTTAATATTGAACCATTCATTAACCTACCCCTTATTGACCCCAACCTTATTGATTGGTCTCAACGTTATCAAGAGCCTCAACTCTTGACATTTCACAATGACTATGAGATCACCTGCTATCTAAATGCCATTGAACCTATAGTCTCTTCCACCAGTGAATCAACTACCAGTATGACAAAACCTGACATCAAGTACCTTAGTCACAAGATTAAAAATAAAAATAAAACAAATAAGAGTTCTGATGGCGAAAACCACTGTGTGGCGGTGTCAGAACCAAAAAAAAGTAACAAAAAAAGATGTATCCAAAGGTGAAAACCTCTCTGAGGCACCTATAGATGAGGTGATTGATAGTCTCCCAAGCTATTTTCAGGACAGATCATTAGTATTAGTTTAACCTATAGAAGCTGTTAATTTGGGTACAGAAGCGGCTCCAAAAATTGTACACTTGGCTAAATCTTTATCCCCTCAAGAAAAGAAAGCCTACACTGAGTTCCTCCAAAAGAAGAAAATTAATTTTGCATGGACATATTTAGACATGCCAGGGTTGGACACTAATCTCATTATGCATCATTTGTCCATAGCTCCAGGTGTGAAACCTATCAAACAAAAGTTGTGAAAAATGCACCCTCATATAGCTCTTTTAGTGAAAGCTGAATTAGAAAAGCTCCTTGGTGCAGGATTCATTAGAGCCATCGACTATGCTGACTAGATTTCCAACATTGTACCTATTTCCAAACATGATAAATCCATTTGAATCTGCATAGATTTTAGAGATCTTAACAGAGCATGCCCAAAGGATGATTTTCCACTTCCTAACATAGACATGATAGTGGACATGACGGCGGGCTATGAGATCTATTCCTTGATGGATGGTTTTTCTGGGTATAATCAAATCAAGATTGCTCCTGAGGATCAAGAAAAGACTGCATTCACATGCGCATGGGGTACTTATTGTTGGAATGTCATGCCCTTTGGATTGAAAAATGCAGGAGCTACTTACCAAAGAGCTATGACAACCATCTTCCATGACATGATGCATAAGAATATGGAAGATTATGTGGATGACACCCTCGCTAAGTCTAAGAAAAGAGGAACACATTTAGCTGATTTAGAAGTAATTCTAGATTGCATGGAACAATTTCAACTAAGATTAAACCCAAAAAAGTGTGCATTTGGTGTTACTTCTGGAAAATTATTGGGATTCATCATTTCAGCCAAAGGGATAGAAGTGGACCCCGAAAAGGTCCAAGCCATTATAGACATGCCACCTCCCAAAAATATCAGTCAAATGAGGAGTCTTCAAGGATGCCTTCAATCCATAAGGAGGTTTATTTCACAATTGGCAGATAGAGCACAACCCTTTAACAAAAACTTGCATAAAGGTGTTCAATGTGTCTGGAATGAGGATTGCCAGAAAAGCATGGATCAAATTAAGGAATACATGGCAAGTCCTCCCATTTTAATGCCTCCCATTCCAGGAAAACCTCTTATTTTGTATGTATCAACTACTGAGTCTTCACTGGGGGCATTGTTGGCTCAATTAGATGAATAAGGGAAAGAAAGGGCCATATATTATATTAGCCACACTCTTGTTGCTTATGAGGCCAATTATACTAGTATTGAAAAAGCTTGCCTTGCAGTAGTATTTGCTTCTCAAAAATTGCAACACTATATGCTTGCGCACACCATACACCTCATAGCAAAAATTGATCCTCTCAAATACTTGCTCGGTAAAGCTGCTCTCACGGGTAGACTTGCTAAATGGATGATGATTCTTTCTGAATTTGACATAGAGTATATTGAGCACAAGGCAATCAAAGGCCAGGCTATTGCAGATCAACTAGCTAATTTCCCAATTCAAGACAATACGCCCATTCAAGTCAATTTCCCAGATGAACATATTATGTACCTGACTAAGAGATCCTGGAAACTGTTCTTTGATGGTTCCTACATGCAAAACGGTTTTGGAGCTGGTGTGTTGTTTGTCTCTCCACATGGGTACACTATTCCCAAATCTTACAATTTACTCTTCCCATGCACAAACAACATAGCCGAGTATGAGGCTTTAATAAATGGACTAAAAATGGCTATAGAGTGGAATATCACAGAACTACATATCTACGGGGATTCTCAGTTGATCATTAATCAAGTCAATGAGCAATATCAAACAAAAGATGACAAGTTGATACCTTACAAAAAAATGGTTGATTCATTAAGACAGTATTTTACTTTTGTCACTTTTCAGCAAATCCCTAGAGCTGCGAATAAAGCAGCTGACGCTATGGCCACCCTTGCTTCACTTCTTCAGTTGGAGGAACATGAGTCCAGATATGAATTCCTGGTGGAAGAGCTACGTCATCCCATATTTGACCCACCCGAAAACCATGTCATTTGCACCCTTATCAATCATGAATCCTCCCACTATGGTGCTATTTACTCATATCTCCGTGATGGCATCATCCCTGACACATTTAACCGATCTGAAAGAAGAAACCTTGTCCATAATGCCTCCCACCATTCCCTCATCTCTGGTGATTTGTATAGGAGGGGTCTAGATGGGACACTTCTTAGGTGCTTAGAAAAGGAGGAATCTAATCAAGCGCTAGTTGACATCCATGAGGGCATATGTGGGGGACATTCTAATGGTCTTTCCATGGCTTGAAGGTTGCTTAGGGTGGGGTACTATTGGCCTACGATGCAGATAGATGCGGTAGCTTTTGCCAAGTCTTGTAAAAAATGTCAGAAACATGGACACCTGATACATGCTCCAGGTAGGGAGCTAATTCCCTCTATATCTCACTGGCCATTTCAACGATGGGCCTTTGACCTTGTTGGGCAGATTCATCCCAACTCATCAGGTGGACATAAGTTCATTATCACTGCTACTGACTACTTCACAAAATGGGTAGAGGCTGTTCCACTTTCTATTGCCTCATGCAAGACAGTGTCTTTATTCATTTTAAACCATATCATCTGTTGATATGGAGTGCCATTTGAGATCATCACTGACAATGGAGGTCAGTTCAAAAACAAGGACCTTACACAACTCTGCCAAAGATTTAAGATAAAGCAACATTGGTCCTCCATTTACTTCCCGCAAGGAAATGGTCAGGCAGAGGCTTCAAATAAAACCATTCTCAAGATTTTACATAGAACAGTTCATAAGAATGGTAGAGATTGGCACCTACAGATAAACCCAACCTTGTGGGCCTATAGAACGAGTATTCGTACTCCAACTAGGGCTACTCCTTTTTCCCTTACATACGGCGCTGAAGCAGTGTTACCTTTAGAGGTTGAGATTCCGTCACTTAGAGTCTCTCTCAAAGGTCTCGTTATAGATGAAGACTATCGTGCCATGAGATTACAAGAATTGGAACTTCTGGATGAAAAGCGCAAAGCATCATTTGACCATATGAGGGTCTACCAAAAGCAGATGTCCAAGGCATACAACAAAAAGGTTCGCCCTAGAGCATTCCAAGTAGGCGATCTTGTCCTGCGAGAGAATCCTAAGAACCAAAAAAATAGAGAACAGAAGGGAAAATTTGAACCTAATTGGCTTGGACCCTACATTATCACAGCAGCTTTTGGTACAGGTGCTTATCTACTATCTACTGAACAGGGGGAGTAGCTCCCTGAGCCTATCAATGTTTTGCACCTGAAGAAGTTTTATCCTTGATGCCCGTTCTATTTGGGGACATCCTTTGTACATACTTATTGATCCTGAAAAAATTCCAAAAAAATTCATATATGATGCTGAAAAAATTCTAAAAATCAGAAAATGTCCTGAAAAAATTATCATCTTAGTGAAAACCTAGCAATAGGCGCTTTGATGTATCTCAAAAAAATTATATATTCCAAAAATACCAAAAAAAAAACAAAAATTTCAAAAATTCAAAAATACAAAAAAATTAGAAAAAGTGCCTTGGTGAAAACCTGGAAACAGGCACCTTGGTAGCAAAAATACAAAAAAATTATAAAAATTCTTGAAAAAAAATAAAAAATAAAAAATTCTTCCAAGTGGTGAAAACCTGGAAACAGGCACTACTTGAGGCCTTCGCACCCCTATTTCTTAACATGCGTCCTTGACACTTAGCCTTTCTCCATCATGCCTCATCCTTGTTGCCTTGATTTGGAATTGGTCTTTGTCTTTGTCTAGGGGGCATCACTGTGTTATCTTTGGTCTCTTGGATATGCTTGTCTTTAGGACACCTCGCAAAGGGTGTTTTTCAACACCACCCCAACTATGTTTTTCAACACAACTCCTGACATCGAGTGTTTTTCAACACTTATCAGTTTCATCTTATCCAGTTTCATCATGTGATCTTACCAGCTAGCAAGCATTCGATCCTTATCCTCAGAACTCAGTATCAGTTTACACACTTAAATTTTTAAATGCAACACTTAATGCTTGAGATATGTCATGAAATTTTCTTTGGGTGCTGACTGTTATTGATTTTCGTTGAGTGCCTTTGTCTAATAAGTCTCTCCATGATGCATAGCTAGAGGACTTGGGGCATGGGGCAAATTTTTATTTGCTTTCTGCTTGTGGGTGTGTTCTTGACTATCTTGAGTGTCTCTTGTTGTCTCCTTGACACACTTCGGAGATTTAAGACATCATCCTTGACTGTTTTTGCACAACCGTTCTCATGGTCATCCCAGCATTTATGCCTTCATGCGAGCATGGTTTTGCTACATTAAATTGGGTAAGCTAACATTGCAGTCATCTTGACCTTTATGTCTTTGATGCTCATGTTAGAATCTTTCCACATTCCTGATATAAATCACATTCATATCTTCATAGTTGCGTTTGTGACTAGTGTTGATTGTGTGATCGTCCGATGTCCGGTAATAATGGCCCTATGATGAAAATAAGTTCTTTTACATTCTCTAATGAATGATGAACACAACCAAACCTATGTTACCCTATTGCAAGTACACCTTTGCATTTTCATATAGCTTGCATTATTTAGGCTTCATGTTAAATTTGCAATTTTAGGCTGCATTATGAGTTTGAGAGGATTTCCTTCATCTTTCTTGTGGACTTTCAGTCAACTATGATCACATTCTTCATTTCCTTATCTTCTTTCATGATCTCAATCAAAATTCCCAATCTTAAACAGTTGATTGATTTTGATGCATCCTCTTTCTCAAGGCAATTTCTCTTTCTTTTCTCCATTTCTTTCCATTTCTTCCAAACTTCTATCTTCCATTCGCCTTCACCCCACTTCTTGTCTTCTAATTCAACCTACGGGCATAATTTTCTTGCTGATCTACCTTGGTTCTATGATTCTTATATTTTTCATTTTACATCAAGAACCTTATCTTTAGTTCGATTTGATCCAATTTATCAATTTACTATTTCTCCTCTATCTCATTTCAATTTTGATCACGAGGGGGCAATACCTACCAAACTTCAATGCTTGATTCAGCTTTATCAAATTTATCGATTGCTTCTCTTGGGGCAACCTTGCTTGAGATTCTTATCTCTTATTTGAGACTTGACAATTACCTATTCACAGGTGTTGGCCTTGTCTTTTTCAATCTGTTTATCTATGTCCTGATGTGTTCCCATCCATCGAACACACATCTGGGTTGTTTTGTGATCCCAAATCGATCTCACACTTCAATTCCATTCTTTGACTGCATGTGATCCCAAGTCGACCTCACATTAGTCAAAGAGGGGCAAATGTATGCACCCTAAAATGGTCGCCTAGACTTTGGGCCCCATTTATTCAATTTGTCAAATATCAATTTTCTGAATCAATGTTTTGGAATATTCAAATCAATTTCCTTGATCAAATCATAACTATTTCAATCATTTCAATAATCTCCTAAGGTTTAATCATGTCATCAATAATTTTATTTAATTAAAAGAAATAAATCCCTTTTAAATAAATAAAATAATGTTATTTAATTGAAATTAATATTCCTTAAATGAAATGATGTTATTTAATTAAAATCCATTTTTAATTAAATGATTTTATCTTATTTAATTAATATTCATCTTTAAATTATATAATCTTATTTTATTTTAGTAAAAGAGATATTATTCTTTTTAAATAAATAAAATATCTTCTCAAAAGATCTTTTGTGATGGAAAAGGAAATAAATCAAATAAAAATAAAACAAAAATCCTTTTCTTGATTCTTTCAATAAATTTTATTTAATTAAAAGAAATATTCTCTCTTAAATAAATAAAATAACCTTATTTAATTGAAAGAGATATCTTTTAAATGAAATAAAATCTTTTTTAATTAAATGATTTTATCTTATTTAGAATAATATCTCTCTTTTAATTAAATAATGTTATCTTATTTAATTAATAGAGAATCATTCTTTTAAATAAATAAAAAATCCTCTTAAAGCTCTTTTGTGATGAAAAAGGGAAATAAATATAAATAAAATAAAGAAAATCCCTTTTCTCTCCACACTTTCTAAAAACTGAGCTTTATTTCCTCTTTTTGGATTTATCCCACATTGCTCTTGGATTTGCATTCAATTCCTCAAATTCTCATATAAGGAGCCCTCTCCTTCTCAATTAGCATCCTAGAATTTTCATGTTATTGTTATGCTACAGGTTTGGAGAGCAATTTTGGAAGAAGCTTTTGAGCACATTTGGAGCTTGGATATTTGAGACTTCTTTCTTCTTGTCTTCTTCTCTCATGCCTCATGGCAATCCATAGTTTAGATTAATATTGCATTCACATAATAGTTTAAATTTATGTTTCCTTTCATTGTTCTAGCTTAATCCACATAGCATAATTAGTAAGAACTTGTAATACTTTCATCTCAATAGAGTAGTTTATTTCTTGCATGTCAATCATCTAGATTAGTTTCATTTACATGCAATAACTTGAAGATCAATGGAGATTAGCACTCTTGCTTCTCATCCTTGAATCTCTCATTTCTTGGTGTACTTGCATGGGTTTAACAAGGTTAATCTGAGGGCCTCATAATACAACCCTGCACTCCATGAATAGAGAGTTGTGAATCGATATTTGAGAACTCATTATTGAGTCTTCTTGAATGCAAGGATTCACAGAAGTGTGACCATTTTCTATCACACAGTATTCACCCATACCAATGCTCATCATCTTTAATTTTTTCTCAGCAGCAATCAGGGATGCATTAGGATCATGAGAAGGTTTCTTGTGAGGAACAAATTTCTCAGCAGCAGTTAGAGTATTTATAGCTATAGCATTATCCCCAAGAATCACAACTTCAATGCCATTGTATGGGAATTTGACACACTGATGGTAGGTGGAAGGGACAGCTTGCATGTCATGGATCCAAGGATGACCTAGAAGAATGTTATATGTGAGTGGGATGTCCAACACTTGGAACACAATATCTTTTGTGATAGGGCTCACTCAAATAGACAGCACACCAAGACCCTTGGAAGATCTTTCCACTTCATCGTATGATTTTATAGTAATCTTCCGCTTAGGATCTACAACAAATTCTGACAAACCCAACTATTACACTACATGGAAAGAAATAATATTTAACCCCGCACCATTGTCCATCAAGACTCGGTGGACTCGGGTATGGTAGAATTGGACTTCAATGTGTAAAGAAAGATTATAGGGGTGACTAAGAGATGTGTCATCCTCTATAGAAAAGGATCAATAGTGTGGAGATGAGATATGGTTGACCATAGCCTGGAACCTATCTGGATCAATGTCATTGGGGACATTTTTTGTATGCTAAGCCTTCTCAAGGATCTCCTTGTGTAAAGGGGATAGCTCAAGGAACTCAAAAATGGATATCTGGGCAGGTGTCCATTACAACTGGTGCACAAGATCATAGCTAGACAAGACTCAAGGAGCTTCTTGTTTGGAAGAAGAGACTTTCTTGGGATCATGCATAATTTTAAGGATAATTTTGGCTTGCCCCCTAGTAATAGCATTCAGTGTCTCACTTTGGGAAGATGAACCATCTAGTGTTTGCAAGACCAACTTTGGCATACCATGATTGGCATTATTATCATCTTGAGATCTCATCATAAGAACACTCTCAATGGGTTCTACCATGTTGATCATAGGCAAATTGGGATTATATGTATAGTTGATCTTTGCATCATGATTCTTCTTATTTTCTTAAGAGGATTCCCCCTTTTCGTACTCAGGTAGAGGGTTCTTGAAAGACTTGTGATTAGAATTTTTAACTAAGCCATCTGTGAGAATGGTGCCTCCATCAATGAGATGGTGGATAGCATCTTTAAGCTTAAAACAATTATTTGTCTTGTGTCCCTTATTTCCGTGATAGTGGCAGAAATGATCTCTCCACCAATTAGGATTAACTAGTGGATCATAGGGATGAGAATTGTCAGGAAGCGTAAGATACTTGTTGGCAACCAAAGTCTTAAGAATCACATCGTATGGTTCAACCAACTTGGTGTAAACCCGTCGATGGTATTGCTTCTTTGGCTTGTCTATATATTGAGGCTTAGGAGCACTATGAGCATTGGCAACCTCTTATTTTTTTACTGTGTAGATAGCATTAGAAAGGTTGAAAGTAGGATCTTTAGCTTTTGGGACATCTACAACCCCATCATTAACAACATACTTGTTTCTATTCCAAGGTTTGTTCTTGTCCTTTCCATTGCCTTTAGTATCTTTATTAATAACAATATCCCCCTTTCTTATGGCCACATCCTTAATTTGATATGCACTTTCAACCATGTCATTGAAAGAGAATAGTTGTTTCCTTAGATCATAATATAGCTCAGGCATAAGAGTGTTGATGAAGATGTCAATCTTTTCCCTTTTGGGTAGCTGATGAGGATATCGAGAATACAATGACCTCCAACATTGTAAGTAAGTGGAAAATGGCTCACCTTGATTTTTCCTTAGAGCATTGAGCTCTATCATAGTGATAGGCTATTGGATGTTGTATGAATAATGTTGGGTGAAGCACCTAGCCAACTCATCAAAAGTCTTAAGAGGCAGTGTTAACTTCGCAAACCATTCCAAAGCTTGTCCTCTTAAACTTCTAGGGAACAATCATAGTAGAAATGTGTCTTCATGAAGGAAGTCCATGCTAAGAGCATAAAAGTGATGCACATGGTCATGGGGGTCACCATTTCCATCATACTTGTCATATTTGGGAACCTCAATATCCCTAGGAAATGGGACCATGTATAGACTCCTATCAAAGGGAAGAGCACAAATAGACTCTACAAAAGAGACCTTTGGAGGCTCCCTTTCTATTTCCATTTGGGCAAGGTGTTGATTTGTCTATTTTAATTCATCTCTAAGGATTTCCAATTCTATTGGCACTCTCTCTTGGACAATTTGTCAGACATCATAACCGGGAGGAAGCTTGTATCCTCTAGAAGTCATGAATTGAAAATATTGGTCTCCATTACACTCTAAAAGCTTATGCATGATTCATTAGGAGACCTCATCTTGTTCAAATCTCATAAGCTCCTCACTAGAAATCTCATCGATGGCCTCTTCCTCATGATGAGAGGGAGGGGGTCTAGGAAGTGAAGAAGGTACAACAAAAGTCTATCTCGAAGGAGACCTAGGTGGCATGTTGTTGCCATAGTTGCCATTAGTACCAACAAGTGGTCTATGCTCATAACCACTAATCTCGGGTTGCTCATGAGACACTCCTCTCATAGCCATGTGTTTGGTAGCATCTATTTTTTCTAAACGAGCTTGGTTGTCCTTATGCTCAAAATGTTCTTGCAAACAATAGAAATTTTCTTATTCAATGAGAGTGAGTGAGACATTGTCTGTGCTTTTGGGGGTCTTGAATGTAGAAAAGAGGAAGCCTCCTTTGTACCGCAGGGTGACCTTAGAATCCTCAGATTGGTTAGGACAAGAACTATCATTGCTATTTGGCACTCATGAGTGTCTGGTTGGACAAGGTAACTATGTATAATTGAACAGAGGGTGACTCTCCTGCTCAAATTGAGACCGAGTTGTAATCGACATGAAAAGAATTGTTGGTTGACTAATAGAATGAGACAAATTTTTTTAGATATTGAGATAAGAAAAGCTAATGAAGATCACTTGTCAAGATAGAATAATAGAGATGGCTCATCAAAAGTGCTCAAGAACTTACAACAATCAATTGACTTAAGCCGAGAGATGAGAAAGAAGCTCGATTAGCAAGTAGCTGTAGAGGTAACCATGGTATGACAAGTGATCAAGAGTAGCATTTGTTAGGCTCAAACCTAATAGTTTTAGCTCATTTTTTTTCAGTCTAGAACAAACCTAAGTATGTAGATAACAAACCAGCTTCAGGTAAGAACATGAAAAGACACTCTGCAATAGGTTAAAATGCAAGTTTAACAGCTCCGGATTGTAATAGCAGTAGAATAACTCAGGACTCTTGATTGAGGGTGTGCGATGATGTTTCAATATCATATGAATCTTGACCAGTGAATGTGACAAAATCAATTTTGAAAGCAATTTGGTCAATGTTGTAAGTTTTCAAGTACAATTTCTTGGCTTCAAGCATAGTAATATCAGGAAATAGACAAGTTTGCAAATAGTAGGTGATCAAACATGTCATAAAACACTTGCACAAGAGAAAAAGAAACCTTGACAAGACAAGCAATTGTGATATCAAAATGAAAAAAATATATGAGCACTACCATGATGTTTTATGTTCAAGAACATTTGCACGGGTAGATCACAGCGAGAACACTTCAAGCACTTACTACCTAGAAGGACAAAGGCTCAATACTTAACAACTTGGCCCACACTTGATGTCCCATCACCTCACACAAAGTGGTTTCCCACAATAGATGTTGGCTTTGTCGTGGAAGTGCCAATGACACAACCAAAGGAACACAGATGGTGAGTAATCTTGGGGTGATCCGGCTTAGTCCACTAGGATCAATCCTTGCACCAAGATGTTAAGCAGAAAAATGGGGTAGCTTCTATCTATGGCTCTTAGTAAGGGATTCCATTCGTAATACTCCTCTTGCTCCCCAAAGGGACTCCTTACCTTACAGCAAGTTACGGACCTCGCGGCCACAAGAGTACCTTAAGCATTCTTGCTCAACATTTTTCTCATGGTCACAATCCCATAAGTACTCACATTAAGCGAAGACAAGTACTACATCTACCAAGGTTTTGTGTCCTTGATAGCCTTGAGTTTATAGTGGGTCAGAATAGCTCGGTATTAGCTTGTTCCCACTTGGGTCGTTCCTCTTGATTGCTCAAGAGCAGGCCCGCTAAAGGATTCTAGAACTAAACAAAGAATAGATTAATCTTTGAGGTTAAAGATTTCTAGTTCACCTCAAGGGTGAAGAGCATACTCTCCTAGCTCAAAAATCTCTCCCAAACACACCAAAAAAATTTTAATTACCCTCTTGCTTTCAAAATCTAGAAGTGGGTCAAGATTTCTATTTCACCACAAGGGTGAAGAGCATACTCTCCTACCACCAAAACACTCCTACAACAAGATATTAAGTGCCTAAGAAATGAAGCAACTAGTATATGCCACACTCAAAATGAAAGCAATTAAGCAAGCACTTGATTGGTTTTTATGCTTTGGGCAGCCCTGCAAAAACCATTAGTAGCCCTTGCGCATTTGGAGCTTTGACATGCGTTCTTTTAAGAAAATATTTCAAGCAATGAGAGAACCTACAAGCACAACTTGTCAGCTCCACAATGGTTAGCACATCAAAAATTAGATAATCTGCAAGTAAAATAGCTAATCAAATGATGAAGGGTGCTCCCCTTAATACCACAAACACATAACAGATATAGAGAAACAACAACAATATGCAAGGACAAAAAATTGGCTTCTTATTATCTCCATAAATGTGGAATTACAAACTCTCAGAATTACAATATGCAAAGCCACATGGGCATTCCCTTACAATATTCTGTAGGACAAACCCTTGAACTATTATCCAGATCTAATACCCAGAACTATTCTGAATTGCCTAAGACAATAATACAGCCTTCCTTATATAGGCAATTTTCCACCGCCTGGGAAGGTTCTAGAATTTTAGCCAATAAGGCCGACCAAACTTAGAATTATTTTATTTTACATTTTATTACATCATAGTCGGCTCAAGATAACCTTTGAAACTCGAATAGAACTTTTGAAGAAATTATTTTCTGCCATTTCAAGTGACCCAACTTTCGAAGACCATAAGTCATCACCAGTTGACCCGATCGGCTATTATAACCCCATTTCAGAAATGCCACAAAGCGCTCTACAAGCTTGACCTGTGCAAGCACCCGTCACCCAAATTTTTGACCTCATTCGGGGCCTCTAAAGCCTTCAAAACTGAGTTCAAAGTTTCTATACCCTGCTACCAATACCGAAAATCTTCAATATCTTCCAATATAAACTTGATCTGGCAATGAAACTTTACTGGCAGACTTATATGACCAAAATGAACCTCCAAGAAAGAAATCAGATCATTCCGAGCACATACGAAAATTACCAAAAATAGTAACTTTCCATAAATAGCAGCTCTGCACAAAATAGCCTTTATTGAATACAAAAGCAAAAATATTTTTGGGTGATGCAAGATTGCTCTTACACCCAAGATGCTCCTGCATCAGACACCCGAGGTAATTTGAGAAGTGACCCTGTCACGACTCAGGTGTGCAGAGGAAAACCAAGACGGCTAACCTCCTCCTTTGTCAGCCATGATGAATCTTCAACAGGTCATCCTTTCCACTTGACCAGATATTCTTCATATGTCCTGTTCCTTGTGCTTCTGCCAACACGACTGTCCAGTATATCTTCGATCTCCTTAGTGTCTGAACTAGTTGCTGGAATACTCCACTGTGCTGCTGGGATCTCATCTTCAACACCTCCTTCATGATACTCTGTCAGATCTGAAATGTTAAACACTGGTGAAATATTTAGCTCAGTAGGTAATTCTACCTCATATGCATTTCTTGAATCATGTTTCTTCAGTATCCTACATGGTCCAAACTTCTTCAATTTCATCTTGTTATATGTACCAACTAGAAACTGCTCCTTCCGCAAATGAACCATGACTTCATCACCAACCTGAAATTCCTTCTACCTCCTTTTCTCATCTGCCTTAGCCTTATACTATGTGTTCATCTTGGTAATATGCTTCCTCACCTTCTCATGGATGTTCTTCAAATGTTCTGCAAAATCCTCAGCCTCAGCACTACTTATTTCTCCTTTATCTATCTTTCTCAATTTAGATGCATTTTTCGGACTACTTCCATATACAATCTGGAATGGTGATTTACCAGTGCTCCTGTTGATAGAATTATTGTATGCAAATTCTACCTGTGGTAAAATCAAATCCCATCCTGTTGGCTTATCTCCAACCAAACATCTCAGCAGATTTCCCAAACTTCTATTTACCACCTCTATCTATCCATCAGTCTGTGGATGATGTGATGAACTGAACTTCAAATCTATCTTCAACTTCTTCCATAATGTACGCCAGAAATATCCAACAAACTTAGTGTCCCGATCTGAAACTATGGTCCTTGGCAAACCATGAAGTCTCACGACTTCTCTGAAAAACAATTCTGCTACATGAACAACATCATTAGTCTTCTTGCAGGGAATGAAATGTGCCATCTTTAAAAATTGGTCAACTACTACAAAAATTGAATCATGTCCCCGCTGTGTCCTCGGTAAACCAAGAACAAAGTCCATACTGATATCCTCCCAAGGCTTCTCTGGTATAGGTAATGGCTGATACAACCCTGTATTCTACTTCACTCCTTTCACCATCTGACATACTCTACAACTCTGTACAAACTTCTTCACATCTTGCTGCAACTGTGGCCAATAATAATTCTCACTAACCAAAGAAAGGGTTTTATCACGACCAAAATGTCCAGCCAATCCTCCGCTATGCTTCTCTTTAATGAGATTCTCCCTCATAGAACTTCGTGGAATGCACAACTGACTCCCTCTGAATAGCATATCATCCTGGATGATGAAATCCAACCATTTCATCCTGTCTAGAGTAACAGGTTCTGTACAAGCTTTCCAAGCTTCACCAAAATCAGGATCCTCTGGATACAAATTCTTGAGTTCCTTGAACCCAACCACTTCAATCTACATTTCTGTCAGCAATAGTTGCCTTCTGCTAAGAGCATCTACAACTCTGTTAGACTTTCCACTCCTGTGTTTCAAAACAAATATATAACTTTGCAAAAATTCAACCCACTTCAAATGCCTTTGATTCAATTTTCCTTGACTATTCAAATATTGCAAAGCTTGATGATCAGTATACAAAACAAACTCCTTAGGAAGCAGATAGTGCCTCCACCTTTTCAATGCCTGAACTATAGCATAAAATTCCTGATCATAAACATGATATTTTCTCTTGGCGTCATTTAATTTCTCACTGAAATAAGCAACAGGTTTACCTTCTTGGCTCATAACAGCTCCTATTGCAGTACCACTAGCATCACAATCTACTTGAAACACCTTATTAAAATTTGGAAGTGCTAAAACTGGTTGTTCTGTAACTTTTTGTTTCAACATTTGAAAACTCTTTTCTGCCCCATTAGTCCACTTAAACTCTTTTCTATCCCCTCTCATTGTTTCGGTCAAGGGTCCACAAATACTGCTAAAATTTTTGATAAACTTTCTGTAAAAGCTAGCTAGACCATGAAAAGATCTTACCTCAGTAGCACTCCTCGGAGTAGGCCATTCAAGGATAGCCTATACCTTCTCTGGGTCCATTTTTAGACCTTCTGCTGAAACTACAAATCCCAAATACACCAACTCTTTCTTCACAAAACTGCACTTCTTCAAATTAATCAACAATTTCTCTTCTCTCAACTTCTCAAATACCATACGAATATGCATCATATGCTCATCCAATGTCTTACTAAAGATCAAAATATCATCTAGGTAAACAATGACAAACTTACCCAGAAATTCTTTCAGAACCTCGTTCATGAGCTGCATGAAAGTGCTCGGTGCATTGGTTAGCCCAAAAGGCATGACTAACCACTCATATAGTCCTTCCTTTGTCTTGAAGGCAGTCTTCCATTCATCTCTTTCTCTGATCCGAATTTGATGATATTCACTTTTCAGATCTATCTTTGAGAAATACACAGCTCCACTCAAACAGTCCATAATATCATCCATTCATGGCAATGGAAACCTGTACTTGATTATGATCTTGTTTATTGCCCTGGAATCTGTACACATCCTCCATTTTCCATTCTTCTTTGGTGCTAATACCATTGGTACAGCACAGGGACTCAAACTCTCACGGATCAATCCTTTCTGTAACAGTTCATGTACTTGTCTATTCAACTCCTCACTTTCTGCAGGTGTCATTCTGTGTGCTGCCTTATTCAGAAAACTCACTCCTTGGATCAAGTCCATCTGATGACTGATCTTCCTGACTAGTGGTAATCCATCAGGGATGTTATCAGATACAATATCTTGAAACTCATTCAACAAATCTACAACTTCTACAAGAACATCTTCTACTTCCTCTTTACCAGCTTTTGGAATTAAAGCAAAACATACATGCTCATGCCTCATACCATCTAGGAAATTTCTTCCATCAACAAAAGTTATCCTTGCATTACCACATACCTTTTCTTCGGTCTCCTTCAATGGTTTTAGCTTATGTCGCATTCCATCCTTTGTCAGGGAATAGGTATTCGAACGACCATCATGTACAACACATCTGTCAAACTGCCATGGTCTACCCAACAACATATGACATGCATCCATAGATATGATTTCACACAATACCTCATCTTGGTATCCGCCAATCTTGAACTTCACCAGGCATTGTTCATTGACCATGACCTTGTGGTCATCTTGTACCCAGGCAATCCGATATGGATGTGGGTGTTTCTGTCTCTTGAGCTTCAACTTTGTCACCATCTCTTCTGACACCAAATTGTCGGTGCTTCCACTATCAATAATCACATCACAACATTTACCTTCGCACTTGCACCTGGTGTGAAATAGGCTCCTTCTTTGCTCAGGTTCATTCTTACCGCTCAACAGGACTCTTCTGTTAATCAACGTTTCTCCTCTTTCAGCATCTTTAGAATTTGATGATCTGGCATCTTCATCTACATGTGCAACTCTGGCCTGGCCTTCATTTCTCCTGTCTGTTCTTCCTTGGTGCTGAGGACATTCAAATGCCCTATGACCTTCTTCTCCACAGTGAAAACATGTTCCACGGAAGCCTCCTCTTCCAGATCCTTGTCCTCTTCCTCTTCCTCTCTGATCTCTATTATTCTAATCCTGGAAGTGATTGGAATTATTTCCTCATTGATTCTGACTACTACTGGCCTCATCCTTCTTTTTTAGATCTTCATTTCGACCACCATATGACCGTCCACCAGATAGTCCACCGCGACCTCTTCCATTTTGTCTGCTCTCGAACTTCTTGTTCAGTTTTTCCTCTACTTTTAGGGCAAATTGGTATGCCTCCTCAATACTGTTCATTCGAACCAGATTCAACTCCTCCTGAATGCTTGGCCTTAACCCATTAAGGTATCGGGCAACTTTCTTCTTATCAGCTTTTGCATGGCCTGTTCTGATGAGAAGTCGATAGAACTCATCTATATACTCCTGAACAGATCTTCCTGCTTGCTTCAAACTTTGCATTTTCTTCAGTAGGTCAAGCTCATAATCAACAGGAATGAACTGTTGCTTCAATTTATCCACCATCCGATCCCATCTTGTGATTTTATCTTTCCCTCTTCTATTTCGCTCCAATTGAATTTCTTGCCACCAGATCTTCGCATGACCTTTCAGTCTGGCCTTCACAAATTTGACCCTATCAGGATCCTCAACATCTTCATACTCAAAATATTCCTCACATTCATTGATCCAGTCGATCAATTCTTCTGGGTTAAGGTTTCTAGAAAATGTAGGAACCTCAATCTTAGGTCTTTTCCCAATCTTGAAAATCGCCCGAAAAAGTCTTTCTTCCTCCTAGTTCACAATTTCAGCTTCTCCTTCTTGATATTCTTCTTTGGCTTCATCCTCGCTTTTATCTCTGATATTAAGATTCATTCCTCTGTGAATCTCTTCTTGCAATGCTCACACTTGTCTCTGCAGCTCTCTAACCTCAGGTGTCACAACACCAGCTCTTCCGCCACGTTCCCTTCATTGAGGCATTTTCGTGATGCGCGCTGAAACCCTAGCCACGGTCCTGGTGCAAACTACCTCACAGTCGGCGATCTATTTACACACTCAAGAAATCCTGCTCTGATACCACCTGATGAAGGGTGCTCCCCTTAATACCACAAACACATAACAGATATAGAGAAACAACAACAATATGCAAGGACAGAAAATTGGCTTCTTATTATCTCCACAAATGTGGAATTACAAACTTTCAGAATTACAATATGCAAAGCCACATGGGCATTCCCTTACAATATTCTGTAGGACAAAGCCTCGAACTATTACCCAGATCTACTACCCAGAACTATTCTGAACTGCCTAAGACAATAACACAGCCTTCCTTATATAGGCAATTTTCCACTGCCTGGGAAGGTTCCAGAATTTTAGCCAATAAGGCTGACCAAACTTAGAATTATTTTATTTTACATTTTATTACATCATAGTCGGCTCAAGATAACCTCTGAAACCCGAACAGAAATTTTGAAGAAATTATTTTCTACCATTTCAGGTGACCCAACTTTCGAAGACCATAATTCATCACCAGTTGACTTGATCGGCTATTATAACCCCATTTTGGAAATGCCATGAAGTGCTCTACAGGCTTGACTTGCACAAGCGCCCGTCACCCAAATTTTTGACCTCATCCGGGGCCTCTAAAGCCTTCAAAACTGAGTTCAAAGTTTTTGTACCCTGCTACCAATACTGAAAATTTTCAATATCTTCCAATATACACTTGATCTGGCAATGAAACTTTACTGGCAGACTTATATGACCAAAATGAACCTCCAAGAAAGAAATCAGATCATTCCGAGCACATACAAAAATTACCAAAAATAGTAACTTTCCATAAATAGAAGCTCTACACAAAATAGCCTTTATTGAATACAAAAGCAGAAATATTTTTGGGTGATGCAAGATTGCTCTTACACCCAGGATGCTCCTGCATCATCAAATGACAAAATTTGAAAATGAAACTAGCATGGTTGGATCAGGCTTGGAAAGAGCTTTCCAATGATATATCACACTTCAATTTTTGATACTATATGTGAAAATTTCTCAAAAATAGGTGCCAATTTTGTGGAGTGGCATGGATTTTGAAAATGCTAGAATTTTCAAAACAAAAAAAAAATCGCTTGCAAAACAAAAAACAAAAAGTAGGAAAACTGAAAACAGCAAGCAAAACTAGCAAATCTAGAATTTTGGGTCTCTATCTATCATCGAATGTCATGTGAGATAGTACTGAGGGCCACACAAGAAAGTACTGAACCACACATGAGAAAGCACAAGCTCGCATGAGAATGTACAATGGCTCATGTGAGGAAGTACATAGGCTTGCATGAGAAAATACACAGGCCCACATGATAAAACACTTCATCATGAGAAGAAGTGGTAGAAACGGAAAATCTTCATGTGATACAGTGAGAAACCTTGCATGAGATTTCATAACAATGATGCATAGAAGTATGGACATCGTACGAAAATTACAAAAATATAAAAAACAACAGAAACCTGCAGCAAAAATGCAAGAAAAGAAGGACAAAATAGAGCTATTTTACCCCATGGTGGGCACCAAAAATGTGCACACTATAATGTGCACTTCTCTAAGCCATTGCTTCTAGGAGAATCCATAAATGAGAAACCTTGGGAAAGTGACCTAGAGCTCCCTAGGCATGGAGTGCAAGGGTGTTAAGAATGCTCTCAGCAGGAGCTATTAAGCCTATAATCTTGCTAGTAAACCATGTAATGGGAGATTCAATGAGACAAGGGAAAGAATGCCAATATCCTCAAGAATCCAAATGGAGATGAAATGCAAGCTATGCTAAGAATGGAAATGCAAGCTAAGCTGTGAAAATGAAAGATAGGAATATTAAAAATCTTTACTAATTAAGCTATGTGATCTAATGTAGAGCATGAAAGGAAACTAAGCTAAGAAAGCATAAACATGAAGCTAAGCTAAGAATGCAAGAATGAAGGCTAAATGCAATAAGATCTCCAAAAGCTCCAAAGTCTCCAAGAAATCCTGTAGCATAAGATTAGCATCAAAAGTTGGGATCCTAGAATGAGAATAGAACTCTCCTTTTAAAGGAATTGAAAAGGAATGGACCATGGAGATTAAGAGGCAAAAGATTTAATCAAGGGTGGAGCTTGAAAGAGGAGTAATCCATGTGCACAAGTTTCCTCCAATGAGAAATAAGTGTTGACTTTTGTGCCCCATGTGAGACAAAAAGGCCTTTTCTTATTTTTATAAAATAAGAATAATGCTTTATTTGTGCAACTTAGGATAAAAGGTAAGTGGGGACTTTTTTATTTAATAAGAGAGGAGGAAATTCCTTTTAATAAATAAAGACTTAGGATAAAATGGTTAATCCATAAAATATAATCGAATAAATGATAGAATTAGGATTTGATCAAGAATAAGCAATTGATGATTTTAGCAAATAATGCTAGCAAGGGGCTAATAGTCTAGATGACTATTTTTGGGTGATTACACCAGTCTTCGCCAAATCTTTTGTAACTTGGCCAATATGCAATATTTCATCATGCAATCTTAGATATAAGATCACAACATCTTCCTATACACACAACTAACTTTGCACATTCTGAAACAACTATACAGTATTCGTACATTATCATAACCATCATGTTCTCTTCACATAAAAATATGTTGACATGAGTGACAAAACACAAATGACAATAGAAGTAACTCCAACATCACTCATCGTAGTGATTAAACATATTAAATGTATCCACCAATCTCCCCAATGCATTAGAAATATCCAACAACATCATATATTCATCTCTATATATCATAATTGGTTCTTAGATCTTCATTTGTCAGTGTATGATCATTGTCATGAATTTTCCACCTTTTTGCCTAGTTCTTACACTATAAAATTCAAATAAAATTATATAGCTAAGGAGAACAATCAACCACATTGTTCGAGCAACTATCCCATGGCTTTGTAATTGGGCCTATTTCTATTTATCCAATATAATTTTTGGGATTAAGTTTGATTACTAGTTTGTATTATAGGTTATATCCCCTATTCATATATTATACAATTACTTTTGAATAAATTCTACCAACTAGAAGAGATGTGTGAAGATACTATAGATATAATAAAATTGAATCCAATGTGATTTAAATTCATAGTGATGGTGAAACTTAAAATGTACCTTGAGTAGATTTGGCATGATATGATAATTAATGTGCCTTCCTCTTAGATATACATTGTCATCATTGACTACTATAGGATAAATTTATGGAGACTCTTTTTCCATCACTCCTTTGACATTTTAGTATCATAAATTGTTATCCTTTATTTAATGAGTCCAATATCACACTCTTTTAGCACTCATTTTAGTTGTCCATTCATTTAAGAACTTTTGAGACCAATTCTAGATTTAAATTAAAAATATCAATCATATTCTTTGTTAAATATCAATGTAGTCCTCTTTGGGAACTTATTTATGTGTGTCATTTATGATGTCAAGGTTGGGTAGGTGTTGGTGGAAATCTTTCTCCAATTGATCAAGGTTACAAACCTCAAGCCCTCACTAGGCCTCTCAAACCACACTCATCCAACATAGGAAAGATCGACACATACAAGAATTATCTACCAACACTAGACTGCTTGGCACATATAATAATGCTTGGCTGATACTGGGTAGCTTGACACTTACTAGGCTTCTCAAACCCCAAGGCTTCCAAATAGCCCAAACCACACCAAAGGCTTACACACTTACCAAATAACCAAGAAGGTTGTCTTAGACCTTAACAAGATTAATTTATTAGGATTCAATAAGTTTTAGGGTTCTACACAAGAACCAACACCCCAAACCCCTTTTTTAGTCTACTAGGACTAATTGCTTCCCTAGTAGGTCTCCAATGGCAGTAAAGTAAACTTTTCACTCAAGTGTCTCAAAACACTAAACAAATAAATGAGGGATTAAGACACCCTTTTCATAGTTACATAACATATCTCAACCTCATCATAGGTTGTTTTAGACCAAAACACCCAAATCCATACAATACCCATGTTTTAGGCATGAAATTGGTCCATTTAACAAAGAAAGTACCAAGTAGGATTATTCACAAGACCCAATACTATAAATAGTCTCTCAATAGGGTTCAAATGAAATGATTCTCAACTCAAAAAGATTCTATGACCAATGCAAACACTAAATCCCTAATTAGGCTACTCCCAAGCCCTCAAAACTAGGGTTTTTCAAATATCCACTCTCCAAGCCTTTCCAGACCAAAATAATGGTCAATCCACCATTATATGAACATAAAAAAATCTTAAAATTATAAAAAATTCCCCTCATGAAGGTAGATCAGTCACTGTTGCTCCCATACCTCCATTTTCCTTTACAAAATTAATACAATCAGACTTGCATTCGTTGATCACCCTACATATGAATGTTATCCTTGCATTAGATATGGTTACATAAATATAATACATCATTAGGATTCATCCCCCAATTATAGTAAATACAACATGGGGATGAATCAGTAATTCGTGGTGAAACCCTTGTCAAATCGAGGACTATCACGATACAGTCATCCTTAATGGCTTAAAACTCAATCAAAAATACTTGGAAATTATTCAAAAAAAAGTCAATAAACATTAAATAAGGTTATACAATTATTGGATTCAATGCAACATCAATCAAAACAATAAACTGGCAAGAAAATACTTCTTTATTGCTTCAAAACATTGCATAGTTAGTAATTTCTTCACCAGTCCGTACACATCACACAATTTTTTAAACTTTGATTGAAACAAGTTTCAAATACCCTCTCCCAGCTTCCCAAACTGATCCAAATCAATTGGAAGTGTGTTAACTGACTAAACAACTCTAAAACTAATTCCCCACCATTTCTTAACTAGTCATTAGGATTTGAAATTCAAATCTCTAACTTACAAATTTATGCAAATTAGACTTAAAAACCAATCCAATTCAATGGATCTTAATAATATAGGATTTAATAAACCTATTCAAGAACCTAGTTACCCAATATAACCCCAAGAGCTCTAATGAATCATTTACATTATTTTCTCCTAAGGTCCTTATTAGGCCCTTTAGGAGTTTTACCAATTTCCTTGTATTGATCATTGCATAAAACCATTATAGGTTTCAAGACTTCCCAATAGACTTGTAGGAATGTCTTATTTCTCTCCTCCATGCCCTAATAAACCTTTTCCTTCATATACCTAGGTTTTCTCATAGATGCTCCTACATCATACAACCCACCTTTAAAATAGCTCTAGTCCCAAGAGCCAATGCTCTTTTCCTTGAAACCACCCATCCTCCTAGATGGTTGTGTTAATATGATTTAGAACAATAGAGAGTGTTGGAATACAACTGATTTGGAATCTAATTGAAGGATCTGTGATTGCAAGATCACTAAGAAGTTGTTGATTAGATATGGAATATGATTAAATCAGTATTATGTTGTCATTGATGTCAACTAGTTTGACAACACTTATCTTGTAAGTTACTACACTAAGACATCTAAAGAAAAGTGGAAAATAAATGAAGAACAGAGAAATCTACATGAGAAAAGATGTACAAGATAGATGAGGATAAGGAACACATTGAGTAACTTTTTGATGAGTCTATGACTTGATGATATTGACTTTATTATGTTACATTCATCTATAATGAAGTATAGAGCTGAAAGACACAAAGTAGTGTTGTCGGTAAATGAAGCATTTCTAGTATACACTGATGGAGTGTAGTGTATACCGATCGTAGTATTAACCGAGCAGTGTTCACTGATGCATTCTTTGTTAACCGAGTAGAACATAATGAATTAAATGATTAGTTTAACTAATAAGATTGATGAGCTGGCAAGAGTATAACATCAAGGTAATAGATAATGTTTGTTATGCAGATCAACGGCTGACAAAATTCAAAGAAGATCTAACAGAGAAAATTGAAACATGTTATTGACACAAGTATGGAGAAATTTTTAAGCGGAAAAATCTATGAATGAGGTTAAGTGGAAAAATCTGATGGTGGAGAAGAAAATGATTTACTCATCTATATAAGAGAACATAATTTATTTATAAAGGAGCCAAAAAGAAGTTGTAGGATTATTGTGTGAACAAGGTTTCATGCATTCTGATCTTACTGGTTAGTAAGAACTGAGATGGAGAGAAATTACCGAGCTATAGAGAGTAGTTATGAACAGACAGTAAGTTGATATAGTATTGAATCTAAAGTGAAATATTGATTAGAAGGATTTGTATGGACTAAATATTGATTTGTAATCTGAAATTGAGGTTGTATTAAGGTAGGTCATTTTACTATTACATATTTAACCATTGTATATGGTCTAAATCTCTTAACCGAGTGGACTCTAAAAGTCTTATGATGTATCATTCATAGAATGAACATTGTTATCCTGTCAACCCCATAGTGAATGCTTGTTGGATGCTAAATTCTAGTCTAAAATCCTCTAACAAAGTCGCACCTGACAATGTGTTTGTAACCTTTAACAAGATTGGGTCTTAACCAACCTCATTTTAGAAGAGTGAACAATTTTGGGTTGCCAGTCCTAGGTGGTTTTTCCCTTACAGGGTTTCCACGTTAAATCTCTTGTGTTATGTGTTGATTGTGAAATTTGTTTGTTATCATACTTTGCATGTTACATGTTAGATTTGATCGGTAAACTATTATAAGTATTAGACTGGTAATCGGTAAAAGCACAGATAGTGAGAGTTATTATTACTTATCGACAAGAAAAAATTGAAGAAACTATTTTGAATTATACATTTTATTTTAGGACACTGGATAACTGATTCACCCCCCTCTCAGTTATTCTAACAATTGGTATCAAAGCATTGGTTTCTTGGAATAGAGTTTTAAGGACTTAAGCATAAAGGTCTCAAGATGTATAAGAGGGAAGTATTGAAACTAAATAAAGAGAACTTCATAGTATGGAAAAGTAGAATGAAGCTGCACATATCTGGAATTGGGAACTCAGCACTAGATCTGATGGAAAATGGCTACATAGAACCGTCCACTGGTCCCCTAACTATTGATCAACTAAAGGATAAGCATGAACACAATGTTACTATGATGGAACTTGTTGCTGCCTATACCGATGCTGAATTTGAAGATATCAAGACATGCACAACTGCCAAAGGAATGTGGGATAAATTAGCACAAATCTACAGTGGAGATCTGCATGTCAAAAGAGCCCGAGCTGAAAGTCTAAGAGGTAGATTTGATGATATGAGAATGAAAGAAGGTGAGAATATTGTCCAATATTAAAATAGACTCAAAGAGGTGGTACATGCTATTAGAGCATCTGATGGAGTAATTGATGATGAAACAGTGATAAGCAAGATTCTCAAAACTTTGCTACCAGTTTATGCAATCAGGATTTCTACAATTCATGAAACAAGAGCTACAACCAACCTCACTCTTGACACTCTAATTGGTAAACTTACAACCTTTGAATTAAACAATTTTGATAACAGTGTTGTTCCTTCTATTGAATCTGCTTTCATGTCTTCTTTGAAGATTGGAAAGTCTAGCAGGAAAAGTAAAAATTGTGATAGTGATGACAATACCAATGATGAACTTGATGAGCTTGAAGCACTTATGGCCAAAAGATTTCCCAAAGGAAAAGGAAGGTATAAAGGAAAGCTACCTTTAGCATGCTTTAATTGTAAAGAAGTCGGTCACATCACTGCTAGATGTCCACAGAAGAAAGATGATGATAGATCCAAAGACCGATCTAAAGGAAGCTACGGGAGAAGAGTCAATAGAGGTTACTGACACAACAATAGAGACAACTGAGATGAAAAAGGAAAAAAAGGTATGTTACATAGCTGAAGATATTGAAACTGAATCTGATTCTGATGATGATATAGAAGTTGTATTTGTTGCTATGAAAGATGACTCAGAAGAGGAATAGAAACATGAAGAGACAACACTGATCTCTAAAGTAAGCAAAAATGATACATGGATCATAGACAGTGGCTGTACACATCATATGACCAGTGATGTAGAGAAGTTTCATCATCTTGTTGAATATAATGGAGGATCTATGAGAATGGGAAATGATGCACCTTGTATGGTAAGAGGTAAAGGTTCACTGATGATCAATGACAGATTACAATGTGAAAATGCATATTGGGTAGATGGACTGAACTATAATCTAATAAGTGTGGCTCAGTTGAACAACTCAGGCCACTGACTGGCTTTTGAGAGCAAAAAGATAAAGATTTATAATGATGGAGGAAGACTTGTCAGAATTGGTACACAATCTAGAGGTAATCTATTCTATCTTGATATGGATCAGTCTTCTTGTTTGTTAATTAAGGATGAAGATGCTTGGTTGTGGCATAGAAGGTTATGCCATGTGAACTTTGACAACATGATCAAGATTAGTAGAAAGAGAAGAGTTAGAGGATTGCCTAACTTAACAAAACCTGATCATGCCATGTGCCATGAATGTTAGAAAGGTAAGATGACTAAGTCTAGTTTTAAAAGTAAAGACTATTCAACAAAGAAGATACTTGAGTTGGTTCATACCGATCTGTGTGGTCCTATGAGAACTTAGATTTATTATGGTGATAGATATTTTATTCTTTTTGTTGATGATTACATTAGACTAATGATTGTTATGCTCTTGAAAGAAAAATCTAAAGCCTTCAAAATGTTTAAGTGGTATAAAGCTAAGGTAGAGAAAGAAATTGGAAAGGAAATTAAATGCTTAAGATCTGATAGAGGAGGTGAATTTATCTCTGATGAATTTACTAACTTTTTCAATGAGCATGGAATCAAGAGGCGGGTATCTACATCAAGAACACCTCAGTAAAATGGCATTGCTGAAAGAAGGAATAGGTCTATAATTGACTATGATAGAACATTAATGATATAGAAGAATGTTTCTTAGACATATTGGAGGGAAGCTATTAGCACAGCTGTATATGTTCTTAACCGAGTACAACCGAAGAAGGACTCCAACTGAACACCTTATGAACTATGGTTTGGACACAAACCTACTGTAAGTTATTTCAAAATTTTTGGAAGTAAATGCTTTATTTTGAAAGATGAGAGAAATGGAAAATTTTATTCTAAAGGAGATGAAGGAATATTTTTGGGATATTCCACTACAAGTAAAGCATACAAATGTTTGAATAAAGCTACAAATAAGATTGTTGAAAGTACTAATGTTCATGTTGATGAGTTTGATGATAAGTACACAAAGGAAAGTACAAAGGAACCAAAAGACTATGGTAGATTCACTTACATTGAATATCCAGAGTATCTACTGACACCGCAGATAGTGATAACCGGTCAGCAGGGAAACAATGCAAGACAATAGGAAACACAAACCGAGGAACAAGATGGTGCTACTGAGCAAGAAAATGACCCTGAGCAAGATGAACAAGAAAGGAGAAATCAAGTTCTGGCTAGTTTTGTCACAAGACATCATCCTGAGACACAAATCATTGGAGACAGACATGCTGGAATGAAAACTAGAAGCAAAACAAGACAAGGTACATGTTTAATTTGTGAATTTGAACCTAAAACTATGAAAGTTGCATTAGAAAATAAAGAATGGGTTAATGCAATGAAAGAGGAAATAGAACAAATAGAAAAGAACAAAACTTGGTCCTTAGTACCCTGACCAAAAGTTAAGAATGTTATCGGTACTAAGTGGATATACAGGAATAAATTAAATGAAAATGGTGAAGTCACAAGAAATAAAGCTAGATTAGTATGCAAAGGATATGCACAGGAAGAAGGCATTGACTATGGTGAGACATTTGCACCTGTTGCTAGATTAGAAGGATTTAGAATGCTACTTGCATATGCTAGACATAAGAAATTCAAAGTCTATCAAATGGATGTGAAGTCAACATTTTTGAGTGGTATACTTGAAGAAGAAGTCTACATTGAACAACCTGAAGGATTTGTTGATCCCGACAAAAAAGACATGGTATGTAGATTACATAAAGCATTATATGGATTGAAGTAAGCACCGAGAGCATGGTATGAAAGACTGCATACTTACTTGTTAAGTATTGGATTTGTAAGAACAAGTGAAAATAGCAATTTGTATGTGAAAGGTGATACTGATGACACTATTATCATTGCTAAAATATTTGTTGATGATATCATCTTTGGTGGCTCAGATCTTGTCTGCAAGGCATTTGCTGATGAAATGCAAAAGGAATTTGAAATGTCTATGTTCAGAGAGATTAAGTTCTTTCTTGGACTACAAGTGATTCAGCAAAGTGATGGCATATTCATCACACAATCTAAATACATAAAGGAAGTACTGAAGACATTTGGCATGGAAGATGCTAAACCTATGGGAACATCGATGGCTACTAGATTCAAATTGACAAAGGAGGATGAAACTATCAAGGTAAACTAGATACTTTACCAATCCATGATTGGGAAGTTAATGTACGTAGTTCACAATAGGCCAGATATAGCACATGTTGTGGGTATAGTTGCAAGATTTTCTGCTAATCCTAGAGAATCACACATGATAGCTACAAAAAGGATCTTAAGATACCTAAAGAAAATAGAGAATTATGGATGATGGTATCCTAAGGAAGGGAAGTTTGAACTAAAGGTTTATATCAATGTCGATTGGGCTAGAAATGTGGATGATAGAAAAAGCACCATCGGACGAGTATTTTTCTTTGGTGAAAGACTTGTAACCTGGACAAGTAAAAAGTAGGCTTGTATTTCTCAGTCTATAGCTGAAGTAGAGTATGTTGTTGCTGCTACTAACTATTCAAACATTTCATTTATCAAACAAGTGTTGGAAGGAATGAATGAGGTAATCACTGATCCAGTGATTATATACTATGACAACACTAGTGAAATTAATATTTCAAAGAATCATGTGATGCACTCTAAGACAAAGCATATATCTATTAAGTATCATTACTTAAGAGAACAAGTGCAAGAGAAGAAAGTAAACTTAGAATTTGTTACGTCCAAAGAACAACTTGCAGATATTTTTACAAAACCCCTACCGAAGGACACATTTGAATACTTGAGGACTAGACTTGGGGTTTGTCCCCTATCTATCAGTCACTAAGGTGATCTGGATGTTGCATCAGCCTACTTTTATCAGAAGATCATTCATGTTGATGTAGCATAGTTCACACTTTGAATCATGTTCAAGGTTGTGATTAAGTTTGAGCACTTGAACCGATGAGATATCAGTATACAGAGATACAGAGGAAGTACTAAACACCACAGAGAGTTACTTGGCTACTACAGAGCTGATTATTTATTTGTTTCTTTGGAATTATTGTCAAAGGGAGAGATGAACAATATGAAAGAGGTTGAAAGGTTTGAAAATACAAGCACTGATGACAATTATCTAAGGGAGAGACAATCTGAATGAGACAGAGTATTGAAGATCAGTTACAAAGAATAGAAGCAGGAACATGATAACTGAAAAGATCACAACTATAGAAAGGTAAAGCTGTACTATTTAATGCTGGTTTAGTAATGTAGTGATTAAACATATTAAGTCTATTTGACTTACATCATTTGTTCACAAAGTTGTAGAATGTATTTTTGGTATGTGTATGGTACATTTCATATTTCTTGAGTTGCCATCAATGCCAAAGGGAGAGATTGTTGGACTACAACTGATTTGGAATCTGATTGAAGGATCTGTGATTGCAAGATCATTGAGAAGTTGGTGATTAGATATGGAATATGATTAAATCAGTATTATGTTTTCATTGATGTCAACTAGTTTGACAACACTTATCTTGTAAGTTACTACACCGAGACATCTGAAGAAAAGTGGAAAAGAAATGAAGAATAGAGAAATCTACATGAGGAAAGATGTACAAGATAGATGAGGATAAGGAACACATTGAGTAAATTTTTGATGAGTCTATGACTTGATGATGTTGACTTTATTATGTTACATTCATTTATAATGAAGTATAGAGCTGAAAGACACAAAGTAGTGTTGTCGGTAAATGAAGCATTTATAGTATACACCGACGGAGTGTAGTGTATACTGATCATAGTATTAACCGAGCAGTGTTCACTGACGCATTCTTTGTTAACCAAGTAGAATAGAATGAATTAAATGATTAGTTTAGCTGATAAGATTGATGAGCTGGCAAGAGTATAACATCAAGGTAACAGATAATGTTTGTTACGCAGATCAATGGCTGACAAAATTCAAAGAAGATCTAACGAAGCAAATTGAAACATGTTATTGACACAAGTACCAAGAAATTTTTAAGTGGCAAAATCTATGAATGAGGTTAAGCAAAAAAATCTGATGGTGGAGAAGAAAATCATTTACTCGTCTATATAAGAGAACAACATTTATTTATGAAGGAGCCAAAAAGAAGAAGGTACAGGATTATCACGTGAACAAGGTTTCATGCATTTTGATCATACTAGTTAGTAAGAAATGAGCTGTAGAGCAATTACCGAGCTACAGAGAGTAGTTACCGATGGACAGTAAGTTGATATAGTATTGAATCTGAAGTAAAATATTGATCAGAAGGATTTGTATGGACTAAATATTGATCTATAATCTGCAATTGAAGTTGTATTAAGGTAGGTCATTTTACTGTTACATATTTAACCATTGTATACAGTCTAAATCTCTTAACCGAGTGGACTCTGAAAGTCTTATGATGTATCATTCATAGAATGAACATTGTTATCCTGTCAACCCCATAGTGAATGCTAGTTGGATGATAACTTCTAGTCTAAAATCCTCTAATGAGGTCACACCTGATAGTGTGTTCATGACCTTTAATAGGATTGGGTCTTAACCGACCTCACTTCAAAAGAGTGAACAATTTTGGGTTGCCGGTCCCAGGTGGTTTTTTCCTTTACAGGGTTTCCACATTAAATCTCTTGTGTTATGTGTTGATTGTGATATTTGTTTTCTATCATACTTTCAATGTTACATGTTAGATTTGATCGGTAAACTGTTATAAGTATTAGACTGGTAATCGGTAAAAGCACAGATAGTGAGAGTTATTATTACTTACCGACAAGAAGAAATTGTTTTGAATTATACATTTTGTTTTGGGACACTAGATAAATAATTCACCCCCCTCTCAGTTATTCTAACAGAGAAGGGGGGGGGGGTGAATTAGTTGTTCTCAAGTTCCGATGTATAAAACAAACTTAAAAATTTTCCTTTAAATCATATCCAATAACCAAAACAAACTTGGTCATCACTGATTCAATAATAGAAACATACAACAATGCAGTCCACTACCCAGCTATAACTTAACTTGTAAAACATATAAATGTTCAAACCAAAACATTCACACAAGTATTAACACCAGGATTTATAGTGGAAACCCAATTTGGGAAAAACCACTTTGTAACATGCTACTATTATTTTCACTCTTTTGAAGTGAGCTCGGTAAAAAGCCAACCTTGTCAAAGGTTACAATACACACTGTCAGGTGTGACCTGGTTAAAGGATTTCAATCACCCTGTTAAAAGTGAGCCTAGTCATAGGACTTACATACACTCCATTAGAATGCAACCTTGTTCAAAGGATTTAACATATGACTATTAGGTCAACCTCTGTTAAAAGGATTTTGACTGTTACAATGGTTAGAAAGTAGCAGCAATATTTATCTGAAAAATATACAACTCACTTTGCAAATATCAGATCCAATTCCATACACTAATGCTGGTTTACTGACTTTGAAACTTTTCCATCTCCATCTTTGATCTGCTCGGAACTTTTCTTGAAGCAACCACCACAATTTTCCTTCAGCCTTTCCTGCTTAAACAATTAGTAAAACTTTTTTGATCTTTCAACATTCTTTGTTCACCCATGCACTAGCATATCCAGCACCTACATATCCAAATGCTCAGGTTCCATTTATATTTTCCTCAATTAGGTTAACTCATCTTATGCCACTCAATCTCATTCCTAGATCTTAGGGTTATGTCAGATTCATTGAATCTACCTGCTTCATGTTCTTCGACTCCTTTTCTAGAATCATCTCAAATCTCTTAAAGATTTACAATAAAATGTTTTACAGTGCATTTAATGCTTTCAAACAATCAATAAATAAAGTCAACACATTTTACATAATCCAAGAATTCAACAACGTCGGCTCCAAAATTAAATTCTCTTCAAATATAAAATTGTTGATGCTCAGTCAATACTGTGATCAACTACTCGGTCTTCATGTAGAAAGCTCCGTCATTACTAAAAATATTTCCTCAGCTTACACTGTCTTCCTCGACAATTATTTGTTGTTCGATTGACACTAGAATTTTTCTCAACATAAATTGACTTGGTCGACACTAACATTACTCGGCTTAAACATGATTTTTCCATTCTTTGCTTAGTCAAGCCTACCAGTTTAGTCTTCAGTCTTACTAGTATAAATAATACATTGTCTCATCATTATGCAACATAGTCAAGTACACTTTGTAGTATCAAGATAACTCAACCTTTCCTTAAGTGCTATTGTTACGAACCTTGCCTAGCCCCTTAGCAACACTCAAATAGATATAGTACTTTCCTAAGTAGCAACAGTGTTACCAGTTAAGGTTTGACATCAATGACAATACAACAATTGTTTCAATTGTAGTTTCCAACAATCTCCCTCTTTGGCATTGATGGCAACACCATATGATATCACCTAAATAACACATGGATTACCAACCAATCCAAAAACTTATCTATCCATCAGAGAATTATATTATTTATAATATCTTTAGCTTCATTCTGATTTAGAATCCTATAAGCCTCACTCACTTCTGTGACCGTCAGAAGTATTCAGATCTCCCTCTATCTTGATCCTACATTTCAGTTCATCTCCCTCTTACCTTTCAGTGTCATGTATTATCATATCAGTTCATCTCCCTCTTTGACAAAAATGCCAAAGTAGCAACTAAAACATACATCCATCAGATGTAGATAATATCTGTGCAGCTCAGTGTTTCTCTCTCTGCCATCTTACTTATGATTGATTCCTTGTCTTTTCTTCTTTTCAAAACTCTAGGCCAGCCCTAAAGTGTGACAATCTTTTACATCAATCTGTCAAATTTTCTATTGCAGCACATTTGATGTAGTGCTCCTAGCTAGTCTAGGTAGCCTCAGTTAGGGGAAGGACTCCTAATTGACTTCTCAAATACTCATGAGCTTCTCTAGGTAAAGCTTTAGTGAATATATCTGCTAATTGTTCTTTTGTATTCACATATTTCATTTAGACTTCTTTATCTTGTACTACTCTCAAGTAGTGATATTGGATTGCAATGTGCTTGGTCTTAGTGTGCATCACTGGATTCTTAGAAATATTGATAGCACTTGTGTTGTCATAGAAAATAACAATAATTTCAGTGATTTCTTCTTTCATGCCTATCAACAATTGTTTTATCCATAACAAATTTGAATAGTTTACTGTAGCAGCAACATACTCAGCCTCGACAGTAGATTGGGAAATGCAATTTTGTTTCTTGCTTGTCTAGGAGACTAATCTTTGTCCAAGAAAGAAAGCTCCACCACTAGTACTTTTTATGTCATCTACATTTCCTACCTAATCAGCATCTGTATAACTCTAAGTTCAAATTTGTCATCCTTCTTATAATATAGACCATAGTCAATAGTTCCTTTCAAGTATCTCATAATTCTTTTCATGGCCATCATGTGTGTTTCCTTAGGATTGGCAGAGAATCTTGCCACAATCCCAACAACTAGTGCAATATCTAGTCTACTATGTACAACATACTGCAATTTTCCAATCATGGATCTGTACAAAGTCTGATTCACTTCTGAAACATCATCATTCTTAGATAACTTTTTTCCAATAACCATAGGAGTTCCCATTGGTTTAGCATCTTCCATCCCAAAAAATTTCAGTATTTCATTAACATACTTAGACTATGTAATGAAAATTCCATTCTTCCTCTGATATACTTGTAAACCAACAAAGAAGTTGATCTCACCAAACATACTCATTTCAAATTTAGTTTGCATTTCATTTGAAAATATTTTACATAATTCATCTTGTCCACCAAAAATAATGTCATCTACAAAATTTTTTGCCAACAAGATACCTTTACCTTCTTCATCCTTCATGTACAAATTACTTGTGTCATTTGTTCTTGAAAATTCAATCTGTATCAACTAGTTGTGCAACCTCTCATACCATGCTCTGGGAGCTTGCTTCAATCCATATAATTCTTTGTTTAGTCTACACACCATGTGTCTTCTGTTTGGATCAATAAAACCTTCTAGCTATTCTATGTAAACTTCTTCTTCTAGTATACCATTCAAAAATGTAGACTTGACATCCATTTGATATACCTTGAAATCTTTATAAGTAGCATATTCAAGAAGAGTTCTTACTCCTTCCAATCTAGCTACAGGGGAAAATGTCTCCCCATAATCTATTCCTTCTTCTTGTGCATAGCCTTTGCATACTAGCCTAGCTTTACTTTTAGTGATTTCACCATTTTCATTCATCTTATTCTAAAACACCCACTTTGTTCCTATAACATTTTTATTTTTAGGTCTCGACACCAGAGGCCAAGTATCATTCTTCTCAATCTGGTCAATTTCTTCATTCATTACTTGTATCCAGTGTTCATTCTCCAATGCCTCTCTAGTCGACTTGGGTTCAAATTCACATAGTAGGCATGTTGGATCCTTAGTCTTACTTTTGGTCTGAATTCCAGTATTTTTGTCTCCAATTATCTATTCAGACTTGTGATGTGTTCTTACATATTTTTCCAAAATAGGTTCAGCTCCTCTCTCCTCTATTTCATCATGTTCCTCAACAAGATTGTCAGATTCAACTTTTGAATGCTCGGCAACCTCTTCCTGATATTCAGCAACATTTTCTTGTAGCTCGGCATGTTCTTGTTCTCTTTTGGCACTATTTTCCTGATGCTCGACAACATCTATCTGTCACTCGACATTTCTTACTTGAGACTTGGCATCAGGTGCAAGTCTGTTACTTGCCTCTTCTTCTTCCTCAATGTACACAAAAGATCTATAATCTTATGGTTCTCTTTTGTTGTTAGCTTCGTTTCTTTCTACATACTCATCAATTTTGACATTCACACTTTCCACAATTTTGTTAGTGTTAGAGTTCAAACACTTATAAGCTTTACTTTTTGTGGAGTACCATAGGAATATGCCTTCATCACTCTTAGCATCAAACTTTCCATTCCTAGTGTCTTTTAATATATAGCACTTACTTCCAAAGATTCTAAAGTATTTAACACTCAATGCATGCCCATGTCATAATTCATAGGGTGTCAGATTTGTACCTTTCTTGATCTCTACCGAGTTAAGAGTGTAGACAACAGTGCTTATAGCTTCTTTCTAGTATTTCTGTGCCACATTCTTTTCAATCAACAATGTCCTTGCACAATCCAAGATAGATCTATTTCTCCTTTTTGCTATACCATTCTATGGAGGTGGTCTAGGTGTAAACATCTATCTTTTAATTCCTCTATCATTGCAAAATAGATTAAATTCATTTGATGTAAATTCTCCACCTCGGTCAGATCTAAGACATTTCAGGTTCCTACCTATCTCCTTCTCAACCTTAGCTAAATACCACTTAAAGAATTTAAAAGCTTTAGATTTTTCTTTTAGAAACATCACATGCATCATCCTAGTATGATCATTAACAAATAAGATAAAGTATCTAGCACCACAGTAACTTTGTACACCCATAGGTCCACAAAGGTCAGTATGAACCAAATCTAAAATATTTTCAGAAGTAAAGGATTTTCTCTTGAAACTTGACTTTGTCATTTTTCCTAATTGACATTCCTTGCACATCACATTCTCAGCTTTCTTCAATCTAGGTAGACCTCTTACCTTTTTCTTCTTACTTATCTCTACCAGATTGTCAAAGTTAACATGACACAACCTCTTATGCCATAACCAAATATCATCAAGTTGTGCAATTAAACATGTTTCTTCAGATAGGTCAAGATAGAACAAATTACCTCTAGTCCAATCTCCACTTCCAATTAGTTCTCCAGTAGCATTAAATATTTTAGCTTGCTTGTGATGAAATTCCACTCGGTAACCAATTTTGTTAAGCTAGGAAACACTTAACAAATTATAATTAAGACCTTCAACCCAATATGCATTTTCACAAGATATCTTATCAGTCAGTTTAATCAAACCTTTTCCTCTAATAGGACATGGTGCATCATTACCAAATTTTACACTTTTACCTCTCTAATGATGTAAGGTCGCAAACTTATTTTTGTCACCAGTCATGTAATGTGAACAACCACTATCAATAATCCATTTATCATTCTTGTTCACATAGGATATCAATGCATTTTTCTCATCCTCATCAGATTCATCTTTCATTGAAACATAGAGTACCTCAATTTCAAAATCATCACTTTCAGTGTTTGTTTCTTTTTCAGCAATGTAACAAGATTGCTTACCTTTTCCTTCATAGTCTTTGTTCCATCATTAGCTTTTTTCATCTTTTCTGTCTTTGTGTTTTCTTTTCCTTTCATCATCTTTATCCTTCCTGTTAGGACATCTAGGAGCTATATGACCAACTTTATTACATGAAAAACATATAATAGGAAGTTTACCTTTATACTTTCCTTTTCCCCTTCTCAGTCTTCTAGCCATAAGAGCTTCTAGATCTTCTAGTTCTTCATCAGAAGTGTCACTATCACTTTCACTAATGCATCTTTCTTTTTCTTTCTTTGGCTTGTTCAGAACTAGCTGTGACTTGAAAGCGGATTCAACATTTCCAATGCTTCCAACAGTGGAATTATCATAGTTAGAGAGTTCAAAAGTAGTCAACTTACCAACCAAACTTTCCAAAGTAAGCACATTAGAAGAGTTACATCTAGATTCTAGAATAGTTGAGATCTTAATAGCATATATAGGACATAGGGTTCTTAGTACTTTCCTAATTATAGTTTCATCATCCACAGCCCCATTTTCTCCTCTAATAGCGTTCACAACTTATTTTAATCTACCACAATATTGTGCAATGTTTTCACCTTCTTGCATTCTCATTTCATCAAACTTACCTCTAAGACTCTCAACCTTTTCTTTTAGCACATTTAAGTCACCACCATAGATCCTTGCAAGTGTGTCCCACATGTCCTTAGCAGTTGTGTAGTCCTTAATGTCCTAAAATTTTGGATAGCTTAGGGTAGATGTAATTTCCAACATTGCCTGATTATGTTCTTGCTTAGCTCTCATTTCTTCGGCAGTCAAAGGTGTGATAGGTGGGACATAGCTATTTTCAATGTAGTACTTTATAGAGTCACCAATACCGGCCAGATGTAGCTTCATCAAGCTTTTCCATGCAGAGAATTTTTCCTTTTTTAGCTTTGGTACCTCCTTCTTATACATCCTGATCATTTGCTTCAAGCCCCTTTAAACTTGATTTCTATCAACACTAATAATAAGAAACAAAGCTCTGATACCAATTGTTAATATGATTTAGAACAACAAAGAGGGGGGGTGAATCAATTGTTCTTAGGTCCTGATGTATAAAAAAAATTAAAACTTTTCCTTTAAATAAGATCCAATAACCAAAACAAACTTGGTCATCATTGATTCAATAAAGAAACATACAACAATGCAATCCACTACCCAGTTGTAACTTAACTTGTAAAATACAGAAATGTTCAAACCAAAACATTCACACAAGTATTAACACTAGGATTTATAGTGGAAACCCAATTTGGGAAAAACCACTTTGTAACATGCTACTATTATTTTCACTCTTCTGAAGTGAGCTCGGTAAAAAGCCAACCTTGTCAAAGGTTACAATACACACTGTTAGGTGTGACCTGGTTAAAGGATTTTAATCACCCTGTTAAAAGTGAGCCTAGTCATATGACTTACATGCACTCCATTAGAATGCAACCTTGTTCAAAGGATTTAACATATGACTGTTAGGTCAACCTCTATTAAAAGGATTTTGACTATTACAATGGTTAGAAAGTAGTAGCAATATTTATCTAAAAAATATACAACTCACTTTGCAAATATCAGATCTGATTCTGTACACTAATGCTAGTTTACTGACTTTGAAACTTTTCCATCTCCATCTCTAATCTTCTCAGAACTTTTCTTCAAGGAACCACCACAATTTTCCTTCAACCTTTCCTGCTTAAACAGTCAGTAAAACTTTTCTGATCTTTCAGCATTCTCTGTTCACCCATGCACTTGCATATCCAGCACCTACATATCCAAATGCTCAGGTTCCCTTTATATTTTCCTCAATTAGGTTAACTCATCTTATGCCACTCAATCTCATTCATAGATCTTAGGGTTAGGTCAAATTCATTGAATCTACCCACTTCATGTTCTTTGGCTCCTTTTCTAGAATCATCTCAAATATCTTAAAGATTTACAATAAAACATTTTACAGTGCATTTAATGCTTTCAAACAATGAATAAATAAAGTCAACACATTTTACATAATCCAAGAATTCAATAATATCGGCTCCAAAATTAAATTCTCTTCAAATATAAAATTGTTGATGCTCGGTCAATACTGTGATCAACTACTCAGTCTTCATGTAGAAAGCTCCGTCATTACTAAAAATATTTCCTTGGCTTACACTGTCTTCCTCGACAATTAACTATTGTTCGGTCGATACTAGAATTTTTCTCGACATACATTGACTTGGTTGACACTAACATTACTCGACTTAAACATGATTTTTCCATTCTTTGCTAGGTCAAGCCTACCAATTTAGTCTTCAGTCTTACTAGTATAAACAATACATTGTCTCATCATTGTGCAACATAGTCAAGTACACTTTGTAGTATCAAGATAACTCAACCTTTCCTTTGGTGCTATTGTTACCAACCTTGCCTAGCCCCTTAGCAACACTCAAATAGATATAGTACTTTCCTAAGTAGCAACAGTCTTACCAGTTAAGGTTTGACATTAATGACAATACAACAATTGTTTCAATTGCAATTTCCAATAGGTTGTATGCCTCCTTGTACCCTTCTAGGATCCTGCAACATAATATTCTTACCTACATTCATATTGTCAGAAAAAACATTACATAAAACATTTTTATTGCCAAGTTCCCTGTCATGCTATTGTTTGGAACAATCAGCATGTTCTTTTTTTTCCTACCTTCCAAGGATTTTACAAACATTGTTTGCAATCCTCACATTAGTGCCCATCCTCTGATCCACTAGAGGACACCATACTCCTCCAATGAGTATTCCATTTCCCTGACTTTTAGTAGGATCATCCATCATGTTGTCAGCATCACCATGTCTTCTCATTAACAAATACTATCTCCATGTCTAATCCTTCCTCAAGGACTGATTGTTAATTTTCTCCACATACTCTCTCTTTCCAAAACATACAATTCTAACATTACCATCACAAGGTAAAGGTGTTATAAAAATATCTTCCCTCTATGACATACAACATATGTATTTTCAAACCCATAGTGAATTGTACTCCTAGAAGACTATGAAGGCCTACCTAGGATAATGTGGCAACATTGCATAGGTACAACATCACAAAGTACCCTATCATGGTAACCTCCAATACTGAAATCAACATATTGATTTTCTCTTATCACTAAATTTTGATCATTATTCACCCATGACACATTATAAAGATGCTCAAGTGGAAAATTTTTCATATTAAACTTCCTCACCATCTCATAAGAAACTAAATTCTCAAATGAACTAGAATCAATGATCATGTTGCATACCTTACCATGACTTTTACAATGTGTTCTAAAAAGAGTTACCTTTTTCTTCTCTTGTTGTTGCATAGGTGTCTTCCTCACCATCAATTATTCACCTTCTTCTGGGTTTTCTATTCTTGATTCTTGCACTGATTCTTTTTCTTCTTCCTATCCACCTTTTGTCGAGTGGACTCTCTTCTCTTCCTTCTTCAAGTCAACCTCATCCTCAAGACACTTAAAGGATTGATGCCCAACTGCTCCACAAGTAAAGCATCTACATGTGAATATGCCACTACCTCTACCATAACCAGATTTATTGCTACATCCTCTTTGCTTTGCATCAACATCCATGCTCTTGCTTTTGTCATCACTAGGCTGTCCCTTCTCCTCATAAGATCTGCCTCCTCTTCCCTTGTTTGGATTTCCTCTACCACCACCATTCTTCTCTTTTTTTCTCCTCAACTTCTCCTCAGCTCTCACAGCCAATTTATAACATTCCTCAATAGATATAGGGGTTGCAATACTTCATTCATCTTGGATGTTGAACCTAAGTCCCCCCAAGTATCTTGCTACCTATTCTTCCACATCCTCTTCATGGTCAACTCTAATGTCTAGGTTGTGGAATTCATCAGTGTACCCATGTACATCCAATTCTCTTTCCCTAAGACTTTGCATCTTCTTGTACATCTACACCTTGTAGTCACTAGGTAAAACATTTGTCTTCATTTTCTCCATCATAACATACCAAGAAGTAATCTTTGGATTGCTACTCTTATATCTCTCTACTTTAACACAATCCAACCATAACAAGGCATGTCCTCTCAACCTTGAATTTGCAATATTTACCTTTTGTTCCTCTTCAACACCTTCACACTCAAAGTGGATCTCCATAGCACTAAACCAATCAATGAGTTCCTCATCATCCATCTTACCTACATATAAAGGTAACTCTGATATTCCTTTTGCATATCCACTTCTAATGGCTTTAGCAAAATTTTCCATTCTCACATCCCCAGGATCAAGTTGTGTTTCCTCTCTCAAAGGAATCTCTTCTTCTCCTTGATCTTCAAATTCATTAGCATCTTCTAACCCACTCTTTCATCACTTCTCAAGGATAGTCAATCTACCAATCAAGGATCTCATCTCCTCGTCCTTCTCTATCTTCTCTCTTCTCTCTTGTTCAAGGGCTTCTCTCATCTTTTTTCTCTCTTCCATTTTCTCCTTCACAAGCTTGGCAAATTCAGCATTAGTGAGCCTCTGGGGGATCTCATCATCTTCCCCTTCTGACATCTCCAATGTAGAAGATCAACTCTAGATCACACAAGGAGGAAATGAACACTCCAAGGCCTCAACAAAGGATCAAGTACACCAAAGACCCCAAAATTTTCTTCTCTTCTTCCAACCTATGATGCTCCTAGGCTCTGATACCAATTGATGTAGAGGTTGGGTAGGTGTTGGTAGAGATCTTTCTCCAATTGATGAAGGTTACAATCCTCAAGCCCTCACTAGGCCTCTCAAACCATGCTCAACCAACACTAGATAGTTAGACACATACAAAAATGCTCGTCCAACACTAGAAAACTTAGTACACATAATGAATGCTTGACCAACACTAGGAAGCTTGACACTTACTAGGCTTCTTAAACCCTAAGGCTTCCGAATAGCCCAAAGCACACCAAAGTCTTACACACTTCCCAAAGCACCAAGAAGGTTTTCATAGACCTTAAAAAGGTTAATTTATCAATATTCAATAATTTTTAGGGTTCTACACTAGACCCAACACCCCAAACCCCTTTTTTAGTCTACTAGGCCTAATTGTTTCCCTCGTAGGTCTGCACCGATAGTAAAGTTAACTTTTCACTCAAGTTTCTCAAAATAATAAATAAATAAATAATGTATTTAGACACCCTTTTTACCCATACATAATATATCTCAACCTCATCATAGGTTTTTTTAGGCCAAAACACCCAACTCTGCACAATACCCTTATTTTAGGCATGAAATTGGTCCATTTAACAAAGCAAGTACCAAGTATTATTATCCCCAAGACCCAAGAATCTCAATATTCTCTCAATATGGTTCAAATAAAAGCATTCTCAAATCAAAAATCTTCTATGACCAATGCAAACACTAAACACCTAATTAGGCTACTCCCAAGCCCTCAAAGCCGGGGTTTTTCAAATCTCCACTCTCAAATCCTTTCCAGACCAAAATAATGGTTGATCCACCATTATATGAACATAAAGATACTCTTAAAATCATAAAACATTCCCCTCATGAAGGTAGATCAGTCATTGCTACTCCCATACCTCCATTTTCCTTCACAAAATCAATGTAATCAGAATTGCATTCAATGATCACCCTTCATATTAATGGTATCCTTTCATTATGGATAGTTAGATAAGTATAATACATAATTATGATTCATCCCCAAATCACAATCAATACGGCATGGGGATGAATCACTAATTCATGGTGAAACCCTTGCCAAATCAAGGGCTGTCACGACACAGTCAGCCTTGATGGCTTAAAACTCAATCAAAACTACTTGGAAATGATTCAAAACAAGTCAATAAATATTAAATAAGGTTATCCAATTCTTGGATTCAATGAAACATCAATGAAAACAAAAAACTTGCAAGAAAAGCCTTGGTTATTGCCTCAAAACATTGTACAGCCAGTAATTTCTTCACCAATCCGTACACATATCACACCATTGTTAAAACTTCAATTGAAACAAGTTTCAAATACCCTCTCCCAACTTACCAAATTGATCCCAAATGGTTGGAAGTATGTTAACCCACTAAACAACTCTAAAACTAATTTCCCACCATTTCCTAACTAGTCGTTAGGATTTGAAATTCTAATCTATTACTTATAAATTAAAGAAAATTAGACTTCAAAACCAATCCAATTTAATGGATCTTAATAACATAGGATTGGATAAACCTATTCAAGACCCTAGTTACCCAATTTAACCCCAAGAGCTCTAATGGCTCATGTTTACATTATTTTCTCCTAAGGTCCTTATCAGGCCCTTTAGGAGTTTTAACAATTTCCTTGTATTGATCATTGCATAAAACTATTATAGGTTTTAAGACTTCCCAATTGACATGTAGGAAGGTCTTCTTTCTCTCCTCTATGCCCTGATCAAATTATTCCTTCATGTACCTAGGTGTTCTCAGAGATGCTCCTGCATCAATTTATTCTATTTTTTTTAAGCTTATATCAATCCTATTTCATGTTAAAGTTCAATCCAATTAAATCCCCACTTTGATTTTGTTTGACAGCCATATTGATTTTGTATCTAGGGTAAGAGTTTGGAGTTGGGGGACAATTCCGCGGAAGTCTTTTAGAAATGAGAGATGTCGTTCGAAACGAGCGCCTGTTTTCAAAAAACGGGCACCCATTTTAGGTTCGGGCACCCAATCCTAAATTCAAAAAATAGGTGCTCATTTTTTAATTCAAAACAGGTGCCCATTTTTTAATTCAAAAAATGGGTGCCTGTTTCTAAATATATTTTTTTTAGATTTAAAAATGCATTTTAACACTTTGAATTGTTTTTTTAAAAATGGGTGCCTGTTTCTTAAGACATGACCGGGAAGCACACATCCGCCTTGAATTTCGTTTCAAATTCGGTTTGGTTTAGGCTTGGTAGAACCAAGCCTATGCCTTGACCTCCTAAAATTTGGTTAAGGCACTGGAATGCCAGATTTCTACCTTGCCATAATTTTTTGAGGGCCTTCCTGATCGTATCATTTTACAAAAAAAAACTCATTAGAGTTCTCACTCTCCTAATTTCAAAAATGTAAATTTCATAGTGATGTGATTATTTTTACTATTTTTGCATTATTTATTCGTTAAAAGTGGTACCTAAATGTAAAATAGCGAGGTTCACTAAAACATTAATAACTTTTTTTTTTTTAGGTTTCTTGGAAAATAAATTATATGAGACCAATCTAGATACAATTCTTTTGAAGATAAAAAAATAATTTTAAAAAAATATGAAATTCTCATCAAATTATGGTGTACGTACACTAGAGGTTTTGAAAATGTATTTTATAGTCAATTAAAAATTAATTAAAAAAATATATTCAATAAAAAATAAGGAAAAATATGTTGACCAATATTTGGTGTCTTAGGTATATTTCCCTAGACGGATTTACAAAAATTCATTTATTTACATCAAAATATGGTGTCCGTACATGGCTATGGTATGGTCTTGAAACAGGAATTTTGAAAACATGGTCTTTAAACATTCCTACTAAAAAGCAATTTATACCATGTGGGTATTTAAATAAATTACATATTTGAAAAGTAGACTCTGAGAGCTACATTTTCTATTACTAAATTGTTTTGAGATTCAATCTCTAAGTGTCTCAAATTTAGACATCAATTGACAGGAAATTTGAAAAAAAGGGAAAACACTTCCACTTTTTGCCCAAAAGTGGGACTCAACTTCTTGCAGCCACCCTCTAATAACATGAATCTATTATATTTAAGCACTCAAAGATTGAGCCAGAAAGGAGAAAACTATTTTGATAAGCATAAACTATGTCAATAATTTACAACATTCAATCCCCTTTTTATTAGCTAAATTAATGGATGATAGGAGTTGGTGTTTCTAGATCTATCATTTTTATTAAAGTATGATTGTTGAAGGTTGGTCTAAATACCAAAATACCTTGAGGATAATACATAAGGAACCTATCCTAATCCATTTTATAATACATAATCACAACACATCTATAAGTTCATTCCAAGAGGAAATATTCTTCAAAACAATAAATCTAAGAGTAAGGAGAATCAAGCTACAAAAAGACATCTTCAAGTATCTTTTATTAATGGTTTTTGTGATGACTTATCATGTTATTGCATCAATAGTTGGGGGAGTTATTCTTAGATAATTGCATCACCAATCAACATTATAATCATTTTAATTTAAGCATTCACTTGAAAATTGAGATTTCCTTATCATCATCATTTGTTGATTCCCAACCTAGAGCTTGACTAAGAAAACCTCCTATACAACCCTTGAGTGACTTTTTTTTTATCATTTTTGCAAGTTTACAATTCAATGAGAAAATTTGTGTAGATCTAGGAAGTGTGGAGTGAGAGAACAATGATTAGATCCTTAACAAGCGACTTGGACACTATTGATTATAAAAAAATAGTCCACCTAGCTACTATCAGTTAGTGAAATAGTCCTTTCGAGACTGTGGTGCCTGTTGATATTTTCCAATCATTTTGAACTCAAATTTTAGATAGGATCATTTTTTATTTCTTTCTAGATTTGTATTTAATATGGCCATATTTTATTTGATGCTTGTTGATAGTTTCTATTCATTTTGACCTCAAATTTTAAACAAGTTCCTCTCTGCTTCCCTTTCTAGATCTATATTCAATAAGGCCATATTTGATTTATAATTAATTATTTTTTGTTGTTATCCAATGTAATTAATGGGATTAGGTTTGATTCCTAGTCTATATTCTAGTTTTATATCATATTTCCCTACATTATAGATATCAATGATAACACATGTTCTATAGATGGCCATGTTAAGCGTCTAATATTCTATCCATTACAAAATGTTAGATGGTGGATAGAGTTGATCTGAATTATGTAAATATTCTCTAAAGGGGGTGATTATTGTATGCCTCTAATACTCTTTCATGAAAATGTCATCTATAGTAAAATTTTAGAATATGCACAATTCATGTAAAAACATCTAGAGTTTGTAAGCATTAAGGGAAAAAAATTCTATGAGGAATGGTAGTGTTATATTTCTATGTTTATGCATCCCTAAGTATAATGAGATCAAGAACATGTAGCACACATAACTTGAATATTTTTATCTATTAGTGTTACTTATTTAGCTTGGTTGACATAATAAGGATGAAGAGATACCTCTCTACATAGAAAATACATGTAAATAAAGAAAGGGAAAAATATACCAAACCACCACAAGTTGCAAACTTAAATCCATTCAAAGAAATAGTATTTACTTTTATTTCAATTTGGCATCATATTTTATTGTTCTTTACTTTTATTTCAAGGAAATAGTATATTAAATCTCATTTTTTGGAGGTTCCTTAGCCCCTAATCTTAATAAAAGAAGTGTGATTATTGTGGTGCTAAGAGCTAAGTGGAGATTTCACAGTCCTCTAACTCAAATCAAACAAGTAACATTGTATAGGACTTGAAAACCCCAAGTATGTCTATTTATGGAAGTTAGTCAATTGTATTCCAAGAAAAGAATTATGCTTATTTGTAGCATGAAGAACCTAAGCATAATAATTTTTGGTTTTTATTTCTTCAATCAGTAAATTATAATTAAAGTGCTATGGTTATTTGAACTATGAAGACTCCAAACATATATTATTCATTGAATCAAGGTCCCATAATTATTGATTTAGTCTAAAAAGAGTGGAGAATAAATTCTAAATAATTATACAAATAAAATAATTTTATATTTATCACTTTTCCAATCATTTCGTAGTTGGTTTAGTGTCCTTGTTCATAAGTGGGACTTATGGGAATTTTTTACCTATTCTAGCATTAATTTGTCCTTAAATACATGCATCACATAAATAATTTTTTTATCAGATCTAGTCACTTCTCACACTCTTTTTTATCATTTTTTCTATCATAAACATTAACATGTCATCTTCTTGTCTTGCCAATAAGATCCTTATGCTTTTCCAACGTAAACTTTTTTTCACCCTACTAAACCTAATTTATCTCCATCTATAAGAAATGGTATGATTTATTTGTAAATAATAGAACAAATGAGAAACAAAACATCATCAAGTATAAGGGAGAAAAAAAAATTATTTTCATGAAACCCCAAGACATAATGAGTATTTAGGAATAATTATTAGACCTTTATGCTCAATATTTTGAATAGTAGTTTAAAAAACAACTCATATTATCAACATTTAGAGTTTCACCTTGAAGGCCATGGACAACTCTTCCACCATGTTGTGTATGATGCAATCTGCCAACAAAAAGGATGTCAAGGATGCTGGGGACCATAAGCGGCTCTTCTTGTTCCTCACAGAAGATTGGGCAACCATGATGCTCAGTAGCGAATGGAAATGAAAAAAGAATTAGGGTAGAGTCCTCTCTCTAGTTTTTGCATTTTGATTTTCTTCGGCCTTCATGGCCCTGTGATGTTTTACTTAACTTTACTTGGTTTCCTGTGGACTAGTACTTTCACTATTGTTGGGTACAACCCTAAGTGATCTTCATTAGATACTTTTAATTCTTCTATGTTTGATACTATGATGGATTATGGTGGTTTTTTATCGATATGATTATGGTTCATACTATTAACCTGGTTATTGTTCTCTACACTAGTGATAGTTTAGTTTTCTCTATGTTGAAAGGTTCATCTTTGTTCCTTTTTATGGTTTTTGATAGTAGTGTTAGGGTAGCTGCTTTTGTTTCTCCTTGGATAGTTAAAATTCTGATTATGTATATCTATTGATGTTGTTATTGTGCTAACAATGGTCATTTGTTGTTAATCTAGTTGTTTTGTTGTTAGTCACCCTCGAGGTTGGTTTGTAAAGTGACTACACCCTTGTTTTGTTGCATTACTTTATCAAAAAAATTTAGAGTTTCACAGATTTCCTACTTGTCGAAGATTATTATTAAATCATCCAAGATACTTGATAGAGGAAGATCCCTTAAAGTTCCTTAGACACCTATTTTCCTCCTTGACACAAATTGTGGAGTTAGATTAGAAATAGAAAAGATGTATTAACACTAAACATGATGTTAATACACGTCTTGAATAGAATTTTGACTATACCAAACCCTAGGATTGTGACTTATATAGAGTTTTGACCTTATTAAAGAGGCTACACTAGATAGGACATGATTGTATGCACTGTAATATCTAACATTTTTGCATAAAATTATTTATTTAGTAATAGTTAATTTCTTACACAATCTAATCTTTATTTTAACTTAAAAAATGTTGAACTATATTATTAAACATAATATTAAAAGTTTTTAATGATAAACAAAAAAAGAAAACTACAAAATTCAAGAGATAAAGACTAATAACAAAGCTCTATTTTTTAAATTACACAAACTTTTTGAATGAGATATTAGAAAAACTAAGCAAGAACCACATTTTGGGATTCGGGTACTTGTTAGGTAGGGATCAACCTTTTTTATTTTTATACCTTTAATATCTCCTATTCAATCCCACAAATTTAACCACATAACTGAGTGCGTTTCTATATGTTTATTCACTATTCCGTTTTATTGCTATGAGTTGTCTCAATTATTGGGTCAATAAAGGACGATGTTGAAGAGAATCTGATTTACTATAGTGTTGCAGGGGATAATACCATATTCCCTGCACACTAAGCATATACTCATAGCATATCCTTCCATATCCCATCTATTATAGATGCCCTCAAGCACTCTAATTGTCAAACTGATTTGGTGTTTCTCAGCAGAAGAAGCTGCAGCGGATAATTACAGGGGAACTCTCCTTTTGCAGATATCATCAGAGCATACTCATAAGTAATGCGTCTCTTTCATTCTTACCTGCCAAAGGAGAGTTGCCCTGCTATTGTTCAATGCAATATATTATCATATGGGTATTATCTCATCTGTTTAGGACCAGATTATATTCTTTCAGAATGCCAGATTTTATGATATTTTTCTTTTCAAAATATAGATTATGAACTGTATATGATAGACAGTCAGGAAGGAAGCATAATGGCAGCTTACATGTTGACAAAGAAACAAAGGTAATGGTCATAAATAGCACCAGTTGTATAACCTCTTTCTTCTAGATAGTTGCAGGAATTGAATGTATATTGATCATGTAATAGACCCATTTAGAGATTTGAATGAATTTGCAGGGACTTTTTCTATATGAAATAGCTTTCTGTGTTTGATTTTTAAATTCCTATCTATCTGGGAAATGGTTACCGTTAATGGTCTGTGTAATTCGGTTTTATAAAATATTTATAATAGAAAATTAAAGGGGATTTGAACAAACCTACTGGATACAAAAAAAAAAAATTTCTCAATATAGATTTCTTGAGTTTGATATGTCTTGGACTCTTTTAGAGAAAGGCATTTAAAACATATACTAATTATTTTGTACTTTTCAATTTCTTTGATTGATATAGCCATTGTCATGCTTCTGATTGTTAAGTGCACAATGAGATATGTGATTTATTTACTTTAAGTTTTATCATGTTTTTTACATATTTTTTATTTTATTTTCCAATCCCGGTTCTCTTGTCCTTCCATCTAATTAGTGGTCAATGTCCAATTTATCATATTTTATCCTTATTCTAATGATAGATTAAAGAGTACAATGAAAACATTGATACAAAAATTCTTTCACATAGTGATATTTAGAAGTTGTGTCTCTCATATATAAATCATAGAAATAATTTCTTATAATTTTTATTCGTAGAAACTAAATCCAATTCAATTTTTATATCATGATATCAATAAAAGAAATCATTTTTTTGTTAAATTATTATTTAAAATATTTTTAAAGCAATTTATAATTAGCAAAGAATATATGAACCATATTCACTACCTCCCAAACATTAGAAAAGGGGACCTTTGTCAATACTGTCAATGTTCATGTGGTAAACGGATACATAATTGTTGTTTAGTCCATAATTTATTGACTTAATATTAAAAAATAAAGTTTCACTATTAAATAAATTAATGGAAAAAAGTTGAGGTATACTAAAAGATTGCTAATATAAAGTGTGTATGTATGGGTCAACAATAGTTAAACGTAAAATATTGATGCAAAGGCATCCAAGGTGTAAGAGCAATCTAGCATCACCCAAAAATATTGTTTAGTTGCTAATAAGGGCTATTTTTGGTAGAGTTACTATTTTTGATAGGGTTACTACTATTAGTTTTGCATGAAATGTTACATAGACCTCCTAAATAGTGAAATGGAGCTAATGGTGAAGGAATTATCCCAATATCTTGTGGTATTTGGAAGGTATTCAACTTTTAGGGGAAATTTCTCAAACAAAAAAGTCGAATACATTTTTTGAGGGCCTTAGAACCCATAGATCAGGCTAAAAAGTGCAAAACTTATAGATTTGACAGAAACATGGTGTAGATAACTTTGCAAGCTTTTTGGAAATGTGTGATAATTGAAAATCTAGTAGTCAGATTAAAATATATGGCCTCCAGAAGTTGTACTACTTTAGAAGGAAAAATGAAAAATCTTGAAATACTCTAAGGAGTGCCAAAACCCATTTTGGTTGTATTCTCAACATATTCCAGTATAGGGAAAAAGGATATAAAAGTGGTCGGCCTTAAAAAGGGGCAATGCCATTTTTATAACATTTTAGGGTGGTTAAACTTCTCAATATAAACAAGACAAATGGGGGTTACAAAAGATAGTTTTAGTACTGCATATTCTAGCTTAGGCTTGTAGATTATTGTAATAAGACGGCCCATGTGGATGTAGAAAGTTATTTTTAGAATGTAGTAATGTTGTTTAATTGAAGATAATAGAAAGCAAGTATTTCTATTCTTGCCATTTTACATTATTTCACGGTTGTGTTGTATGTGTTTGGGTGAGTAAGGGGAGTACCCTTCATCAATTGCATAATGCTTAAGATATAAAGCAACCACTAATGTATTATGAAAAAGTCATCACACTAAAAGGAGGTAGTCATCATCCTAGTTATAGTGCCTAGTCCAATCAAGACACTCACTTAAGTGAGGAAATAAGCCACCCATCAATATATGGTGTCATTAATTATAAACTTTATAAATCCAAGTGACAAAGACATTATAGTAATAGTCTCCATACTCATCTAGGAAAGAATGTACCACCTTAAAATGACCAAAATTTTAAATATGTGACCATGGAATATATCCTTTATCCTTAGAAAGAGTAGATGCAAAGTGGTTCTAGCTATGTGGATAGATCACTTTTGTAGGAATATGTGGCATTTGACATAAGATTCATAATCATGGAAGATACTTGTCATGGTACAAGATATGCTCTCTATAGATTGAAAAAAATCTAACAGGACTACAATTTTAGCTTCACCATCTCAAGGTAAGCATAGATGTAAAAATGAGCAATAGTGAAAATCATAATTTTATTACTACAAGAATATGAAATTTAGAAACCCTTTAAATTGTCAAAAACTAAAAAATATCTTAAGGACTTCTAGAGTTTCAAAAGAATGGGACTTGAAACTATCCATATATTTAAAATTTAATAATGCCAATCAAGTGTATTCAATAAAAAATTATCAAACCAAGAGGAACAAGATGACTGGGAAATAACATGCCATAAATCAAATTTAAATGATCCTTAACTCATAAGTAAGCATAGAAAACATATTCAATTACATCAAGTATATTGTAAGTGGTGCATTTTAGATGGAAAATACCAATGTCCATAATGTGTTTTAATTATAGGTAATTCTTTGTAGACTAGAAACAAGAGAAAATTGTTTATTTTAGCCTTGATTATAGTATGAAATATCTTATTAAACTCACAAAGAGGAGAAATATTTTAATCCCCAATCATGATTTATCTTGGTACAAGATTAAAAAGAGGGGGGTGCAGCGATTGGGGGGGGGGGGGGGTTAAGAAGTCTAATTTCATAAATATAATTTCCTTACAATTTCACACTATGTTGATCTCTTTCTATAATATAATATCTTTTATCTCATTTAAAATAATTTTTTGGCCTTGTCCTACCCAAATGTTTGTTATATGCTAACATGGTCACTAGGTCATATGTCTTGGGACCTTACACTCTCTAGACATGTTTTTGTATTCCTTTTTTTAGTGCACTATGGCACCTAGAACTCTATTCCTAATAGATTAGGGAACCTTGTACCCTTTTCCCTCCAAAAGGGGCCCAAATTCAAATGTGTGTCAGTATTGGCTCTTCCCATTTGTGGTCCAATCACAATATTTTTATTTTTCCATTGGATATTTTTCTAAATTAGGAAATACCTTGTAAACCCCATATAACTAAGTGATTTCTCATTCATAAGGGATTTAACAAGTTACAAGTCACATCATTCTTATTAAGAAGTCAATATTGATCAAGCATCTTTAGTTTAAGCATTGTGGAGAAGTATAAAAAAACAACCTACATGCAAGTATGCTTTCAAGATTGGTCTTGTTATGTCTCGTCATGTCATATGATTGAATCAACACTCAAAGAACTTAGAAAAATAGAATTACATCACCACTATTATCAATCCTAAGGTAATATCATTTCAATTCAACATTTCAATAATGATTTAGCCTCTACAGTAATAGGGGAAATATCTCTTTTTCCAATCACCAATTTTTTATATGGAGGTGGAATTACCAAAGCAAGGTTCAGTCTAGTAGAAACATTTTTCCTACTTTTATATGTTTAGGTTAAAAATCCAATAGTCAAACGTTATAGAGTTGCACAAAGAATCCTAAAATTCATAGTCCTAGACTTTGAACAGGTGAAAAACCCTAGACTATGTCAATTAAATTACTTATGTACATTTGTAGGCTTCATTTTGAAGGGGAAGATCTATAGATCCTCTTAATCATTAATTTGAAGCCTAAGTTGATGAATTGATGCAGGAGTATCTTGGGTCCTTGGCAATCACGTGTCACCAAAAGATTTGAAGTTTGTCTCTATTGCTCGGTTCCTATTTTGACCGAGTTGGTTGGTAGTTGGTTAGTTTCCTTTGGTTACCAAGGATGGTCAGTTATCTCCTAGGTGGTCAGTTGTTTCACTGGCACTCGACGATGCTTATCTGTTGCTCGGTCATCCTTGCTTACCGAGTAGTTTATTTTGAGTTTCTTCGAGGCCGATTTATGCATTGATTATAGGTTGTGGATTTAATGTTGGTATCCATCATTGGGAAGCGTGTGGTCCTAGATTTGACCATTCCTTCCATTGATTGTGGATCTAAAGGCCGACTTAGTTCGGTAGCCTCTTGTATAAATATAGTTGTTTGGTTAGAGTTTAGGGGGTCAGTTTAGATAGAAGTAAGAAGATAAGAGATTGGAGATTGTTGGAATATCCTCACATGTTTGAGGACTTTTGTAATTCATTATAATATTTGGCCCTAACCAGGAAGGTCTTACTGCCTGGCATGTATGATTCAATTTGAGGAAAATTAATTAAAGATTATGCATTCTCTCTCTCACTATGTTATTATTTTCTTCCGCGTGTTGTTGAGCAAGTTGGATCATTAGGATGTGCCATCCTTTGGCCCCTCTTGTACCCTACCTTACGTCAGGTGGTATCAGAGTGAGGAGAGATCTAGATCTAGGTCTATGGATCTCATTTTGTAGGTTCCTTCTTGCGAAGCCCTATTTGAATTATTTTGGGGTAGCAGATTGTGATCTGACCTGCAATTGTAGAGGGTTCCAAGATGGTTCATGGGAGGTGAGAAGCAGATCCAGGATTGGCAAGCATGTTGAGGCAACTTGCTGCTAGGTTAGAAGCTATTGAAATAGCCCAGAGAAGAGGCAAAAATCTTGACGATGTTAGTGATGATGAAGTTGAAGTGGAACAAGGTGAAGTAGAACCTACACCTTTGATGGATCAGGGTGAGGAAAGATTCTTGAAGGCATTGACAAGCTTGAAGTCAACACCACATTTCAATCCTTTTGAATATAATGGGAAATTGGATTTTGATGAATTGATAGACTAGATCACCAAGATGGAAAAATATTTTGAGTATGAAAATGTATCTGAGGAAAAGAAGGTGAAGATTGCAAGCACAAAGTTGAAAGGTCATGCATCCTTGTGGTGGAACCATCTGAAATTGGATCAGAAGAAGAAAGGCAAAGACAAAATCAAGGTATGGAATAAAATAGTGAATAAATTGAAAGGGAAGTTCCTACCTTGTGATTATCAAATTAACCTAGTTAGGCAAATGCAAAGTCTGAAGTAGAAAGATAGCTCGGTAAAAGAGTATACTAAGGAATTCTGTAGATTGGACATTAGATCTAGACATGATGAGGATGATGTGGAAAGAATTTCTAGATACTTGAATGGTTTGAGAGTTTCCATCCAAGAGGAAATCAATTTGGTCAAGTTGGAGAACATTGAAAAGGCTTATCAATTTGCATTCAAGGCTGAGGAGAAATTGAACAAGAGACATGAACATAGGCAAAGAGGTCAAGGTGTTAGATTCCCTAGAGGAAGAGGTAGATCCTATGGTGAAAATAGTAGATCTGAACCTGAAAAGACAAATCTGGACAAAGGCAAGACCGAGTGGAAAGGTGAAAGTTCATCTAGAGGCAAAGGCAATAACTACCGAGGTGGTTATAGCAGAGGTAATTTCCAAGGAACTTGTAATAATTGTGGAGAAGAAGGACATAGATCTTTTGAATTTACACATGCTAGTAAAAAGGCCGGTAGTAGTAGAAATGCTTTGGTGCAAGAAGAGTCACCATATGAACCAGAAAAGGAAAATAACTTGATGGTAAGGAGAGCACTATGGAATGAAAGTAAAAAGGAAGATCTGGTAAGGAAATGTTTTCTCAAGAACAGATGTAGAGTTTCTGACAAAGTTTGGAAGGTAATCATTGATAGTGGTAGCTCGGAGAATCAGGCATCTGAAGAGATGGTCATAGAATTATAGTTGGAAAGGTTAAGGCATCTGAAGCCCTATCAAATTTCATGGATCAAAGATGAGCATACACTCCTGGTAAGTGAACAATGTTATGTGAATTTGAAGATTGGAAAGTACTATGATAAGGTGTTATGTGATATCATGCCTATGGATTGTTGTCATATTTTGTTGGGTAGACCTTGGCAATATGATAGACATGCTATATATAATGGGAGATTGCACAAGTACACCATTGTGGCTGATGGAAGAAAACAAATCTTGTTACCTTTGATGGAAGAACCTGTTAGTAATGTTTGCACATCTGTGAAAGTTTTTTTGATGGAAGGGAGATAATTTGTTAAGGATTTGAAGAAGAATGATGTATGTTTTGTTGTGATTCCTAACAAACCGAGTAAGAAAATAGAGGATAATGTCCATGCGGAGATTGATAAGTTACTCACCGAGTATAGTGATATCATTTTTGATAATGTACTTGATGGTTTGCCACTAAAGAGAAGTATTGATCATTGCATGGATCTAATCCCTGGAGCTAGTTTACCGAATAAGGCACCTCATCGGTTGACACCTACCGAGAATCAGGAATTGAAATGATAGATTCAAGAGTTTTTGGATAAGGGTTTGACTAGAGAAATTCTAACTCCTTATGCAGTACCTATGGTATTGACACCTAAAAAGAATGGAGAATGGTGAATGTGTATAGATTCCAAAGCAATCAACAAGATAACAGTGAAGTATAGGTTTCCTATACCGAGAATGGATGACATAATGGACAGTTTGACTGGAGCAAAGTATTTCAAAAAGATTGATTTGAAAAGTGGATATCATTAGATCATAATCAGAGAAGGTGATGAATGGAAGACTACTTTCAAGACAAAAGAAGGTTTGTATGAGTGGTTGGTTATGCCCTTTGGTTTAACTAATGCACCAAGTACTTTTACGAGGTTGATGAATGAAGTTTTGAAGAAATTCTTGGGTAAGTTTGTGATTGTATGTCTTGATGATATTCTGATATTTAGTAAGACCAGAGAAGAACATTTGTTACATTTTGAAAAGTTTTGCAGAGATTGAAAGAAGAAAATTTGTTGATAAATGTGAAAAAGTGTTCATTCATGAAAGAGGAGATTGTGTATTTGGGATTTATAATTTCAGTTGATGGTTTGAAGATGGATCCTAAAAAGGTTGAAGCTATTTTGAATTGGCCTACACCTATGAATGCTAGTGAGGTAAGATCATTTCATGGTTTGGCAAATTTTTACCGAAAGTTCATAAGGAATTTTAGTTCTATTTGTAATGCTATGACTGAGACTATGAGAGGAGATAAAAGATAATTCAAGTGGACACATAGAGCTGATAAAAGTTTTGAGACTCTGAAGCAGAAGGTTGTTGAATTGCCTAGTTTGGCATTGCTTGATTTCAATAAGGTATTTCAAGTGGAATGTGATGCAAGTGGTAGTACAATTGATGTTGAGTCAAGAAGGTAAACTTGTTGCTTTCTTTAGTGAAAAGTTGAATGATGCTAGAAGGAAATATTATGTCTATGATCAAGACTTCTATGCTATTGTTCAAGCAGTAAAGAAATGGAGACGTTATTTGATACCGAGTGAATTTGTGTTGTATACTAATCATAAGGCTTTACAATATTTGGGTAGTCAGAATAAGTTGAGTTAGAGACATATGAAATGGGTTGAGTACTTGCAGAGTTATACATTTGTGATAAAGCATAAAAGTGGAGTCACTAACTAAGTTTTTAATGCATTGACTAGAAGAAGATCTTTGATGACCGAGATGAAAATTGAAGTTCTTGGTTTTGATGAGATGACAGATTTGTATGAAACTGATCCTGATTTTTCTGAGTCGTGGAGAAAGTGCAGAGCACCTATTCAAGATCAACCGATTACAAAATGGGAAGAGTATTTCATTCAAGAAGGTATGTTGTTCAAAGGTATTTAGTTGTGTATACCGAGATGTGTAATGAGAACTAATTTGATAAAGGAGAAGCATAGTAGTGGTTTGACTAGACATTTTGGTATTGATAAAACTTTGATTTTACTTAAGGAGAAATACTTTTGGCTGCAGTTGTAGAAAGATGTTCAAAAATTTGTGAAAAGTTGTGGAATTTGTCAAGCTGCAAAAGGAGTAAGTCAGAATATTGGATTGTATACACTGATTTTTGTACCTAAGGAACCTTGGAATGACATCAGGATGGATTTTGTTCTTGGCTTACCGAAGATAGTACGAGGTAATGACTATATTTGTTGTTGTGGATAGATTTTCTAAGATGGCACATTTTATACCTTGTAGAAAGACATCAGATGCAATACATATAGAAGATCTTTTCTTTAAAGAAATTTTCAGATTGCATGGATTACTAAGGAGTATTATCTCTGACTGAGATAGTAAATTTCTTGGATACTTTTGGAAAACTCTTTGGAGAAAGTTTGGCACTGAGTTGAAATATAGTTTTACATTTCACCCACAAACCAATGGACAGACAGAGGTTGTAAATAGAAGTTTGGGAAATCTTTTGAGATGTTTAGTTGGAGACACACTGAGTAATTGGGATTCTATGTTGGCACAAGAAGAGTTTGCATACAATAATTTAGTGAATAGGAGTACTGGAAAAAAACCATTTGAGATTGTGAATGGCATACAACTGAGAGGTATATCTGATCTGAGAGACATTGCTAATGAAAGTAAGAGAAGTGCTGAAGGAGTGAAATTTGCTAAGTACATGAAGACATTGCATGAAGATGTGAAAATCAAGTTGGAAGAGAGTAATCAGAAGTACAAAGACAGAGCTGATACATCAAGGAGACATAAAACTTTTGATGTTGGTGATGAATTGATGGTTCATTTGAAGAAAGGTCAATTTCCTATTGGAACATATGGGAAGCTGAAGATGAAGAAGTTTGGACCTTGCAATATTTTGAAGTAATTTGACAATGGAAATGCATATAAAATTGAGTTACCCGATGACATGGACATATCACCTATTTTTGAACATTGTTGATTTGTATGAGTATCATGAACCTGATGAAGACATGATAGTACCGATGGAATATCCTAAGAAATAGAAAGAGGAAGTTGAACAGATTTTGGAGCAAAGAATTTGCAAGAGTACAAGAGGTAAACAGTATATGGAATATCTAGTAAAGTGGAAGAATAGACCAATTGAAGACAGTTCATGGATTTCACAGTTTGAGTTGGATGCAGCTCAGACCAGACCTTCTGAATGATTCAGAGAATCATTTAAAATAACCCCAGGTTTCTGATGTAGGAGCATCTCAGGTCCTTGGAAATCCTGTGTCACCAAAATATTTGAAGTTTGTGTATGTTGCTCGGTTCATGTTTTGATAGAGTTGGTCGGTAGTTGGTCAGTTTCCTTTGGTTACTGAGGATGGTCGGTTATCTCCTGGGTGGTCGATTATTTCACTGGTGCTCGGTGATGCTTGTCTGTTCCTCGGTCATCCTTGCTTACCGAGTAGTTTATTTTGAGTTTCTTTGAGGCTGACTTGTGCATTGATTATGGGTTGTGGATTTAATGTTGGTATCCATCTTTGGGAAGCGTGTGGTCCCAGATTTGATCATTCCTTCTATTGATTGTGGATTTGAAGGCCAACTCAGTTCGATAGCCTCTTGTATAAGTATATTTGTTTGGTTAGAGTTTAGGGGGTCAGTTTAGATAGAAGTAAGAAAATAAGAGATTGGAGATTGTTGGAAGATCCTCACATGTTTGAGGACTTCTATAATTCATTGTAATATCTAGCCCTAACTGAGAAGGCCTTATAGCCTAGCATGTATGATTCAATTTGAGGAAAATTAATGAAAGATTCTACATTCTCTTTCTCACTGTGTCATTATTTGCTTCCACGTGTTGTTGAGTAGGTTGGATCATTAGGGCGTGCCATCATTTGGCCCCTCTTGTACCCTACCATGCATCATGAATACACCTACATGGCTAGAGCACCTATCTTCATAGTTAGACACTTTGAGTTATATATTTTAGTTACAAGTTCTTCTCTACCACCTAATTCCAAATATGTACTTCTATGTTTTTTTCCAATTTTGTGTTTATCTATTAATATTAAATCTTGTCAATTCTCCATTATTTTACTTAGAGCTTGCATTTTTATATTCAATCAAATCTAATAAAAATTAAAAAATATCAAAGTGTTTATCTCTGCTTGAGGACTAAACCTAAACCTAATTAATTGTTATATCAATGAATTGTGTTGAGCCTTAGCATGCAACTAAACATGCATCTCACTTATTTCTTGGCTAGTATCCATTTCTCCACAATTCATTTTGGTAAACTTAATGATTAGATTACATTTTGCATTGTTCTAATTTAAAATATTTAAGAACTTATTTCTAATGTTAAATACAAATCCTAGAAAATATAATTGATTTCCCTTTTTACATTTTATTACATTACTAACTAGCTACATTTATCAAATTTTTTTTTTGAAAATAGGCAAATTTCATCTTATATTACTTGCATCATTACTAATTAGCTACATTTATCAAAATCATTTGTTTAAAGGAGGCAAGTTTCATATCATGTTACTTTCATTGATTCATTTCAACTTAACCTATTGCATAATAAGGATTTCAAGTGTATTAATTTCATTTACTTCCTTTCTAAAAGCTTTCATGAATATTTCATATTGGTTTATAAATAAAATTTCAAAGATGATCATGGCATGTTTTTCTTTTTATAAAATCTTTAGTTGATGTTTCATGTTTGACCATAGGTAAGCTTCCTATACATGATGTTGATATGAATCAGGAATATTTTTAGTGGAGAATATGTCTTATTGAGCATATAGAAATTAGTGAAAAAACTCATAGTATAGAGGTTGACCGGTTTGCCCAGATTTTATAAAAGACACGTATAGTGGTTGGCTTGTTCGCCACTATTTATACATAATTTCACTACATTAGTCAGGTTGTTCACCCATTTTTCTATTGTATATTTTACTATTATTTGCCTTGGATTAAGGAAGGGTGTTATCGAGGATCACCATTTGCCAAAGGCCCATTGTTCCAAGTGAAAGTTTTATTTGCACTAGGACCCAATTCACCATGCATCATACATAATCATGTCCTATATTCCTGCCCTATTCACCTAGTCAATTACTTGAAATTACACATGGTTTGCCAAATATTAGTTGTTATCATATGCAATTGTCAGCCGCTTCACCAAAATTTGAAATAAGCATTTGTATATAAGGATAGTTTCAAGATATTTAGTAGTACAAAAATTCAGTTGATTGAGTTGACAATTGCGATCAGTAGTGAACTAGAATGACTACGAGTCTGTAGTATCTTATTCAAGTAAAATTTTATTGCATCCTTAATTTGTTGGAGATATCACGGTCAAATTTAAATAGGAAGAGGACTATTGAAGGTGGAGATGTCCAAGAGAGGCCAATGAAATGCAAAAATATATATTCATACTTTGGCAGGGGTAGATGCAATGGTGTTGGTCAAAGTGAGGAAGGTACATCACCAGAGGAACCTGTACAACTTCAAGGTTCTCAACCTACATAGGAATCTATTCAAAAAATTGGGGAACCTAATAAATCTAGTGACGAAGTTGCGGAACCTGATATCTCTAATGAAGATGACCTTGAAGAAGAATTTCAAGTAAATAACCAGTACCAGGATGAATCGATCAACTTCAGTGATGATGATGGTTCAATTAATAGTAACACTAAAGGGAGAGGAAAATCAAAAGAAAAAATGATCATCAATGGGAGATGTCTAGGAAATTTAAATTTGATTGGGCGGCAAAGTATCCATTCATTGAACCCATGGATAATCCAATTGTAGGTGAGCCGCCAGTAGAATGAAGATGTATAATTTGTAGTTGGAAGTATAAAAAGGAAAAGCGATTACAACTTAAACTAGACACCATAGAGAAACATGTTGGTAAAGTTTATGAAACCTTAATTGTAGATGGAAAGGAAATAAAAGTGGTAAGATATAAAACAAAGGAGCAATGTCAACATAAAAGGAATGCTGAGGAATATTATTTGTTTTAGAAATTTAAGATGAAGCCTGGTGAAGTTCAAGGTTCTATTAATGCTATTTTTTCAAAAGCAAGTGAAGTAGAAGAACACGAAAAAATTTGTTCAATTAAGTAATGTTTTCCATATTTGAGTAGAGGGCGTTCAATGACACACTATCTAGAAACAAGTTGTTTGTTACACTTTCTAAAAGTTCCTAACTATCCTATCACTCATTGGTCAATAAAAAATGGATGGGAATGGGCAAGTTGTATTGCCTAGGTTGAAATAGAGGATGTACAGAGAAAAATAAAAGAGTCAACCTTTATTGCATTGTCCTTAGACAAAGTTACAACAATAGATAATACATCGTGGGTATGCATACATGTTTATACTATACATAATAATGTCCACCAACCACATCTACTAACTGTTGCAAAATTGAGGGACAATGCGACATCAAAAAGTTTATTTCAATTAGTAAAGAGCCATTTAATTGAATATGGAGCTATGGATGAATTGACAATAGTGAAGAAGTTGATCTATGTTGGAGCAGATGAAGCTTCAGTAATGCAAGGTCATAGGAATGGTCTTTTCAAAAAGATGCACATTTCTTGTTCACCATATGTTGTTGGCATTCACTGTATGGCCCAAAGGATGAATCTTTATATTAGAGTTGTGAAGAAGTTTCCTTTAGTAAACAAGGTTGAAGATTTAGTAAGATAGTCCCAAATGTTTTAGGGAATTTCAACACTTTTTTGATGGAATTACCAATATAAACAAGCTTCTTAAAGATGTTGATACCAGATGGATCTCTTTGGATGGACTAGTGCATCAAATTTTTTTTGAATATCAATCTTTGATTGGACTTATGTATGAAAATCATGACAATGCAAAAAATTAGAGATGTGCTGACCTACTTTAGAGGTTAAGCAATATAGAGACACTTTTGACTTTAGCATCTCTTCTTCCCATGCTAGAAGAAATTATGTTCATTATGAAAAAAGCCCAGTAAAGAGCCATGCATATTGCAGAATATGCTCAGTTGCGTGAAATGTCATGCCAAGCCCTCAATAATCTCTATTGAAATGACCCAAATTTATCTGATGAAAAATTTGATCACTGGCAGGAACTAATAGATTTGGAAAATCCTAATAATTATTTAAATATCCTTGAAAATGGAGAATTATGTGTCTGTGTAAGGGGATTTCAGATACCAATGTACTATAGTTCCCCAACAAAGTGAGCTAAAAGAGGTACAAGGGAAGAGTTTACCAAAATCATGGAGTCTATACTAGCTCATGCAAGGGACATAGCCTATAAGGTTTCCTCTGAAATAAGATCCTGTTTCCCATATGAAAAACTGCTTGAGGCCATGGTAATTGTGTTTCAGGTAAATATTGGAGCATAAACTCTAAGGAAGATTATCATAATAGGTTATTAACTTTGATAAAGGAATTTTGCAAATCTGTAGAATTCAATGGAGTGACTATCAATGGAATTTTAGATGAGGGTCTTCTTAGACAATAATCAGGCACTTTTACGAGGACTACGAAGCATCAATATTAAATAATGCATAACCCACATGAATAGGGCTCGACAACAAGGCTTTGGACATAACTAAAATAGAGCACAATGTTGCATGATGAAATTTCAGAGTTCTTCTAGCTTGCTGATCTATGTCAAATCATGATATTGGGTTTGGTGGAGGATGAGAGAATTTTTAGTGCTTTGGGCTTCCTAAAATTAAAGCTAAGAAACAAACTATACAATAATTTGGAAACATGCTTGAGGGTGTACACATCTAGGTATGATGTCAATACTTTTCCTTATCAAAAAGAAATTGAAACTTGGAAGAAAAGATGCAAAAGAAGAGGGTTGGGAAACAATATTAACCAATCTTTGATTTTGAGTAGGACAACTAAAAGTGGTGATGGAAGTGGGTTTTATAGAAGCGGAGGTCAAAGTGAAGAATAAAAAAATGAAAATGAAGAGAACAATGAAGGAATTGGAATGCCAGAATTAGATGATGATGACGACGTTGAGATGAATTTAAAAATTTGGGAAATTTCTGCTAAATTAGCAGTAGCAATCAATAGGCATTTTTTGAACTTATTAACTACTATATCCTATCATTCAATGTTCATTCTAGAAAAGCAAGAATGTATTTTGTTTCATCATTAAAATTTTAGAACAAAGAGTATCATTACTGTAGTTTGTGTCGTATCATCAATGATCATTCATATTTGAAATTCCTGAATGAAATTTTGTGTTCCAATAGCATATAATAGAGTAAATCAACTAAGAATAACTGAATAAAATAGAGTAAGTCAATGTACATTCATTTGGAAAACATGAAAATTAGATAGAGCACAATTTGTTTTGTATTCATTTGCAATATATTACAATTTACAATAGTTTAAAATTCAGAGCATTAGCAATGTTTGTAGGCTAGGAAAACATCCTCTAATGGTAGAACAATTTGGTTCAAACTATAGTCACACTCCTGCAACCTCATTAGCAATTCATTTTTGGAAGTGTGACTTGAAAACACTGTTTCTTCTAAAACTCCATTCAAATTTCTCACTGGTTTGATGAAATCCATGAATGTATTAGGACATGTTTTTGTAGGAAGAAAGAGCAAATCAATATTTATTTTGTCCTACAACCTTATTTTGTAAGTTTCTATTCCAATGAACTTATTTGCATCAAATCCATTAAGCAAACCAAGACTTTCCATATTTTCTTTCCTTTCTTCCATCTTTGTGATCTTCTTCTTATCTTTGTCATCTAATTCATGTGCTTCCCTTAGCTTCTCACATTTTTGAAGGATACTTGATACCTTTACTGAGGCATCAAGGTGGGTGCTAATTCCCTTGTTTGATAGATAACTATCACTCTTACTATAGAGTTGTTGCATAATATCTTTTTCATTCTTTTCTTTCTTGACAACATCCATGTTTTGTTCAATGTTGCTATGGAGCTTCCAATAACATACTCTCATACTTTGAAGCATTTCAAACCAGTCACACAAGCTATGAGACATCCCCAATATTTGGCCCAAAATATGTTCTTTTGTAATCTTCACTACATTATTACTAGTATTCGTTAAAGTTTGAATTGTATTATTCACCTTCATTAGTTCTTCTGCCATTCTTTCACAATTATATTTCTCTTCCACTACTTTGTGTTCCCAATGATTCACTTTATCCGCATGATAATCCAATTTCTTTTGCAATTCTCGGTTGGAGGCAGCATTACTCTCCACAATTTTAAATAACATTTGTGAAGTGACTCTTTCTTCCTCTAATTTTTTACTAATTTCTGCCAATTTTTCCCTTAGTACCTTCAACTCTGCCTGCTCATGTTCCTTCACTACCACCTCTTCATGTTCCTGCTCTATATTTGCTGATGTAGAGGCCGATTTTTTAATTTTTTTTTTGTAATTCTTTCAAACTGTTCTCTGAAGCTTTCCTCTTTTCTTTTTCATTGGCAATGTCTGCTTGTAACTTTTCTATATTTTTCTCAAACTTACTTTTCTCTCTTTCTAGCTTTAGCAATGCACTATAGATCACTTGGTTCGTAGACTTTGACACATTGATTTTGTCCACATTTTTAACTTTGCAAAAATCCATTTCAAGAGTGCTAACTTAAAATTCAAATGGATCTATCGAACTCTCTGGTGGGTTTCCATCTTTTTTGGGTGGAATAACAACCATGAACTCCATCATGTCTCTGTTTGTGTCATATGTTGGAAAAATCCTATTGGATGTAGGTTGTTCCTCTACAACTACAGTAAGGGCACCAGTCTATGATGTCTTCTTTATTTCCTTAATCTTGGTTGTCATTTCTACAAATTTATTACAAAAATATTTGAAATGAAAATATGGTGTTGCAAAAGTAATTGAATGTTTGAAAGGTGAACCAAAGCTTGCAATGCCTATTGATCTAACTAATGTCATTTGAGGATTTAAAATTGTAGAGGGTTTTGCTACACCTCAAAGTGCAAATAGTGCTTTAGGTTTGAGTGTCAATGATCTGGAAACCTTTTGCTTCTTGAAACTATCTTCTACTATGGGATTTTATGTTTATTATACTGGCCTCTTTAGAGAGGGAAATTGTTGTATAACTTACCTAGTCCCACTGGCACCAGTGCCACTATCAGACACAGTAGCGGTAGATTCCCCAATCTGACCCATGGAAATGGATGTTGTTGTAGGCATAGTGGTTTCTGATGAATCTAATGGGTCCACTCTGAATCCAATCCCAAGGCCTGCACCATGATCAATTTTTTGTACTTCATGTATGAAAATTAGCATCCAGATTCCTTCTCCTATGGGACCCAAACTACCACCTTTATAACCCATTTTTCCATAATGATTGCCCCTTTGTTATATGTTTCTGTGTGGTATTCGCTTACTCCACTCTAACTTGGTGGAGTAAATGTAATTGGTTGATTATCATCCTCATTGTCTACATTTTCATCCTGATCACTATTGTCATATCCACTTATGGGATGCTCCAAATTCCACAATTTTCTAAACTCTATATCCTCGTCTATGTCATCTAGATCTACACTAGTCTTTGGTTCACCAAGATTCTTCCTCATAGTCCAAAAATCAGTCATTTTCGTTCGAGTCTATTTTCTATCTATGCAATCTTTTGCTATTTTCTTTGGTATGTTTTTTTTATTTATGGATTAGCAGCTTTTTAGTTGAAATTGTAGGACATCCTAGGCTGTACAATGCCCTGGTTTATTGATGTCATAATTTTGGATGACAACTATTCAATTGAAATTTTTTCCTCAGCAAAAATTTCTCCATCTCTTTTGTAACGTCATCTTAGCTATCCTTGTTTTTCAACTTCTCTATCAATGGTTTACTTTGATGTTGAAATAAGTTTGCAGAGTTCTTATTAGCAACAAGCATTGTTTGAATGATGTTGAGTGGATCATACTTCCAATAACACTCTAAATCAAATTGAAAAATTTCTAAAAAATTATTTGCCACTCTAAATGCCTTTCTCTCAAATGTTAAACCTCCAATTAAGAAAGGTAAGGATGGGAATATGCTCTTCTTTGACTAGCCAATGGAGAGTCTATATGTGCTCTCTAGTTGTAGTACATATTCTACTACAAAAACCCTATCTATCACATGCATTGGAAGTTTGTGGGGTTGTAGTTCTGATCCGTAAAACCTTAGCATAGTGTATTCTTCCATTAGGTACAAATCATCCAATTGAATTGTGCTTCCAAGTTGGATGCAATCCCTACATGAAGAAGATAATCTGGGCTTTAGAGTGCTTGTTATTGTTTTGTACAATGGTGCAAAAAAGAAGTCCATAAAATTACTATAATTCCTTCTGTTATCATACATCCTTATTTGAGGTGTCCAGTTATATATTGGACTACATGTCCCCCTCTAAATTTCAAGCTTGCTGTTGTTGCTCATTAATATTGCAGCATGCTTAGCTAGCAGAAGATAGCACAAGTAGGTTGTGAACCTAAATGTCTTAGAATTGCCTCTTTTAATCAATGCTAATTGTTCTTGCATCAATTGAACCACGTGTCCAACAAAATTATATCTTGTTGGTTCATTGACACAATGGATATCCCAAATCAATTGAAGAATGCTAGCACCCACTTCCCTATTGTTTTCCAATCCCAAGCAAAATGCTAGCGAGGATATAGTATCTTGAACCCATGGCACAAAAATGTTAAAATCATAAGGAGGATTATGGTACCCACTCAATGAAGCCTTTACCTCCACAACTATTAGACCCTTTATAAATGAATATTTTGCATTTGGTGTGACTGCCTCATGGAATATTGGTCTTCCAACAATCCTAGGTCATATGGACATTATAGTTTTGTCGGTCAAACCCTAGGTCTAGAAAACTGATAAATTCTTCCTAGGTTACTGATAAAATTTCTACCTGATTATTTTTATTCACAATTGCTTTTCTTTCTTCATCATAATTTTTTGCATGTAAATCAAGACAATTTCAAGGCAAGGGAAAACTTTGGGTAATAGCATGCGACCCAAACCAAAATCCCACAAAGCAACTTTATTTGGTTTTTCACCTATCATTGGATTAAATTTTATAAGTTATGACCTCTTTGGCCCAGTTGCCTTACTGCACAATGTATGTTTAATTGCTATAAATATCCTTTCACCATCGATAACAGGATCATAAACATCATGATACTCATTAGTGAAACTAGGGATTTCTACTAGTTTTCTTGAGTCTATTAAATTTTTCCCATCTTCTTGCCCTTGGCCTTGATTTTTCACTTTCCCCATTGTTCTTCGAAAGAATGAAAAAACATAGAATCATAAATATTTACTAAAAAAATCATAGGTAATAACTAATTAATTTAGAAAACCCCAATTTAAGAAAACCCCAATTGTACTTTCAAGAATTAAAATTTCAAAATCAAGTTAAACTAAATTTTTTACATTACAAAATCGGGATGCCATCAAGCTAGATATCTTACCGAAAATTAAATTTTAAAATCTAGATAGATAGAAGTTAGAACGGTTGAGGCTCTCACAAGTTATAGTCTCAAAATCTTCAGCAATGATTCAATAGTTGTTTTTAGCTTTCTGCTACTACGAGTCAATAGGTTTTTAAAAAAGAAATGTTAACAACTTTTCGGTAAATGTATCACTTAAACCGAAATTTTGGAATACATTTATGTTTTATGTTCACATGATACGTAATATTTTCAATGAATTACAGGTGTCATGTTTCTGGAATGAGTTTGCAGAAAAGGTTTATGAAATCCACAGTACTTCTGAAGTACAACTTCAACCATTCATCTCTTGCAATCAAATGGTTGTCATGATTTTAAAATAATAATACACACTAATGTATCATTTAAACCAAAATTCTAGAATACGTTTATGTTTTATCTTCACATGATACATAATATTTTCAATGAATTACATGTGTCACGTTTTCAAAATGAGTTTATAGAAAAGGTTTTGAAACCCATAGTACTTTTGAAATATAACTTCAACTATTCATCTCTCGCAATCGAATGGTTGTCACAATTCTAAAATATTAATACACACTAATGTATCATTTAAACCAAAATTATGGAATATGTTTATGTTTTATCTTCATGTGATATGTAATTTTTTTTACGAATTACACATGTCACGTTTCTGGAACAAGTTTGATGAGTTTCCAGAATGAGGTTGTCATGATTTTAAAATATTAATACACACTAATGAATATAATCATTAACTACATTCACTTAGAATTCATTCGACAATACCTTATCCATGAAGTTTGAGCCAATCACAATTACATGATAAAGTTTGGAAATATTTAATTATTACATTAAAAAAAGTACAACATAAATTTTTTATATTATATCATGCAAAATTTCATTATAATTCACTGATGCCCATATCTATAGTCCAAAAAAACAAAACAAGAAATCCTTTGATTTCAAAATTCTAGGCCATAGGGTCCTGGGTAGCAAAAAACTAAGGATTTTCCCCTCAGTCTAGTAGAAATCTTCAGAGATGATAAGCTTTGAGAATTCATGCAACCATCCGTAGTCCACGAATTCATCCAAGAGAAACCACTTTCGAAGAAAATCCCTACCAATTTGCGCCCATTTCCTATGGTGCGTCTACAACTCAACATTTAGGTTCAAAAGAAAAGGTTGCCTGGCCACATTTTGGCATGGCTGGAGAATCTTCGGTAAATCACTTTCCCAAGGGATCCCAACCCCTATTTGTCCAAAAATGGCAACTTGAATGTCATCACCTAGGAATTCTTGTTTGAATACCCTCCTTAATAGAAGGAGCATATCCACCTTCTCTCCTTCTAGGTCCAAAAGATATGCCAAAAATTGAGACATAATGTATGTGTTAACTTGTATCTATCAATATTATCAAGAAATTCATGGTCCAACACCATCCTCACAACCTTATTTATAAAGGAAATATTCTCATTGCAAACTGATTACAGTGTTTGGTCTAAGACCAGGCCTAAAAAGGCCTTCTGATCCTCCTCAGATGTTCTTATCAAATGGATAGGAGTGTCCAAGTTCAGAAAACCACTAACAAAATATAAAAAATTAGAATGTGATAAAATTATACATCCTAAAGACCTAAACCAGAGGCAGACTTTCAAGCACTTAGTAGAGGCAGAACTAAAGAAGAAAGAAGCATAGATCATCTATAAATAGCCCCATCCCTCAATTCTTTCTCTAACCTTATTAATTCATTATCCTTCAAAAATCTATAAATATTTCATATTAAATGCATGAGTGTGTGAAATTGGAAAAAATGTCATGATAGGTAACATTATCCAAATTTAATGTCAGTGATAAGACATTTCTTTTATTAACTACAACATTTGGTACATTATCAACCATCCACTTGTAAGACTTGATACATGTAATACATTTAAAATAGTGGAATGATCGATATTAGGTATGTGTGGACTCTAAGTAGCCCTCAATTCTTTCTCTAACCTTATTAATTCATTTGTCCTTCAAAATTCTATAAATATTTTTCATATTAAATTCATGAGTGTGTGAAATTGGAAAAAGTATCATCACAGGTAACATTACCTAGTTTAATGTCAGTGATACAATATTTATTTTATTAACTACATTTGTGATACATTATCAACCATCCACACAACCTACTAGTACTAACTAGTTGTAAGAATTGATAAAGGCATTAATTAGATCGTGCTTATATGTACAGTAATTAAGGCATTATTCTCTTGACGTGATGTTGCATTAATTAGATCATGGTTATAGTGCAAACTAATTTGATGCGTGTCAATACTCTGGTGACTTCTTGGAGAACTCTATTTCCTTCAAGAAATTGGTCCTGAAATCAAACTTCAGCCATTGATCTTGGATCATCACACTATCTCAAATTATAGATTTAACATTGTAAAATAATGGATGTTCAGTTACGTGTCAATGTGACTAGTCGTGCTTATTGATACCAAAACATTGAGTCTACAAACAGGTTGAAAACCCTAATTTTATGAGGTCACAGGCTCACATGTCCATTGAATTACAACATATCAATGGCCAAAGGTGAATTTTTGGCCTATTGTTGGTCTTCATAACCTTTACGAAAAACTTTTGGCAAAATCATGACACATGGTATGATTAATTGCAGGCTTATTGGATGAGGACCATAGTGATGGGACCCACTGCACCTACTAGTGCAACTTCAACATCAAATTAGAACCATTGGATTAATAGAGATGAATGGTTGGAGATGCATTTCAGATAGAATGTGGTAGGATAACTCCTTTACTAAAAACTCTCTCTAGAATTGTCACACTTGTCATTCTTTGAGAATGAAAACTCAAGACCAAACTTATTAAATTTAAGTTAAAAACTTAAATCGCTTGAAACGTTAATTTTAATAATTATTTCCATTTATTAAATCTCCATACCAACTGTTGGGAGTATTCTTAATTTCTGAGGTTTTTGTCCAAACATTGGTTTAGTCCTCTAGTCTATGAAGTTGTCCTAGGTACAAGTGTCGAAATGTCTTCAAAAATTGTCATAACCCTATTTCAAAATTCCTTACCCTAGGTATTGTCCTTGAAGACTTTCGAATTCATGTCAAAAACCCCAAAATGTTTGCCATTTTCAAAATAAATCCTAAGTCAATTACTTTATTTCTTTTTGAGCGTTACTTTTTAAGTCACTTAGGTCCATTAAAGAGCACATGCATTTATTTTTATGTGGGGGTTATATTTCTTCCTAAGTATAGAAACTCGGTGGTATAAATAACATTTCTTATGTTTCAAGTTCATCCAACCGTGAATCTTCAAAGAAGATCTAATGGCGGTCGCGTGTTCGCATGGAATATTTCCAAGCCATGTGAAATAACCATTGATCTTATAACAAAAGCCTGATGCGGAAATAAGGTGGGACCACTGACAAGTATCTCACAAGTGGCGGCCTTCTATTTGTTGAGAACAGTAGGGCCAGTAATAGAAGAATCTCTGAGGGTTTAAAACAGTAAAGGAAAGATCGGATGGCTGTCGTATAATTGCATGGGATCTTCCAAGCTATGTGATTATGTGACAGGCCGTTGATCTTGCATTGAATCAAGTGCAATTCTCCAGTGAAACCTTTGATAGATGTGCATAAATGATGTTTTCTCATTGGTTAGCTTCAGCAGACACCAGTGCTCGAAAAGAAAGAAAGTACCTGACATTCTGCCAGGTGTTGCAAATGTGGAATTTCTTTATTGACAAAGGTGAGGTGGGACCAGCGGCTTAAAAGAAGACAGTGATGGTGAGTGGTAACGGGTTTTTGCATGTTTGCATAAGCTTCTTTTAAGCTATGCGATCATGCGAATAGCATTTCATGTTAACGGAGGAAGTTACAAGAGACCACCAAAGACAGAAAGGTAATGTGATGGTTAGTTGCATGTTCACGTGAGTGTTTTTTATGCCATGCGATCATGTGATAAGCTATTGGATCATCTGCTAATGAGGATCGATAGTTCTCATTCAAACTAAAGATAAAATGGTGCGAAGTGAGGCTTCCCATTGAAGAAGTGACAGTTCACTCTTCCGGAGGAGTAATTATTTCAATCGTGCTGAATTAATTGTTGACAGGACTACTTTAAGTGGCTCATATATTAGAATTTCACGCACTTTCATAAGCACAAAGAGATCAAAATTTGTAGAGATTCAGGCGTGAAGATTTCTGAGGTTTGGCTGCTATTCCCGGGTGGTTTTTGAGAAAAAAGGTTGGTAAAATTCTTGTGCGATTTGCTTCCTTATTAAAAGAATCATAACTCTATGTTTAGTCTATCTTGCAAAGGTTTCTTTTAAAGATAAACCTTAAAATGGCCCCAAGAAAAGAATTGTCAAGTAAAATAGAGTATAGTGAAAGAGGTTTGCACGAAGATTTATTGCAGTTACTTCCCAGCTCTTCCACTACCCCGGTGAAGAATAAGAGTTTGATTCCCAAAGACCCTAGGGTAAAAATAGCAGAAGGTTTATATGACACGGCAAGTTTTATTAGAGAGGCCAAGATTGGTACTATCAATGCAAGAGGTGACTCTGATACCACAGGACTGGAATTGTTCAAAGTAGGTTTTAGTCAGAGAAATGCCCCTCACCCTGCAAGCAATATATGGTAGTCTGACTTAGGAAAACTTGTCATGCCTGGTGTCTTTTTAGATGTAGATTTGATGACCTAGGTTGCAAAAAATTATGATCCAATCACTAAAAAAATTGGGGATGCAAAGGGAGTGTTATTGTTTAAAGTTTTGGCTAAAGAAATCAGGAAGGTGTTCGGGTTAAGTGAACCCTCAGAAAGTTTGGAAAGCATTAACTTTGAAGAACTAAGGCAAGTATACAATGCACAAAGGAACTATTATAGAGGCAAGTTGTTGAAGGATTTCTGCACCAAAATTGGAAAAATGGTTGTTGTGGGGTAGAACACTCCAGAGCCTTTTAAAATGGAATATTTTGATCTCAGAGCTAGGGGTGCATATTGGTCATTATGTCAGGTTTTTGAAGAGGATGTTAGTGAAAGGATGCCAGTACACTTGATGTGCATGATGATCCAAATTTTACATGCACACGTGTCTATCACTTTTGATTTTGCTCCTTTCATTGCTGAATTGATCCATAATGGATTAGTAAAGATTCAAAAGAATGAAGGTGACATGCCCTTTTGCTGGTATTCTTTCATAATGTACATGTTTCTATTCAAAGGAGCAAGCTATTTTGAACAAGAAATGGAATTGGTGAGAAAGAAGGATGGTGAAGACATGCCAGTCCAACTATGGAGCCTCACAATGACTTGGGATAAGAAGGATCATAGTTTCATCAATTTTGATAAATGTTTTGCAGCTAGACTCAGGAAGCTGTTTGTTTTAGATAACCCAAGAATCCCAACAATGTTAGCACAGCTTGTTAGGCCAAACCAGTTTGCTAAGAACCTGAACATTGTACATAATTGGGGAGATGTTATTTTCTACAATGTATCAACTGTTATCAGGTTGTATGGTTTCAGGGGGACCCCTTTTATATTGCCCTATCAAGTACCCCTTAGGATTGGAATTGCAGAGTTCTTGAGGCAATTAGGAGATATTGAGGAGTGTGCCCTCACTAGGAAAAGCAAGGGAACTTTATTCCCAAATGTTACCATTGCCCATCAATTCATAATTACCAAGGGTGGATGGGTCTACATGGATAAAATTCTGGCTCCATATCATATGGCTACTGCAATTGATAGAACAGCAGATCCAGAAGGTTTCTATAATGAAATGTTTAAAAAGAGAGCCAAGTGTGCCATGATCAACCATATTTTTAATTTCCCTGAAGATATCATCAGGAATGTAGCAAAGATACAGGAACAAGAGGTTATGAAAGAAAAATGGTTGGTATATAAGAAGACACTAGATTTTATTTGGCAATTTGATTCGGGATGGGATCCCCTGAAAAGCATAACTCCAATGGGGAAGAAAATAGACACTCTCATTAATTGTTTTCGAGATATTTTTCAAACTTTAAATGAGAAAAAGGAAAAGGTTATGAAGGATGATCCAGAAAAGGCTAGACAATTGTTGAGCAAGCCTGTGTTTGCAAAAGGGTTACCCCCAGGGAGATATATGGTACAAAAGAAGACTAGTTACAATGTGGTGATACCAGAACAGAGCCAGAAAAAGTAGATGGATAAAAGGGATATCCCATCAACCTCACAACAGATTGGAAAACAAAAGGAGATTGTGGAGATCCCCGATTCTCCTCCTCAGACTTTTGAAGATATAATTGATTCTCCACCCCCATCAAAAAGGCAAAGGTTGGAAAAGAGACCTACTCATGTGGAAAAGGAGTACTCCCCATCATAGTCTCCTATAAGAATTTTTGATGACCAAGAGATTGTAGAACAAGTACAGCAAGTAGATGCTCTAGGTCAGATCTTTATGACTTATGAAGAAGTAAATGAGGGAGTGCCAGAGCTACCAGAAGAACCTAAGTTGGATCTAACAGCAGGGGAGTTAGCAGGTACTAAATTGGACCCTGTAATCAAGCAAGCTTGTGAAGAATTTTTGGTTGATGACACTTTTGTTAAAACTAGGGCCTTTATGTAGTTTCTTTGGAAATTAAACATCAAACAATTTCAAGAAATCTGTGAGAAGAGACATGAAGAGAATCTGGAGAAGGATTTACAAGTTATAGAGGAAGAAGTGAAAATAGAGATGACTGCAAAGTTCAAACAAATCACTCCAGAACAGGGAAGAGATATGGTAAAGATGTCAGGAGTATTGATCCTCCCAGAATGGGATATAGCTAATGCAGTAGTGTTTGATGCAGTCAGAAAACAAACCACTCCTCTCCATAGGACTCTAGAAGAAGAAGAACAAGCTGTTAAAGGAGTCACTTTCAGTGATAATCATCAAGCATTGGTAATGTGGTCTTTGAGGAAGAATGAAAGTGATAAAGGAAAGCAAATTGTCAAAGATGACCTCTCAGGGAGTTTAATTGTGAGAAGAGTTACTGATACATCTTTGGTGGAAGCATCAGGTATGGTAATGGCCATGGCACAATTAATATCAAAGGTGGTAGAAAAGGAAGCTAAAGAGAAGGATGAGCTCACTGCAAAACTGGAAACAATTTTGAAGGTTTATGGTGAGATGAAACAGGGGATTCTTGAGAGAGATATTCTAATTGAAAATTTAAGAAAGAAATTGGGAGAACAGGGCCCAATACAATTATCAGAGCAAATTCAAATAGCTTCCTCCTCTGCAGGGCCTTCCTCATCAAGCCCCATTATTGAACTTCCCCCTTCCCCTTCTCCTCCTTCCATAGATGAAGAGGATATTGATCAAAAGGTGAAGAATAGGTTAGGTGATAAGATAAAAGGTGTTGTGTCACATTTTTTTGCAAAGGTGAGACCTAAAGAAATATACAAATCTGCAAAACAATTGGCAGATGTCTTAGTGACTTTTCAGAAAGAGGTGGCAACTGTGGATAAAATTTTGGAAAGATGGACTGCAAGGAAAGATACTCTGAGGTCATGGTTTGATCAAAATAAGGATCAGTGTGTTGTAAATATTGAGCTTGCAAGTACTTATAGGGTTATCAAGGATCTTTTTGACTTTGAGGTAAATAGGGAGAGTATAAGAAGAAGGTCAGAAATCTTAAGGACAAGATATTTCTAGGATGATTTCCAAATTTTCCCTAGTCTTATTAAGGCAGATGGGGTAATCAAGGATAAAGGTCAATGGATGGAGCAAATAGATAGATGAGTTTTGACTAAAATAAATGACATTCTGTGTACAGATGATAATACCCCATTAGTATACTTTATTGAACTCCTTCAGGATGCTAGGTTATACTTTGCTAATGTGAGAATAGAGGTTCATTAGTTGGTTGCTGAGTGGGAAAAGTTGTCCCCAAAGAGAGACGAGGTCCTTGCCTTTCATTGGCCAAGTGAAGAAACCTACATGACTTGGGAATCCACATATCTATCAGGAGATTCAGAAGAAAGGGCAATCAGGTGAAGAAGTGGCAGGTGTTAGTATTCCAAACTTTTGAAGGTCAAGGTAAAAAGGGACAAGGATGTCAAACAAGTTATCATAGACACGAATGTGACACCTGGCCAAATAGAGTTGCAGATGGCATCTGATCCAGAAAATGAGGGAGAGCAAGTTTCAAACAAAGGATGATGTAAATTAGCCGGATGGCGGTCATCATTCATGCAACAAATTTAGTAACTGCTCTAAAATATCTTTAGACAAAGATGCCACCTGCGGGAGTGTTGGAAAGAGATATTTGTAATCTGTTGTTGCAAACAACTTTCTCTATTTGTAATCTTGTTTTTAGTGCAAGATCTTTTAACAGCCATTTGAAGCTTGTTGCATCCTTTCAAGGATTCCAAGATGGTTGATTGGTATAAGTAGTAAGTCCTTGTTCATTTCAAAAGAGGTTGAAAAATATACTGTAGAGGCTTGGCTCAATTGTTGAAATCTTAGAATATTTTATCAGATTTTGAAATGTATTGATACAGTGAGATTTTATTGGAATACAATAGAATTCCCTTGCATGATTTCAATTGTCTTCTTGTTTGAATTATGTAGCTTTTGTGTATTGAATCTATAAGGTAGTTTTGATATACCATTTACAAGGTATCCGTGATTTTAATCTCTAGCTCCTTTCAAGGAAAGGGTAATGTCTTAGGTTAATTTCTAAGAGCTTAGGAATTTGGCAAGAATTTGATGATCAAACATGTTTAAGAGAGGATGAATTGTAAGGCACTTCATCTGGGATTTGTTTGTGTTTCATTTAGAAGATTTCTGTAAATATATGTTTCATTGTTTGACTCTAATACCTGAAGATAAGGCACTGGTCTATCCTCGATTTGCAGAGATCTCACCCTCAACAAAACTTAAATAACAATTTACTTCCGTGTATGTTTGAACGATTGAGAAGATAAAGTTTGTATCAAGGATATAAACTAGTATTGTGATCCTTTCAAGAAGTAGATCTGACATGGGTTAACCTGCCCGAGTTCAAAGCTCGAAAAGAAGGAGTTTATCCTTGTCACACTTGCCATTTTTCTATAATGAATGTTTGCTTCCATTAATATCATTGTGAAGTAGTGAGTCTGAAGATAGGTACACCCGCCTGGGTCTGTGGAGCCCGAAGTAGAAGAAGGAATTGGTCCTTATCAATTAGCCTTTTCCCTATAAGAATCCAGAGTTGAGAACCCGAGAGTCAAGTTTGAAAACTATATTGGTGATTCTACATGAAAAAGAGCTAACACCAACTATATAACTATTGTATTAAATTTCCAAGTTTATATATATTTTTAAAAAATATTCACCATGAAAAAGAAATAAATTAAAATATTTGGAAAATAGTTTTGCCATAATTTATCAGTATAAGGAAGTCTAATTCGCTAATTAAATTAATAATGTTCCTGTTAAAAAAATTGTAGTCACCATATTTTTATAAAAATGGTATACATTATTAAAAAATTCACCACCAAATAGCCATATTTTGAAACACAATTCGCCATCAATATTAAAAAACTTCCCTCCAAAAAACATGTGATTTGCCATGATTTTATACTTTTCAGGAGGGAGGGGTTTCTTAAAGTTATCCCTGATATGAATCATGATTCTTCCTCTTCTAGAGTTTACCTTATATATGAGGAAATAATTAATACCCTTTTTTGGTGCTCTCAATTCTTTGAGATTACCACTATTGAAAATATTAAAGAATTCTTTTGCATGTGAGTTGAGTGTTGGAAATATTTAAGACTATCTAGGTTACTGAGAGGGGAGGGGTGAATCAATAACTTCAAAACATTTAACAGATTCAGATCTTAATAATATTAGATTGATAATCTGACTGCATGCATGAGTAATAGAAAGAATAAAACATTCATAACACTTTGAACACAGAGATTTGGTGACCCAGAAACCTTCCAGGTAGAAAGTAAAACTGGGGTGGGGATGATACCCACAAAACTTCAATACTGCAGTATAAAGTTTGTCGGTTAAGGCTTACAATGATCACTTTTGATGATCTGCCCTGTTAGGAGCAATAAGGACTACTAGGTCCACCTTGTTAGAGGATTTACAAACATACAATGAAGTATGCACTTGGTTAAGAGATTTTACAAAGACTGTTAAATCTACCCGGTTAAAGGATTTCAAGCTGATTCACCTATTAGGATGAAATAGTAGATCTCTTGCTTGCAACTGTACTTACTGATTGAGATTCTCTGATGTACTGATCACCTTCTGTGATGGATAGATCTTTGCTACTTCTTATACTACTGTAGCCCTTTGTAATTCTCTTATCTCTGCCTTTCTCTTTTTTTGTTTTATATTTTTCTTTTTCTTCTCCTTGGATATGATATAAAACATTGTTTATATATCAATCTAAAACAATTACAACATAATTACAAAGTCGGCTCATAAAAAAGCTAACACAAATATTACTGATTCGGCCCAAATATAGTGACTCGGTTACTGCAAACTAACTCGGTGACTTTCTGATACTCGGCATCCACTGCATTACTCGGCATCATCATGCACTTGGTAGAAGTGGAGGCACGGTCCATACTAACCACTCGGTGGTAGTTTCAAACACGTTATATACTGGAGACTCGGTAGATATAGTGTCACTCAGTAAACACTGTCTTGCTTGGTAAGCACTGTCCTGCTTGGTAAGCACTATTCTACTCGGTAAGCATTGTTTTGCTTGGTAAGCACTATTCTGCTCGGTAAGCACTATTCTGCTCGATAAGAACTATTCTACTCAGTAAGCACATAGAGTCTGAATAAGTGTTGTCACTGATGACAATCATACATAATGCCAACAATCTCCCCCTTTGGCATTAGTGACAAAACACTTATTGCCCAAAACTTATATACACAATCATGCTGATACTGGTTTTGTATATACATTTCATGTTTCCCTTATATAGTATATATACAAAATATCTTATTTCACCTCATACTCATATTTCCTATTTATATTTTCTCCCCCTTTCATATCTCATATACTTTCTCCCCCTTTTTGACAATAATGCCAAAGGTGTATATACAAATATTTTACATGGAGATACCAAAACATGAGAGAAAATCAAAATGCACCTTTCCAATTAGTGCTAGAGTTCTATCCTAGTTCTCTTGCAGAATCTTGCATGTATGGAGTGCAACTTGGACTTCTGCAAAGAGTTCAATCATGTGATCTGCAATTGAAAACTGATTGTCATGGATCAATGTTTTTGAGTATGCAATATGCTTCTGCATTGTATCCATGATGGGAAGGATCATGTTCTGAATATCTATTAATGTTGATCTGATCCTTGCATCTTCTTTCAATAACTCTGACTGCTTATCAGATAGGAATCTGACTATCATCTGATGTGTAGAACTTGAACTAGGTTCAAGTTACAACTTTTGTGCGCTGATCTTCAGATCCTCATCAATCTTATTTATTTTGTCTTTAATTTCCTTTGAGAACTTGGCAACATTACAGATTTTGACAAAAAGAGATGTTACCTTTGAATAGGAGGACTCAATGCTAGTCAAAATTGAAGATAACCCTGCCTGATTGATAGCTATTTGTTGAGCAATGTGCTCAAGCACTTCATTTTCAAACTTCTTCTCAGCCTTTTCAAGCAACTTGTCTGTTCCAGAGGAATCATCATTGAACCTATTAATTGCATCTGCCAACAACAACAAAATGTGTTGAGAGGAATCAACTTTAGCACCTATAGCTTCTGTCAAAATGTTCTCGGCATCCTCAATGATCTTATATTCCTTATCTCTTTCTTCTTTTAGTTTCTTCTGCTTTGCTCTCTTCTGGAGGAGTTCACCAACTGTTTGCATTTGATCTACAGTGAGGTTTGCAAAATCTAGCTGGGGAATATGTATCTCCTCATCTAGATCTATACCTTCTACTACACTCTTACTCAAAAATTTTGTACTCGGTTGAGTCTCTATACTTATTGCCTTTGTAGTAGAAATTATTGTAGACATAGTAGGACTAGTAGTGAAAACTGATAAACTTTCGACCAATGGGATGCTAACTGGAATACTTGATAAATAAAAAATTGAAGTATTTACAACTGTAGAATCTGAAGTACTTATTGCTGAAAAACTTAAATTTGAAGAAGGTATAGAGGACTGCAACTCGGTGGAAGAAGGAGGTTGAAGCTTGGTAGATGAAGTGGTAGCCACTTCTATCGTTGATACATTGAGCTGTGCTAGTGATGATTGGACATTTGATGTATCTGAGGGAGTTGTTATAATCACACTTGAAGTTTTCTCTGAGCTAGATGTAGCAATATTTACTGGAAAGTGGGGAAGTGAGGCAATTACCTCTGCAGCTATCCGAACTGGATCATCTTCCTCAACATTCTCCTCAGCTTCCTCAGTAACTTCTGTCCCTACTTCCTCTGACACAACATTATCAATCTAAACTATTTCTTCTTCTTCTTCTTCATCACTGTCATCGTCAATATCTTTGATTATCACAGTTTCAGTACTCGGTTTGTGAAGATGATAGATGTTTTTCCAAGTAGAATTTGCACTCTTCACAACTGACTCTATATCTTTGATCAAAACTAAACAACTGTTGAATTTTAGTGTCATCTTGCACTCATTTTCTATCAATGCCTTATTTATTTCATCATCTTTCAAACTTGGCATTAACTTTCTTAAGGTTTGAGCATATATGTCCTTGACAGTTTGTCTTGCATTGGACCATCTCAACTTTACTTTATCCAATAGAACACCTAGAATTTGAGAAGCCATATCATCAGGTGAGTAATTCCATTTTCCCATTTTCTCAATGATAGCATCTTCTATTTCCTGTTGCTCTGCCTTTGATTTAATTTCATATTTGAGAGATTTGAAATTTGCAATTCTAGATCCTTCTCTCAAATCCTTAATCTTTTGTTCAAATGAGGGAGGAGGCCTTTTGAGTACTATATCATCATTGATTTTACCTACCTTTCCCCTTGATCTTCTCCTTGTGAATACTGCAGTGGATTGCTCAGGTTTCTTGGTGATAGTTAACTTTCCTTTCTTCTTTACAGGAACTTGTTCTTCTTTATTCTCATTCTTTTCTTCTTCTTCTACAATATCTTCTCCTAAGCCCTTGGTTAACATTAGAGGTGTGCTAGATTGCATCATGGCCATCCTCTTTCTACCTTTGTTAACCGCCTGTGGAAGTTTTATGCTTAACTCAATTCTTATCTTAGCTTCATCATATGTTCCAAAGTATGGAGCCTTTGGATCAACAAGTTGATTTACTAGGGCTTCAATTATATCCTTTGTTTCATCAATGTTTACCTCATAAGGAAGAGGTTTCACCCATACAATCCTGGGTCTTACTGCCTGAATGTATACTCTATCACAATCAACCATGAAACAAATATCATCTTTATAATCTTCCACCAGTTTTAGTGGAATTTGGAATCTGTTATTCATCTTCTCCTTAAAAGATTCAAAATAGTTATCCATTATGCTTGTAAAATTCTCACCCATTTCTGCAATATACTCATTTATCTGATAAAGAATAGGTACATCCTTTCTCCATTTTACTGTGCCTTTTGATGGGAAAAACTTTTGAGCATAGAAAAATAAACAAACCAACAGTGAGCCAAACTTACATGGATTGTTCTTTGAGGTTTGGATGCTCTCCATGTTCTTGTTGAACTATTTCAACAAAAGATCTGCTAGGTCAAATGACAGATTATTCTTCACAATTTTATAGGCTAGGTCAACTGCATCACACGAAACACTATTCTGCCGACTTGAACTATATATCTTGTGTGCTATTACATATGTGCCAAATTTTAGATCTACATCGGTAATACTGTTAATTTTCATACCTCTACCATCCCATTTGGCTAGGGTTTTCTTTTCCAGCTCTACCCGACCTAGGGTTTTTGTAGATTTAGCCTGGGCAAGCATGGGAAGACCAGTGACTTGGTGAATCATCTTCTTTGTTATTTCCACTGGTTGCTCAAGCCAAATTTTACCTTCATGTACTCAGCTCAAAATATATCTTATCCATTTTATCTAAAAACCCCGAGGCAAGTGGGTGATATGTGTTAAACCCTTTTCTTCCAAATGTTTATGTCTTGATTTGAGAACACCATCAACACATAGTTCATCATGAGCAACATCTATCTCTAGGGTTCCAAGTTCTTGAATTGTACCTTTAAAATGACTACGAATGTCATTTACAAGAAGTACCTTTGGAGGAATTTGAGACTGAGCTCCACTCAGATCTAGGGTTTCTACAATTGTGGGCATGATTTTGAAATCCAGCGCTTTCCATTCTACATGAACTAAAAATTCCGAACCTTTCTTTACTCTGGTGCTAGATGAAGCCATGGTAGCACGGTAGAAAAATTTTTGCTTTAAAATTTTTCTTCGAATCGCTTGATCACACTAGAAATTTCTCTGCTCAAAATGATGATATTTGCGATGAAGAATGAACTTGATTTCATGCTTTTTAAAACTTTGTCATTAATGCTCAATAGGAATTAGGGTATTGAATTCAATAGACTATCATCCACTATGCATTAAATGCTTGGTGAAGATTTCGCAACTCAGAGAACATATGAATTCATACTTCTCCGACCTTACTCGGTAACCAAATGAAGTTAGGTTACTCCCGACCTTGCTTGGTGGTAAATGATACCGACCCTCTTGTGATCCTGTTGTATCTTGCATACTGATTTGGATTTGTCTTCCTTTCAGTTTAGGAACTATTTTGGAATATGTCTATGAAGATATAGTTCGAGTGCTTTCTTGGAGACTAGTTAGAGTTCATAGAGCCACTCCCTTCATGAGTGACTTCAGGACTGGTTTGCTCGGTAGGTTTAGGAATCCACTTCTGTCTCATCTGCTTCCTAATGCTATTTGCTTTTGCTTTCTTTTCATCTTCAACTTTGCCTAAATTCATACAGTTTTTAGCTGTGTGACCAAGCTTAGTGCAATTATAACATCTTATGGTAGAATCCCTTTTTCTCAAGTGGTGCCTTACACAATTCATGCCAATGTGTCCATATTCTCCACAATAATGACATCTACACCAAGTGCTGTAATCCCAACCAAACATTTCTTTAATAATCTATTTCGCTAGATTGGGTGTTTTAGTTCTGCATTCTGATGCCTTATGACCTTTTTTGCTACATTTGTGACATTTGCCTTCAAATCTTGATTTCTCCTTGCATTCATTTGCTTTATGACCAAGCTGATTGCAATTGTAGCATTTTCCATTGAATTTTTCTTTTCCATTGCTCCAACATTTGTTTGAAGTATGACCAATTTTTTCATAGTGATTACAGGTAGGTTTTTGATTCTTTTGAGTACCTTGTTTGGAGGATTCACCTTCCTCTTTGTATCCAAGTCCTACTTTTTCTTTTTGCCTATGAAGGTTTCATTCATACTCCTGATTCATATCTTCTTGAGATTTCAACATTCTCTCATTGATTTGCCTTTCAGCATCTAGGTCACTCATCACTCTTAAATTGATTTGCTTTTTAGATCTCAGCTCTTCTCTTATATTTTCATTTTCTGATCTCGGAGTCAAGATTTCTTCATTTGCATTGGAGATTTGATCAATAAGATTTTCTAGCTGAAGGGTTTTATTCTGGATTTCATTGTTCTTTCCATCTATTTCATCTTTCATCTTGTTTCTTTGTTCCAAGACTTCACAGAATCTTGTTGACTGAATTTCCTATTCTCTTTTCAATTTTCTCACTTCTTCTTGCAAAGATCCACTCTTTTCTAGAAGTTCTTTGATTGCATTGTTTGCTTCATCTGAGCTACTTGAAGGGAAAAAATCTTCAACATACTGGTGGTCATTGATCTGATTTGCAAGTTCCTTCCTTCTTTTTAGGGAAAGGGAAAGATGCTCTCTTGCTTCTTTGAGTTGAGTTATGGCCATTTCTAGATCTAGCTTTTCATTCTCAATTACTTTGTTAAGTATTAATATCTCCATTGTCCTAAATCTTTTCTCAAGCTGTCAAACTTTATTCTGAGAACCACTGAGCTCTGATACCAATTGTTGGAAATATTCAAGACTATCTAGGTTACTGAGAGGGGAGGGGTGAATCAGTAACTTCAAAACTTTTAATAGATTCAGATCTTAATAATATTAGATTGATAATATGACTGCATGCATGAGTAACAAAAATAATAAAACATTCATAACACTTTGAACACAGAGATTTGGTGACCCAAAACCTTCCAAGTAGAAAGTAAAACTAGGGTGGGGATGATACCCACAAAACTTCAATACTGTAGTATAAAGTTTTCCAATTAAGGCTTACAATGATCACTTCTAATGATCTACCTTGTTAGGAGCAATAAGGACTACTAGGTCCACCTTGTTAGAGGATTTACAAACATACAATGAAGTATGCACTCGGTTAAGAGATTTTACAAAGACTGTTAAGTCTACCCAGTTAAAGGATTTCAAGCTGATTCACCTGTTAGGATGAAACAGTAGATCTCTTGCTTGCTACTGTACTTGCTGATTGAGATTCTCTGATGTATTGATCACCTTCTGTGATGGATAGATCTTTGCTGCTTCTTATACTATTGTAGCCCAATGTAATTTGCTTATCTCTACCTTTCTCTTTTTTTATATATATTTTTATTTTTCTTCTCCTTGGATATGATATAAAACATTGTTTATATATCAATCTAAAACAATTACAACATAATTACAAAGCCGACTCATAAACAAGCTAACACAAATATTACTGAGTCGGCCCAAATATAGTGACTCGGTTACTGCAAACTAACTCAGTGACTTTCTGATACTCGGCATCCACTGCATTACTCGGCATCGTCATGCACTTGGTAGAAGTGGAGGCGTGGTCCATACTAACCACTCGGTTGTAGTTTCAAACATGGTATATACTGGAGACTCGGTAGATATAGTGTCACTTGGTAAACACTGTCTTGCTCGGTAAGCACTATCCTGCTCGGTAAGCACTATTCTACTTAGTAAGCACTATTCTGCTCGGTAAGCACTGTTCTGCTCGGTAAGCACTGTTCTACTCAGTAAGCATGCAGAGTCTGAATAAGTGTTGTCACTGATGACAATCATACTTAATGCCAACATTGAGATGCCCTATTTTGGCATTCAAGAATTCAGGTACGTGGTGAGTTTCATGATTTATCAAGAGAAAGGTATGTTCCCCACATTGATTTCAGTGCTTTTGATCATTCCCAATCCCTAGTTTTCCAATTGAAGTGGTTTTGTAAAGTGTCAATTCTAGCTAGCTTCCAATATGCATTTGTGCCTAGTATAAAACAAGTTGAATGGGCCTACTTTGTAGTGGAATATTTTAAGCCCTGATAAGTGTCAAGAGAAACTAACTTGTGGATACACTCAGTGTGTATCAAATGACATATCATCTAGTTTTATGATCCCTACAGTTAGTTTTGATATATTCTGCATATGCCTAGTTGAAGGGATTTTAAGTGAATCTACACTTTGTACTAAATTAAAAATTTTATGTTTTTCAATTTGAGGTCTTGCATTTTAGGACCTGTAATTTATGAGTAAAAAATGACCATACCCTTATATTGCCCACATGACAAATATTCTCTATGTGCATTTTCAAGGCTTCATGAATTTGTTTTCTAGGTTTTCCAAGGCCATTCGATTTACAATTTTTTTGACCCCTGGCTATTAAATGGAGACATTATTGAGTGGTCAACTTTGTAAGTTTATAAAATTGGATCATATGCTTGTCATGAATCTCAAATTGCATCCTTTTTTTCTCCACTTGAGTAGCAACAAATGTCCCAAAGTTGCAAGTCATGAAGTGGCCATCTAATAAGTTCTAGACCATATGAAATCAGTGGACTTAAAGCTAGTTTGAACAAATTGTGAGAAACCCTCAAGCAAATGAAACTAGATAGTGATGTAGGGGCAGGGAAGGTGGAGCTAGAATCAAGGGGAATTGGCTCCGCTTAAACCCACAAACAAGACCTAGTCATTGTTACATATAGAAGAAAAATAGAAATCACATACACTAGTATAAACACAATGGATATAAGGCAAGGAAACTGGAAAACACACTGGTACAATTATCATAAAATCATCAACATGCTTGGCTATGAGGCCTTTCAAGTTTTGGCCTTATACAAGGAATTATGAAAATAGTATCACAACTCATATCATATCTCTTTTATAATCTTCACATTATATGCTATGCTAGTCTACTACTACTTCCCCTTCCTCCTACATCAACCCAAGCTCTAAATATATAGCTAGCAAAGCCACAAGTCAGCCAGTCAGGCATTTAATTACATTATAGGTCCACTTAGGGAGAGAAACCAAAAACTAAGAAATAAGTAACACAACATGCTATGAAGTTACATTTAAGTCCACACGTGATCCAAGAACATATCTTGAACTTCACAAGATCCAATTTCCTCATAAGGAACCACGTAAGGATAAACACTCCACATTTCATGTGAAACTGGTAGAAAATTGATACCTGAGGAAAATGGCAATAACTTCCAGATCCAAAAGAATTAGGATGTGCGCTCTTAGGAGAATGCTCAAGATTAGATCTTCAACACCACATTAACTTTGCAAGACAAGAAACCAACATCATCAATGGCTAAAAAAAAAAAGAAGAAAAAAAAATGAAGGAAAAAAAAGAGAGAAGAAAAACAAAAGAGAGAAGGAAATAAATAAATTATTTCATTTACCAAGGTTCATAGGTGGGAAAGATAAATAAAATATAAATATAAAAAAAAAAATTACATTTATCGAGGTGTGTAGGTGGCATTTTAGAAATTTGTAGAAAGTTCTTGCATTTAATATTTGTAGCTAGGTAGTTACAACTTTCTATTTTTTTATTGGCCCACAAAGGCAATGTAATTTTCTAATTGGCCCATATGGTGGTGCTAAATATTAATTGGGTGGGTATTTAATATTTGTATCAAGGTAGTTGTATCTATCTTTTATCCTACATTGGTTGTGTTGTAATATCTTGGGTGGTAAATGCCTATATAAAGAAGGCATAGGAGCATTCATCAGCAAGCTCAAGTTGTAGGATCTTGTATTGGGGAAGAAGCTCTCTAATTGAAAACTCTTGGGTTGTAAGCTCTTGGGTTGTAAGTTTGGAGGATGTAAGATCTCCCATGTTGTAGATCTCATATTTGGAAGAAGCTCTCATGTTGTAAGATCTCTCAAGTTGTAATGATTTTCAAGTATTAATTTATGCTTTGTAAAGCATTTTGTCTTCTTTTTGTCTCCATATTTTTATGTCTTTAGTTATGATTTAGTAAGGGTGGTGTGGCCCTTCATCAGTGGTATCAGAGCAGGAGTTCTTGAGTGTGTAGATAGATCACCGAATGTGAGGCACTTTGCACCAAGACCGTGGGTTGGGTGAAGTTTTCCTTAAGAGGACGCGAGTATGGAGAAGAGAAAGAAGAAGATGACTTTTGTGATTGAATGGATTCTTAGAATTCCTAGACTTGAGAAAATTAGAGAGAGACATCAACAAGAGACAAGAGTTGCAATACTGGATTTGAAGAAGCAAGTGGCTGAATTAGAAGTGGAGCTAAAAAAGAGAAGAGTGATTCAAAGAGATGATGGAAATTCTTTGGATGGAGGAAAGAAAGAAGATAAAGTTGATTATCATGCAAGCGGTACAAAAGAAGAGGGAGATCTTGAAGATGAGAAGATTTATGAACATGTAATTAAAGAAGATGATTTATTAATGAGGATTGTAGCAGTTGAGGAAGAGTGGAATTCTTTGGTTGAAGGTCAAAGGAAAGAAGTCATTGCTTGCCTTGTTGAAGACACGAAAGAAGAAAACAAAGATGAAGATATGAAAGAGGTAAATTTTTATGAATTATGGGATGCTAAATTTGAGATGAATTTGAAAGATAATGATGATTTTTTATATGAGGACTTTGCAAGTGACGTTTGGTATGCAATAAAAGATTTGTATGACATTATAGATTTTATTACAAGTGTATTAGATCCTACAAGTTTGGAGGAGAATGAGAGTTATAGATGGATGAAGTTGATTGTAAAGGAGTATTGTCAACATCAGATACATGTTCCAACTAGGTGTTAGAAAAGAAGGAAAAAGGAAATATATCGGCAGCGGATACTTGTTCTAGCAAGATGTTGGAAGAGAAGGAAAAAAAATATATCAGCAGTGGCTACTTCATTTTGTGAATCCCTATTCACAAAATTTTTCCTACCTTAGGTGTCTGATGCAGGAGCATTTTGCATCACAAAATAAAAGGGGGCATTATAAGAAAAAAAAAAAAAAAAAAGAGTGGAAAAAAAAATGAGAAGAAAAACAAAAGAGAGAAGAAGAAAAAAAAAAATAATAAATTATTTCGTTTACCAAGGTGCATAAGTGGGAAAGATAAATAAAATATAAATATAAAAAAAAAATTACATTGATCGAGGTGTGTAGGTGGCATTTTAAAAATTTGTAAAAAGTTCATGCATTTAATATTTGTAGCTAGGTAGTTACAACTTTCTATTTTTTTATTGGCCCACAAAGGAAATGTAATTTTCTAATTGGCCCATATGGTGGTGTTAAATATTAATTGGGTGGGTATTTAATATTTGTATCAAGGTAGTTATATCTATCTTTTATCCCACATTGGTTGTGTTGTAATATCTTGGGTGGTAAATGCCTATATAAAGAAGGCATAGGAGCATTCATAAGCAAGCTCAAGTTGTAGGATCTTGTATTGGGGAAGAATCTCTCTCATTGAAAACTCTTGGATTGTAAGCTCTTGGGTTGTAAGTTTGGAGGATGTAAGATCTCTCATGTTGTAGATCTCATATTTGGAAGAAGCTCTCATGTTGTAAGATCTCTCAAGTTGTAATGATTTTCAAGTATTAATATATGCTTTGTAAAGCATTTTCCCTTCTCTTTGTCTCCATGTTGTTATGTCTTTGGTTATGATTTGGTAAGGGTGGTGTGGCCCTTCATAAAAAAACAAACATCAGACAGGTACATGAAAATAGGAAATATTTTTGGTGATGCAAGATTTCTCAAGACCCAAGATGCTCTTGCATCAGACACCTGGGGTTAATAAAGAATTGATTTCCACATCAGGAACTGCTCAAATTTTGACTTGAATCATAAAGATCCAACTCATTTTGTGTAATCCATGAACTATCTTCAATAGGTTTGTCTTTCCACTGAACTAAGTATTCCATGTAGTCTTTTCCTCTTGTACTTTTTCTTACTCTACAGTTCAAAATTTCTACAATGATGTCTCTATTCTTCCTAGGATAATCCAGATCATCTTCTACCTCATCAGTTGATTGAAAGTACCCAAAGATATCAAAAATGTTGAATATACTTGATATGTCCATGTCCTCTGGTAATTCCAATTCATAAGCATTTCCACTTTCAAACTTATTTAGAATCTTACAAGGTCCAAATTTATTCATTTGCAGCTTGTTGTAGGTACAAACTATAAATATATTCTTCTTCAAATGAATCATAACCTCATCTCCAACTTCAAAAGATTTATGTCTCCTTCTCTTATCTTCTCTCTATTTATATTTCATATTACTGTCCTGCAAATTCTTTTTGACTTCATCATGTAAAGTTCTCATATATACTGCAAAATCCTCAACTTCAACACTTCTTCTGGTCTCAATAGGCAAATCCCTTAACTCTATGGTTCCCTTAGAATGAAATCCAATAACAATATCAAATGGTGTCCTCTTAGTACTTATATTCACATAATTTTTATATGAAAACTCTTCTTTTTCCATAACTAAATCCCAATTAGTAGGCTTATCTCCAACTAAACATCTCAACAAGTTTCCCAAACTTCTATTCACAACTTTAGTATGCCCATCTATCTGAGGGTGAAATGTAGGCCCATTTGGTGCATGTAATATGAGCTCTAATTCATGAATTAGATTTTCAAATAATTCAATTCCATGTTTTTGTCCATCCAAAAAAGCAGGAATTGGAATTTCAAAATTCCATTTTGGCCCACAAAATGAGCATTTCATCTTCCACTTGAAAAGGTGGAATTAGATATTCCAGAATTAACTATATCTAGCATTCTATATTCCAACACCTAAACAAGCCCTAAACTTCAACTCAGTATTCATATTCTTCCAAATTTTTCTCCAAAAGTAACCAGTAAACTTAGTATCTCTATCTGAAACAATAGATTTAGGCAAACCATGCAATGTTACTACTTCCTTGAAAAAAATTCATCTACATGTAATGCATCAGATGTCTTCTTACAAGGTATGAAATGAGCCTTCTTTGAAAATCTGTGAACTACTACCAAAATAGAATCATTAACTTTCTAATTTTTAGGCAATTAAAGAACAAAGTCCATACTCACATCTTCCTAAGGTCTATCAGGTACATGAAAATGTGTATACAATCCCAAATTCTGACTAGTGTCTTTTTCTACTTGATAAATTTTGCAACCTCTAACCATTCTCTGTACATCTCTGTAAATCTATGGCCAAAAGTATCTTTTTGAAATAAATTTCACAGGCTTATCAATCCCAAAATGTCCATCAAGTCCACCGCTATGTTTCTCCTTTATTATATTCTCTCTCATAGATCCTCTAGGTATGCACAATTGAATTCCTTTAAACAACATGTCTTCTTGAATGAAATAATCAGTCCACTTATCACTCACTATTTATTCTTTATAAGATCTCCAAGGCTCTACAAAATCAAGGTCAGTTTCATACAAATACTTCAAATCATCAAAACCAAATGCCTCAACTTTCATCTCTGTCAACAAACTTCTTCTTCGGATCAAGGCATCAACAACCTTATTCAACTATCCACTCTTATGTTTCAATGAAAAGGAAAAATTTTGCAAGAACTCTACCCACTTCATATGTCTCTAATTCAATTTATTCTGACTTCCCAAATACTGCAAAGCTTTAATGTTAGTATACAACACAAAATCTTTAGGCATCAAACAATGTCTCCATTTCTTCAAAGCTTGAACAATAGCATAGAATTCCTAGTCATAAACTAAATATTTTCTATTAGCATCATTCAACTTCTCACTGCAGAAAGCTACAGGTCTTCCTTCTTGACTCAAAGTAGCTCTAATTGCACTTCCACCTACATCACATTCAACTTGAAAAAATTTACAAAAATTAGGCAATGCTAGTGGTGGTAATTCTACAATTCTTTGTTTCAAAGTTTCAAAACTCTTTTGTGTTCCATGTGTCCACTTGAAATCCCTTTTATCTCCTCTCATGGTTTCAGTCATAGCATTACAAATAGAACTAAAATTTCTGATAAACTTCTTTAAAAAACTTGCCAATCTATGAAATGATCTTACCTCTCCAACATTCTCTAGTGTAGGCCGATCAAGTATAGCTCTCACTTTCTTAGGATCCATCTTCAATCCATCAGCTGAAATTACAAAACAAGGGTACACAATCTCTTCTTTCATAAATAAACATTTCTTCAAATTAATCAGCAACATTTCTTCCTTCAATCTCTACAATACTTGTCTGATATGTTCAAGATGTTCTTCCTTACTCTTATTGAATATCAAAATGTCATCAAAATACACAATCACAAACTTACCCAAGAATCTTTTCAAAACTTCATTCATCAGCCTCATGAAAGTACTAGGTGCATTCGTCAGACCAAAAGGCATAACCAACCATTCATACAAACCTTCATTAGTCTTAAAAGAAATTTTCCACTCATCCCCTTCTCTTATCCTAATATGATGATACCCACTTTTCAAATCAATCTTTGTGAAATACTTCACGCCACTCAAACTATCCATTATGTCATCCATCCTAGGAAAAGTAAATCTTTACTTTACTGTTATTTTGTTTATAGCTCTAAAATCAGTGCACATTCTCCATTCTCCATTCTTTTTCAGTGCTAACACAATAGGTACTGCACAAGGACTCAAAATTTCCCCAATCAAACCTCTCTCAAATAATTATTGCACTTGTCTATTCAACTTTGTCTTTTCATCAGGTGTTAGCCTATGTGGTGCTTTGTTAGGCAAACTAACTCTAGTTATCAAATCCATACATTAACTTATACTTCTCATAGGAGGTAAACCATTAGGTACATTATCAAAAATGATGTAATGAAATTCAATCAGCAAAGGTTCAATCTCAAGTGCATGTTCTAACTCATCTTGTTTCTCAGTTTTTCTTGGAATCAAAGTATAACAAACATTCTATTCTTTCAATTCTCTTACAAACTTTTTACCCTCAACCAAACATACTCTAACTATAGTACAATGACTTTTGTCAAAATTTTCTAGTAAAGGAAATAATATTTTTTTCTTCCCATCCATCCAAATAGTATATTGATTCAATTTACCATCATGCAAAGCTTTGCTATCATATTGCCAAGGTCTACCCAAAAGAATATGACAACAATCCATAGGCATAATATGACAAAAGACTTCATCATGATAATTCCCAAGTTTGAATTTAACAAGGCATTGTTCACTTACAAGTAATTTATGCTCCTTCTAGATCCAAGAAATATGGTAAGGCTTAGGATGTCTCAACCTCAGTAACTACGATTTGTTAACCAACTCTTCAAATGCCAAATTATCAAAACTTCCACTATCAATGATTACCTTGCAACATTTATCAACAATTTTACATCTGTTTTTGAACAAATTTTTTGTCAGAATAGGTTCCTCATAAACTTCTTCATTCTATGAGATCCTTCTTTGCATCAAGTTGTCACCATGTTCAAGTTCATTAGACAATTCCTCAACTTCTTCACAAGCAAAATTATTTATGCTATTACCTCTAGTCTTCTTTATAGAGTTAGTACATTCAAAGGCCCTATGTCCTTCTTGTTGGAAAGTTGACTATAATGAAGTATATGACTATATTTAGTGTTTTCAATATGGAAACAAAGTCATATGAAGTTTTGGAGTCAGCGCATATTGAAGAAGATCATAAATATGGCTAAGTATGGAAGACTGGATAGATAGCAGAGCACCAAGTGATCAGAGCATTAGCGCACGTGCGTATGAAAGAGTTATGACATGTTCCCTTGAAGCTAAGCTTCTAAGTATGTATTCATGATAATTCTAAGAGTGCATAATGATATGAGTTAGTATGAGGAAGTTACAGTTAGATGAAGTGACACAGACAGTGAGTGATAGAACAGAATAAAGCATAAGGCTGACTGTTTGTATTTTGGTTAGCACTTGTAATAATTACTTGTAAAGGCTATGCACCTATTGTATTTAGGTCATAGACATGCTATTATGATTGTATGTAAACATGCTTGATCCAATTCATTTGGAAGCATTGTATGTAATAGGTTAAAGGGTCGACCTACATAATTATTTTGTAAGCATGTATAAATATAACATGTGCCTTGGTAATTGAGGATGTGATAACAAAGGGAGTCAAAAAGAATAGAGCAGAAGTGTGTGAAGAGAAATTAGTATATTTTAGAGCTTCACAAGATTTTGGAGCATCAACACATCAAAGGAACTGATCTGACAAGCAGTGTCACAGTAGCAGTTCACCTTGCAAATATAGTGTGTATATGATATCTAGAAGGTTGTAGCCTTCACCATTTGAGAAGTGAGCTATAGGAAAGTATGTCCCCACCCCTAATAGGGTTATTGCAAAAGACTCCTAACATGGTCTAACATTTGACTAGGTCACTGTACTAAAATCATTGTAAAGTACAACTCCTAATAGGGTTGCAAGATCTTGTAACAGGGATCATAAAACACTAGTGGCATTCTTAGTGGGTGTCAATTTCCACTAGGGTTTTTACCTATTTGTGTTTCCCCATAATCATATCTTGTGTCATGTGTTATGAATGTTTGTATTACTTGCATTAATGTTCATTTCAGTATCTAAGAAATTGAGTTGAGTTTCAAGATTGAAGAAAAAGTAATTAAGTATAGAACACTAATTTACCCCCACCCCCCTCTCAGTGTTCCCATTCCTAACAATTGGTATCAGAGCAGTGGTCCTATGAAGAAAATTTTAACCACTTGAGGAGATCATGGGTTCGAAAGAAATGAAACATCTAAAGAAGAATATTGAAGTAGCTCTAGAAGACCTAGATAAATCTGAGAAATAAATGAAGAACTAAAAGAAAAGGTCAGTGGTTCACAAGCAATCATCAAAAGATTAAAAAAGGACTTGAAAGACTATTCTACAAGTGACTTAGGGATTATGATCAAAACTTGAATGAAGAAAAAACATCTCTAAAGGATCAGATTGGAGAGCTAGATGAAAAGTTATGTAACAATCAAGATACCTATGAAGAACAAGTCAAAGAAAATAAGTAGTTAGATGAAGAAATTAGGCAAGCAAACATGAAGATCTTGGAATTAGAAAACAACAAGAAAATGATAGAATCTGAATTAATTGAATAAAAAAGTCACATTGACAAGTTGCACATAAGTAAGGATTTAATTGAATCCCAGTTGTATGCACAAAAGCTTAAAGGAGATACCAGCAGTATTGGTTACAATGAAGCACAAAATTAGATCAATAACATGTGAGCAAGAAAGGAAGCACTAGAAAAGCCTACAAAAGCCAAGAAGCTAGGAAATCATACAAAAGCTGAGGCTTAACAACCCAAGGATAAGAACAAACTAGTAAACAAGACTTTTTATGCTTGTAACAAGCATGGACATATAGCAAGAGATTGTGAAGAGGTAAGACCTTTCAATGGTTACTGTTATTCATGCAATAAATTTGGATATAGAGCTATGAATTGTAGATCAAGAAATTAGAATCAGAAAAATTAGAGAAGTCATACACAACAGAATGTAAGAAGTACTCAGAACATTACATGTCAAATATGCAATTATAATGGTCATACAACTAGACAATACAGAATGGTGACTCACATCAATGCGCTGAAGAATTTAAGGCCTCCAGTCATTTGTCACTCATGTAACAAGGTTTGACACATCTCAAAGTTCTGCAGATCAAAAGTGCAGAGATAGGAAAGCCCTAAAAAGTTAGAAAGTTTAATACTAGAGGAAGAAGGAGAAGTCAAGTTTTTGAAAGTTATAGAAGATGTGAGCTTGAATTGGAAGGAAGTAAAGTTAGATAGTGTTAGTGAAATAGCTAAGGATGCATCTGCAATGGATGTACCTCCAATTTATGGTTAAATTACCTTCAGGGTTATAGGGGGAGCTAAATTAACTCTAGACCCCTGTGTAGCTGGTATAGTCACCCTCAGAGTATTTGCCTTGGATTACAACTAGTTGGAGACTATATGATGCAATATGCAAGAGTGCACTGCTAGATTGTCAGCGAAGAAGAAGAACAAAATTCACAGTTGAACTCTGTGTTTATGTGGCAAGCATTAATGGAGTAAAAAGTTAGTTTATAGCCATCAGAGCTTCATTATTCACACATTGCATTCTAAGTTGAGCATTTAGAGAGCACTAAAGATACGACAATTGAAGTTGTGAAGCATTGTAGTGAATCTACCAATAAAGAAATAAGTTTGATTATTGGAAGCCCTAAATGAACGCGACATCTCAGAAACCCTTTGAAACCTTTCAAAACAATCTAAACAAGTAAGTCATGGCTACTCCAATTGTACTTGATGTCACTGAAAGAAAGAGATACGTGTATAAGAGACATCCATTCAAATCCACCTTAGATAACTTAGAAGGTGCATTTTCAAGAACCCCTATAGGTGTCATGCATGTAGAAGACATACACACCTATGTATATTGCAACAAGGAACCAGTTGGCTTAGACAAATCATTTATTGAAGAGTTTGTGTACCTAGAGAATCACCCCATTATTGAATATGCTACTGCGCATGAGTTTTATGAGTCAGATTGGATTAAGATTTTGTTAAGTAGGATCCATGATGACCTATTTTGGATAGGTGAAGTGCCAGTTAGAATCACAACAAATCTCATTCATGAGATGATAGGTTTATCTAGGACATGCACCATTCTTCCAATTGGGAAGGATGTCAGGAAATTGGTTGAACAAGCTGCAAATCCTAGAGTGACAAGCACGGGATGACTATTGAGCCAATTGAGGAAAAGGACATTAGATTAATGTCTATGATTCTTAGTTATAGATTTTAGCATGCCAGCATGGTCAATAGTGTGTGTTAGTCCATTTTCCTGTCAGTGAAAAATCTTATGAAAATGGCCTATTTCCCTACTAAGTTTTCTTGAAGTGTCCTGCCCTGTGTGCTTCATTGTGTCACCTTGCTCCAGTCCAAATTGCACGTGCTAAATTGCCAAATCCAGAAAGTTATTCAAGTTCCAAAGTTTGCTGGAAATATTTTCAAAATCTGCCACAGTGTCAAAAACCCACAATATTTTTGAAAACCCTTGATGTTTTCATCTTCCCTGCTGCCTTTAGGTCTGTCGATAACCCTGTGTGTTTTCGACCTTGCATTTCTTCTTTTCTACTGGCACTCCTTGTTCATCAGTCTTAACTATGCAAGTCTAACTAGATGGTGGGCTCGAGTCTTCAAAGGCTCTTCTCGATTGGCTATCGCATGGCTACATGTCAGACTTTTTTGACATGCGATCATGTGACCACTTGCCACCTGTCCGTGTGGGTCTTGATTCTTCCCATTGCTCAGCATGGTTAAAGTTTGGATAAAATCAGTGGTCAGTGTAAGTTCACATGGTAAAGTTGCACGGTGTTTATCCCTTGCGCTTTTGCGATAGCCATTAGATTTCATGTCAGCCAGGCCCGGTGTCAGGGATTTAAGATCTATGGTCGGCATGTGATCACATGGAATATTCTCACCCCATGTGATCATGCACCCACCATCCGATTGGATGCCGACGGGTTTGTTGCAAAGGGCCCACTGTCAGATAATGCTGAGGTGGCAGTGTTGTTTTGGATGTGGTGGTTATGTGGCAGTCTAATGGCCTTGTCGCATGATCGCAAGGGCCATTTCCATAGCTTGTGATCATGCGACCAAGCATAAAATGGAGCCCATTTCTTATGGCGGTGAGATTTGTGACTACATAATTGCGCAATTAGGGGCAAACAGTTAAGGAATATGAAGCCCGCGAATTGCATGGTAACCATTTATTTTCAAATTTTTATCTACAATGGCCAAAGGTACCAGAATTTATGGTTTTCTGGCCATTTTTTATTGGTTTGGTGGCGCCAGTGGTTGCCAGGTGGTCCAGAGGCCTGTTACTTGATTGCATGATGACTTTTGTGCCATATGAAGGACTATTTTGTGCTCGAGGTGTGTTTACAGGTGGCCATTTTGACTAGTTTTCATGGTTCTTCCTGGTGTTTTGTACTGATTATCATGATTGTAAGATCTGTTTGAGATATCTTTCTCCAGGTTGCCTGTGTTTCTTGCCCCTACAGTAAATTTTTTGGCTGTCACTAATTGGCTGGGTGGGTGAAGGCTATGCCCTAGCTGTCCGTAGCTTGTTGCAACCTGTTATGGGTTTCCAAGGGAGCTAGTGGTATAAAGTGTCAAAATTTTGACTTGTTGAGGGTTCCATTCTGTTTGGTTCCTATGGGAAGTAGCAAAGCTCTGTCACATTGCATGTAGGCTTAATAGAATTTCTAGAAGTCTTTTGCAGGTTATTGAAGTGGTTTGATCTCTGTCCTTCTTTGATCATGTACATGACTCATCATAATTAATATAACTATTTCATGTTTACAAGTCTCTCCTTGGTGTCATTCATGTGAGTTTTGGATTTTCTGATCCATTGCACAGGGTTGCCTCTACATATGTTCTTGTCTTTAGTTCTTGATCTAGGATCAAGTGAAATTTTCTTTAGAAGGGACATAGATTCATCTTGGTTGTCTACAAAAGGATCTTATAAGTAGTGGATGGGCTGGAATGTTTATATTTATGGCTATGAGTCTTTGACAACAGTTGGTTCATGTTTCATTGTTTGTATGTGAGGTCTACCCAATGGATAATGGCACTGATCAAGGGCTAGTATATTCAGTTGAGTCCAATGTTTGATGGGTTTTGGCTATTTCTTGCATCTCTATATATCAATACCATCACTAGTAATACCCTTCACAAGACCATTTTACCCTGCATAGTAGAGTTGATTTAATGAGTACCTAGTTAGTATTCAGTAATCCTTTGCTATGATCTACTTTATGAATCCAAAAGTATAAGGTGTGTAGTGAGTTTGAATTTTGTCTAGATTAGGTGCACCCGCCTTTGTTTTGCAGAGCCAGAAGCAAAAGAGGGCATATTAAGACCCTATAGTTGGTCCAGTTATCTTGCAGAGCTTTCACACTTGGAACTAACCACTCCTAACATCAGTCTCAAGGCATATTGGCAGCCCTAAGTGGCATAAGCATTTTCAAACACCAACAGTGTGTATGAAGCCACTATTATTGCAACAATCAATATAGTAAGGGAAAATGGAGAATTCAACTTGTGTGAAATCTTGTGCGCATAGTTGATGGATATCATAAGGGAAATCAAGCACGAGAAGACCAAAATATGCAGGTTTGGGTCTTTGATAATCTATATGTTCTTTCACATAGTTGGGAAGGTATCAGACTTAAATTTAGATAAAATTCTACCTACAATGCCTCAAATATCCCTTAAGGCATCAATTGAGAGCACACTAAGAGACTACATGGAGTTAGAGCTGAAAACATTTAGAATAAAGATGCACATGAGAGATAGGATACTTGAAAGCACTGTTGAAAAATACAAGGATAATATCTATTTTATGGTAGAGACTGACAGTACTTGTATGGAGGCTATTGATCCTAGAACTAAGTGGATTCATCTACTTGGCTATGAAGTGGAGAAGCAAGTCTTGGAAGCTTATGCACAAGTTTTACTATCGGCACCCAAGGATCCAAATGAGCCTAGATAGGGAATTATGAAGAAAATACCTGGGAAGTGGATGTAGTCTTAAATAGTGCTGCAACCAAGAGGAAAGCCACCAAAATAACCTCTAAGATATTGAAGATCCATGGTGTGACTCAACCAGACTTGGATAAAGCTAGAGAGGCCAAAATAACTATATATATTGAGAGTGCATCCTCTGTAGAAGCCAAGATAGAGAAAATAGATGATCCTAAGACAAAGAAGATTGAGAAAATTGAGAAAATTGAGAAAATTGAGAAGATTGAGAAAATTGAAGATATGAGTCTTGCACCCATAGTTATAGTTGATGTGGAGTCCACTGAAGCATCTCCTAAGGTACCTAAGAGGAAGAAGCAAACTACCACAAGTCACCCTTCAACTAGAGCCACAAGAAGTAGAGGCAAAAATACACAACCATCTCTTGAGGTAGGATTCCTACCAAGTCTTCAAGTGTTAAGGACTAGAGTGGTAGAGGAAGGAAGGCTAGATCAGATAGCTAAGTCCTATGACAAATATCATGAAATTGACAAGTCTGAGATCCATGAGATGATGATCAAACATATGATCAAGTTTAAGAAGATAGTTTTAGAACTGAAGACAGTCATCCCAGATAAAGTTTGGGAGATATTGGATACTTTAAAAAGACAAGCCAATGAAGAAGACTTTAGAATCAGGGAAAAGACATTGGATGACAATATTCCAGTATGCTCAATTGATGAAAAGACCTTGTTGTTGAATCTGGTGAAGCCACACCTGAGGACAAAAATGAGAACTCTTCACATAATGAACAAGGACTATGAGCTCATAACAAAGGAGATAGAACAAGCCTTTGAGAAGGTGTTTCTAGAAAAATGCATGAAACCACCATCTACACCCATAAGCCAAGAACCTATTGAGCAAGAGAAAGTAGCTGAGGTCACAAATGTACAAATGATAGGTCCCCAGGACTCAGGGCCCTTAGTAATAGTGCCCATAGTTCAAATAAATTCTACACCCATAACCACAACTCAAAAGGATGACACAATAATGATTAGCAATGTAGAGATATCAATGGTGGCCACTGGCAAAGACTTGGATAGATTTGAGGAGGCCTTTGTGAGTACACATGGGTTAAAATACTATGCAGCGATAACTCACCTAAGCAGTAAGAAGTGCTAATTGAGGATATAACAGGAAGAGAAGAGGAGAAAGAAGAAGAAGAGGAAAAAGAAGATGAAGAGAAGAAAGAAAAAGAACCTACTATTGAAATAAATACAAAGATAGAAATGATGGACAACACACCTATCACTCCTATGCCATCAACATCATTGTTGTCAAGTTTGACCCATGATACTACAATCTTGGATTCATTGGGAGAAGAAGACTTGATTAAGATTAGTGTCTTAGAAATGGAGAAGGCCAAAGAAAAACAAGTAATGAGAAATCCTCTATTTGTTGAGCCAATAGACATATTAAATAATATACTACCAACAAAGAGCAAGGTACAAAAAGTACATTCAGTGGAGGATGTCAGCAACATCCTAACAAGCTTTAAGGAAAACTTCTCATACCTGGAAAAATCAATGGCTAAGGTAGAAGAAGAGAAGTATCTTAAGAAGAGATTGGATGAGCTAACTGTAAACTTTACAATTGACCTCAATTCCTTAAAGATTGGTCAAGCTTCACTGAAAGAATTTGCAACCAAAGGAATGAAACTCATAGTATACTGCATGAACCAAGACAAGTTGACTGCAGATCTCTATAATAAAATATAGGAGGAAAAGGCTATGATAGAGAAAGTAAGGAATTTAGTAGAAGATCCCACTATAGATGTAAACATGTGTAACAATGTATACCAGGGAAAAGTGGACAAAATAGAGAAGACAGAAAAAGAAATGTCCAAGATAAGGGCAAGACAATCACAGCTGAGAAATGCTCTTGCGCCTTCACTAGATGTCTTGAATCAGAACATCAAGGAGATCGATGCCACTATGGTGACATATGATCAAGGTCCATGTATAGAACTAGAGAATATGGAAAAGTTAACATATGCTTTGTACGCCCATCTCCAAACAATATACACACTGAAGAAATTTTGGCAGAATGAGATTGCTAATTTGAAGATAGCATATCAGGATGTTTTCACTTTGTAAGTACTTGTGAATACATTTTTTTTATCACCTTTGTCATTAATGTCAAAGGGGGAGTATAATATGTAGAAGGAAGAATATGGAGAATTGTATATGATGTAAAGGAGTATAGTATATAGTAGAAAGGGAGATATAAGTTAGACTATATATCAGTAAGATTTTGGATAAGGATATAGTTAGTAACTTCACCATATTCCTTTGTTGCCATTAATGACAAAGGGGGAGATTATTGGCAAGTTGACTATACTGAAGTATATGACTATATTTAGTGTTTTCATTATGTAAACAAAGTCATGTGAAGTTTTGGAGTTATCACATATTGAATAAGATCATAAATATGGCTAAGTATGGAAAACTGGATAGAGAGTAGAGCACCAAGTGATCAGAGCATCAACGCATGTGTGTATGAAAGAGTTATGACATGCACCCTTGAAGCTAAGACTCTAAGTATCTTTTTATCCTAAGTCTAAGAGTGCATGATGATATGAGTCAGCATGAGGAAGTTACAGTCAGATGAAGTGACATAGATAGTGAGCGACAGAATAGAACAAAGCATAAGGCCAACTGTTTGTATTTTGGTTAGCACTTGTAATAATGATTTGCAAAGGCTATGCACCTATTGTATTTAGGTCATAGAAATTCTATTATGATTGTATGTAAACATGCTTGAGCCAATTCATTTGGTAGCACTGTATGTAATAGGTTAAAGGGCTGACCTACTTAATTATTTTGTAAGCGCATATAAATATAACATGTGCCTTGGTAATTAAGGATGTGATAACAAAGGGATTCAAAAAGAACAGAGTAGAAGTGTACAAAGAGAAGTCAGTATATTTTAGAGTGTTACAAGATGTTAGAACATCAACACATCAAATGAACTGATCTGATAAGGAGTGTCATAGTAATAGTTCACCTTGTAGATATAGTGTGTATCTGATATCCAGATGGTTGTAGCCTTCACCATTTGAGTAGTGAGCTCTAGGACAATGTGTCCCCACCCCTAATAGGGTTATTGTAAAAGAATCCTAATAGGGTCTAACCTTTGACCAGGTGACATTACTAAAAGCATTGTAAAGTACAACTCCTAACATGGTTACAAGATCTTCTAACAGGGATCATAAAACACTAGTGCAGTTCTTAGTGGGTGTCAATTTCCACCAGGGTTTTTACCTATTTGGGTTTCACCATAATCATATCTTGTGTCATGTGTTATGAATGTTTATCTTACTTGCATTAATGTTCATTTCAATATCTAAGCAATTGAGTTGAGTTTCAAGATTGAATAAAAATTAATTAAGTATAGAATACTAATTCACCCCCCCCCCTTAGTGTTCACATTCCGAACACTTCTTCACCACATTTGTAACAAGTACCTCCAAACCAAGATTTCTCTTCTCTTTTTCCACTATTTTTATTCTTAGAGTAACCAATATAGCTACCTCTAGAGTAGTTGCCTCTTCTACCAGAAGGTTAATCTTTCCATCCTTTCTCTTATACTGCATTGTCAGATCTGCTACTTTCTCTATAAGATCTACCTATACTTCTTTGAAATTTACCACCTCTTCGTCTGTCTATTTTCATGTCTCTTTGTCAATCGGTCTTTTGCCTTCAAATAAAATTGGTATACTTCTTCCATACTATCTATTTTAACATAACTAATCTCATCTTGAATCGACGTCCTTAGACCATTCAGGTATCTAGCCACCATCTCAACTTCATCATCCACATGTCTAGATCTTTTATCTAATATATAAAATTCCTCAGTATATTATTTCACAGTCATGTCCTTTTGTCTCAGAGTTTTCATCTTTCTCATCAAACTAGCTTGGTAATCATATGGAAGGAACTTATTCTTCATCTTTCCAAGGATCTTCATCCATGTCTTGATCTTTTATTTTCCTCTCTTCTATCTCTCAATTTGCAAATGATCCCACCAAAGAGATGCATGACCTTTCAACTTTGTGACTACAATCTTAACTTTTTTATTGTCAGGAGTACCTTAATACTCAAAGTATTTATCCATCTCAGAGATCCAATCCAAAATTTTATCAATCTCAAATCTTCCATCATAACAAGAAACTTCAACTGTAGGTCTAGAGTTAGCCTTAGAAAAAATTCTCAAGATTCTTTCCTCATCCTATTTAGCTTTAGGTTCAGGATTAGGTGCTACTTCTTCTTCATTACTAACATCTTCAAGATGTGCACCTCTTCTTTGGGTTGTCTCTATAGCTTCAAGCCTAGTTGCAATCTGCCTCAACATATCCATGACAGGATTATCATTTCCTCTACCTTGAACCATCTTGACAATCAAGTTCCAGCAAGATCATAACCTTTAGCAAGTTATAGGTCAAATCTCAGATCTTGCACCCTAAAACCAATCCAATAAGGTTCTCCATGATTCAATCCACAAGAAATAACTCACTCTGATACCACCTGATGTAGGGGTAGGGAAGGTGAAGGTAGAATCAAGGGGAATTGACTCTACTTAAACCCATAAACAAGCCATACTCAGAGTTACACATGGAAGCAATATATAAATCACATACAAAAGTATAAACATAATGGATATAAGGCAAGGCAACTAGCAACCACATTAGCACAATTATCATAAAATCATCAACATGTCTGGCTGTGAGGCCTTTTGGGTTTTAGCCTTATACAAGGAATTATGAAAATAATATCACAACTCACATCATAACTCTTTTACAATCTTCACATTTTATGCTATGCTAGTCTACTACTACTTCCCCTTCCTCCTAAATCAACCCAAGCTCCAAATATATAGCTAGAAAAGCCACAAGTTGGCCAATCAGGCATTTAATTATATTATAGGTCCACTTAGGGAGAGAAACCAAAAACTAAGAAACAAGTAACAAAACATGATTTGAAGTTACATTTAGGTGCACACGTGATCCAAGAACATATCATGAACTTTGCAAGATCCAATTTCCTCATAAGGAACCGTGCAAGGCTAAACACTCCACGTTTCATGTGAAACTAGTGGAAAATTGATACCCGAGGAAAATGGCAATAACTTCTAGATCCACATGAATTAGGACATGTGTTCTTAAGAGAATGCTCAAGATTAGGTCTTAAAAACTGCATTAACTTCGTAAGGCAAGAAACCAACATCAGCAATGGCTACAAAACAAACATTAGACAAGTGCAAGAAAATAGGAAATATTTTTGGTGATGCAAGATTTCTCAAGACCCAAGATGCTCCTGCATTAGATACTGTGAAGATGTTTCTTTCATTTTGGTTCAACATTTTCCTTAGTGTGCACTAATATGGGTGTGATGAACAGAGCATGTCTCTATTTTAAACGATATGAAAAATAATCTCAAAGGTGATGTTGTCTCATAGTTTTTGTAATTGTGGTGATTGTTGTGACATAGAGAAACAAGGTGGATTTGGTCACTATGTAGCAGTCTACAGTGGCCAATTTTGTACAAAATTCTATATGGGCCTTTATACCACATTTTTGGTATGGGGGATAAATGTATTATTAATGTGTTATGGTGCATATTGTTAAGTTCCTAAAAGGCATGATGCTTTTGGAAAGATTTATTGTGTGTAGGACAACTTGGTGGCAGACAGTCTGTGATGAATGAGAGGAATATTTTGTAGGATTGTGTGCATGGTTAGTAGGAGTGAATCATAAATTGACACATGGAAGATGACAATGAGTGAAGGCAGTTAAACAATGATCAAATTTGACAAATTTCATGATCCTGTGAAAGAATTTGTAAGCAAGATAATGACCACAGTGTCATGACAAGATGACATGTGTCTAGATAGGGATGATGTAAAAGATGAGGTAGCCAATGACATGATAGTCACATCAAAATTAATGGTTCCATGTGGCATTTAACTCTAGGAAAAATGGTGGATCTTTTTGGTGTTCAAAATGATGCTTATGCTCTTAGGCTACCAATATACCCTCAGATAGATTTTAGGAATGGTTAGCTTCAAAATGTATAGGGATCTTAGCATAATTGGACCAACTATAGGGACAAGACTGCCCTCTTCTACTTTAGGCTCTACAAAACCAAGGCAGGTGCACCAAACCTAGTGAAAATTATACTTCACACACCAAAGACTCGGTCTAAACAATAGATTGAATAGTAAGAAAGTGCTAAATGCTAACCTCACATTCATTGACTCTCCATTACTATAGGGTAGAACATTACAACCAAAGACTTAAAGTTTAGGGATGGTTCTTAATTTATATGTTTGAATCAAAACAACCTCAATCAATATATGTTAATAAAGAAATACTCATCTAGGCCAGTGCTTCATCCATTGGGCAAGATCTCTTAGACAAACTATACACACACACCAGAGTATATCTAAGATTCAAAGCCATAAAAACATTTACAATTTCCTTTACTGCTTATAGAAAATCCTTACATAGACAAGAGATAAATCTATGTCCCATCTAGAGCATTATTTCATCTAATCTTGGATTAGAACTCAAGAATGTAGACGCATACATAAATTAATATGCAATGAACTAGAAAGTTCAAAATCTATCTGCATTGACACAAAGGAGAGAGAAGAATCATGTATCTGCATTAAGTATGAAGAATCCTCAAGTGTGTACAATTAGTCCAAGCAAACCATGCTTGCAAATTATAGCTTAGACCTGCAACTTTCTTTCTACTATCAACAAATACTAAAATAGATCATTATAATTTAGACTAAGAAGAGGACTCACAACCAAAAGATTTGAATACCTAACTCCCAATAATCTCGAATGATCATAAAAATTCCCTTTATACCAGGGTAACAATACAAGCATAATGATCATTCCCAATTCAAAAATTCAAAACCACCTAACACCACTAAGGAGTTAACACAGACATGACAGGGACCAAGCCATAGTTAATAAGCTCAAATAGTCCAATTTCAATAGCTATCTAGCCCTATACCGGTCCCAAGTACAAAATCATCACAAAACCCTAAGAAATCCAGCCAAAATGACCCCTGCAGCACATCTTGAGTACTGCTTCATTTACTTTCCCATGGCAAGACACTCCTCTGCAACTACCCATGGAAACCTAGACCACACTGCAACAGTTGACAACCATTTCCACCCACTCTAGTTGCTCAAAAATTGAATTCTGGTACTTTTTGTTATTGTAAACCCTCAGCAAAAATTTGAATTTGAATATAAACGGTTACTTTATGGTGCCTACAGTAGATTGGTAGTCAACATTTAAAATAAGATCAACTTTAAGTCGCAACTGTTAGATCCCTCCCTTTCGCGGTCTTTTATGATCTTAACTCAACTACCATCCTGGGTTTACCCTCTAGCGAATAGGTGAGAAAGGAAATTCTATTCATAGAATAAAAACCTTAACTCATCTTTAACCCCAAGAACTGGTGACTGAAGGGAAACAAACTTACCCCGGTCACATTTGGTGAACTGGTGATAAAGGTTTTCACCAGTTCGCAGAACACTTTTTACTTCCGCCAAATGATTTATTGATTACATGACCCTATTCACTGAATCGCCAAGACTTTTAGAACATCACCATTTTATCATGTGAATGAGCAAACCCATTTGAAAATTTATCAGGCCACTAAACATTTTGTTAGGACTGCTATACCCTTAGACCAAAACTTGGGCCCGCTTACAAGAGAATCGACGGTCGTCTCATCTTCGCATGTGTCACAAAAGACCCTTCAGATTATACACTGACCATTAGATTGAGAATCTCCTCCCATCCCTGACAACCATCTAACAGGAAACAAAATCAATGGTCATCGCAAGATCTTAAGCCTCTGACAAAACCCATAAGATTATACGATGTTCGTCGATTCACTAACAGGATCAGGACCCACTGACACATCCAAAAACTAGGTCCCATTGATAGGACTCCACCTCATACTACATGGACCAATAAAAAACCTCCAAATCAACATACCTGACAAGTGGATCTGCATGAGAAAAAGGCTATGTCATCAGGAAAGATCAATGATTAGCGTAAGATCTCAAGCTTCTGACACATCCTATGAGAACCTACACCAACCATCGAATGGAGATGGTGTTAGAGACCAGGCCCAAAAAACACTAAGGTTGAAACATAGGAAAAATTAAATGCTGAGACTTAGGCTTTCTGGAAAAAAATAGGCGCTGAAGGCTTTAGGAAATATTAAATTTGTCGGGGGTAGAAACTTAGGAAAAGATAAAGGGGACCCCGCCAGACATAAAAACCTAACCACGCAACATGAAAATAAGACTTTTAAAAGGCACATGCGGATATAATGTTTTAAGTCACCCCAAAAAGTAACATGAAATTAGAATAAGGCCAAGGTATAACAAAGGGTATTTTCACCAATGGCTAGTTTTTTGAAAATTTGCAAGGGTTTCAAGGCCAGAGACACAAAAATGACTGCAGAGACCAAAATAAAAAGGGGGGAACCATGAAAATTTTACAGAGTGCTAACAGTGGCTCATACTAGGGGATGCATTTCTCCTATAGGCATAGCAAGGATTTAGAATCACTGGGAGAGCAAACCAACTCAAAATTTCAACCTAAAAACAAAACATAGACAAACTAAAAATAGGGGAAAACCTAAACTACTGTTCATGGAAAAGATACTTCAGGAGAAGTATAACTTTAGGAACTGTCCATGAACAGGAAATTCCAAAGTACCACCAGTTAAGTCCTTTAAAACAAAAGAATATGTCCCCCATTTGTTTTCAATAAGATAAGGGCCCAACCAAATTGGATCAAATTTTCCATGTTTCCCCTTATCTTCCAACCTTGCATTCCACATCAGGACCAGGTCATCGATCTCAAAACTCCTTTGAGTAGCCTTCTTATCAAATAAATTCTTACACTACTTCTGTAATGTCTCATTTCTTTCATGTGCATCCCTCCTTACCTCCTCCAATTGGATTAATTCATCCATTCTCACTCTCATCTCATCATTCAAATCTTCATCATATGCTTGAACAAACCTATACATCTGTAATAAGTTATTCTGAGGCAATCTAGCACTTATTCCATAAACTAGGTCAAATGGGGCACAACCTATGGCTTTCTTTACAGTTACTCTGTCAGCCCACAATGCCCACCACAATTTTGAGTCCCAAGATTTCTTATTTCTATCCAACACCCTCTTGATAATTTTAATAAGACTTTTATTACTGGACTCAGCCTAGCCATTTCCTTGTGGATGGTATGGGGAACAAAATGAAATGTGTATCCCATATTGCTAACAAAAATCACTAAAATCCTATGATCTAAAACACATTGCATTATCAACCACAATTGTCTCTGAGCAACCAAATCTAGTGAGGATATTCTACATCACAAAATCAGTCACAACCTTGCTAGTGGCCTTTCTAGTAGGGATAGCTTCAACCCACTTGGTAAAATAGTCTATTGCCACCAGTATGTAGGAATGTCCACCACTAGACTTGTTTGGAATTTCACCAATGAAATCCATACCCCACTTCTGGAAAGGAGCCTGAACTACAACAAGTCTAAGTGGAAAATTTCCATTGAATTTCAACTTCCCAGCAAATCTCTGACATGCATCACATTTTCTCACAAATTGATGTGTATCTTTAAAAATTGGAGGCCACCAAAATCTAGACCTAATGATCTTGTGGGCTGTGGTCTTTGCCATGTAATTTGCTCCACACACACCTTGGTGCATTTCTTTTAACATGGATTCAGACCTCTCATGGTCTATGCATTTTAGCAATACTCCTTCATTGCTTCTTCACCATAACTTACCATGTATAATGGCATACCTTGCAAATTGCAACTTGACAGTTCTTCTTCTATTTTCATCCATCTCAAGGGGAAGGACTATTTTTTGCAAGTAACCAATGACATCACTGTACCAATCACAACAATCCATATCACAAATATATGGCCTTTGTTCTTCTTATAACACATTTATATGATTTGTAATTAAATTGCTTTGTGCCATCAATTTTGCAAGACCTAAGCCTCTTACCAACTTTGTGATCTAGATATCAATATTAAATTCTTGGATCTTGTTGATCCATCTACATCTCCTCCCCAAGACTTCTTGTTGCATGATTATATCTTTAACAATAGCACCATGAACATAAGCAACTACCTTAGCTCCCACAAGATAACACCTGAAAGCCTTGACTACTTTGACTAAGGCATAAGCCTATTTTTTAGTGATGTAATATTTCAATTCTACTACCTGTAAAGACTTGCTAAAAAATTATATAGGTTGTTCGTATCCCTCTAAATTCTTCTAGAATAAAAATGCTGCAACTATATGATAAGAAGCAAAAGAAAATATCGGCATGGGCTTACCATAATCAAGTGTCCTTAAAATAGGGGCATCTTTGATGGCCCTTTTGATACTTCTAAAAGATTCATCTGCTTCTTCATTCCACTTAATCTTTGCCTCCTTTTTCAACATCCTAGAGATAGGGATACTAATATCTGCAAAATTTGTAACAAATCTCCTTAGGAAATTTACCTGCCTAAAGAAAGACTATATTCCTTTAACATTTCTAGGTGGTGAAAGTTTATCTATAGCCATAACCCTTTCAGGGTCAATTCTCACTCCATCCTTGGACACAATATGTCCTAAGAGCTTTCCTTCCACAACACCAAAAGAACACTTCTTTGGGTTCAAAGAGATCCCATACTCCAAGGCCCTAATAAAAATTTTCTCAAGATGTTCACAATGTTGACTTTCCTTATCTGAATATGTTGTGAGATCATCCTGATACACCACTAGAAATTTGTTTATAAAGTCTGCAAAGGCTACATCCATAGCTCTCTGAAAAGTAGCTCTTGCATTTGTCAGACCAAAGGGCATTCTAACATAGACATATGTTCCCCAAGGGGTAGTGAATGCAGTCTTAAATTGTTTTGATTCCTTGACCATGACTTGATTATATCCAGAGAAACCATCCATCATGGACATTAACTCCGATCCAGTAACCTTCTACAACATATTCTCCATATTAGGCAAACCATAATTGTCCTTCAAAGAATTCACATTCAAATTCCTAAAATCAACACATAACCTAATGTCACCATTCTTCTTCTTAACTGGAACCAAATTTGACACCCAAGTAGAATGTCTGATAGGCTTAATAATGCTAGCATCCATCATCTTTTTAAATTCATCTTGCATTTTTGGTGCCAAAGTAGGGTTCACAGGCCTTAATTTCTGCCTAAAAGGTTTAGTGCCTTCCTTCAATGTTATTTCATGTTGGAATAAATCTTCTTTATAGGCCTTCAAATCATCAAGACCATGCAAAGACATGTCTGAATCTTTTGAGAAGATCAATCAGATTATTACTAGTTCTTTGGGATAAACATTTACCTATGTAAACATTTTTGGGAATTTGACTTGTCCCTAAATTTATTTCCTCTAAATAATTTATCTTATCAACAAATTTAGGAAAACAAGTCCTTTCTTTATCATCAAATGCCCTCTCAAGAGCAACCAGTCCCCTTGGGATCCTATTTGATTTTAATTTCAAAACTTCCTTCCCAAGAACATTTTCTTTTCCATTTCTGATGTCAACAAAAGTGCTGAAATCCATCTCCTAACCATCAAAGTGAAACTCACACTGCAAAAACCTTAATATGTCCTAATCATCAGAAAATATTTGCCAATTTTCAATATTATCTGGGATAGAAGGCCGAGACTTGCACTCAATCCTAGATATCCTTGCAAAGGTAATATCCTCTGGCCTTAATGTTATGTTTGCTAGTAAGTCAGCCATCCTATTTTGGCTTCTATCCACCCAATCAATACCAAAGGCACTAAAACCTTCAATTTCATCCCAAACAACATTTCTATATTGTTTCAGCCTTTGATTCTTTGATGCATACTTTGATCTAATCTGAGAAACTATTAACTCAGAGTCACCAATCACCCTAAGATGTTTCATCTCATGTTTTGATGCTTGTCTCAAACCAATTAGTAGGGCCTCATATTCAGCAACATTATTTGTGCAAGGGAACAAGAGAGTGAAAGAAAACTTAAAAGTCTTACCACTTGGGGATATCAATAACACTTCTACTCCAGCACCTTCCTTTGAACTTTCTCCATCAAAATATAGGGTCCATAATACATTACCTTCTACCATGTTACTCTTATCATCAGCTAGAAGGATAGGCTTAACCTTCTCTTGCATCTCTCTCTCCTGAACTTGGAAAGAACCAATGTTAGTGTCCGCAAAACAATTCACATTGTCCTCTTCATCCTCCTCAATCATATGTGGAGTTCTAGCTTCCCTTGAAACTTTCACACTTTCACCTTCAATGTTAAAAGTGGCAAAAGACAAGTCACATTGAATACTTCCTCCCATAGAAGCACTCCATCTTCTAGATAATAGAATTCCATATTGAGGAGGAATATCAACTACTAGAACACTCATAGTTAGTTGTTTGTCAGGAAATGCTACTAATTTATAAGGCAAAGCCTTAATGGTACCAATAACTAGTACTTCTCTTGAATCCATAGCTTGGCATCTCCCATGAGGTGTATCAACCTTTAGTCCTAGTGACTTCATGATCTCTGTAGGCATGACAGTGTTTGATGCTCCAGAATCAATCATGCAATTCTTCAATAATTTTCCATGTATCATAAGGGCAAGAAAAAAGGATCAACTATCCCTGATGCAGTATTTACAATGTTTGCATCCAAATACCTTTGAGGAATCTCAGAGACAATTTCTTCATTTTTACTGTCAGGTGTGTCATCTAAAGTAGCCACATGCTTGTCACCTTTATTCATTTCTTGGACCTTTATGGAAGAGGCACCATTTACCCAATCCAAGGCCTTGACCTTGTGCTCTTCTATTCTCATCATTTCTAACAATGGAACCTTGACAGTTATTTGTGAAAGCAATTTAGTCATATCAATGGGAACATAAGAATGGTTGCCCATATCTTCCTTAATCTCAGAGATACCCTTATCCTCTTTTTGGACAATCAAGTCAGAGTTACTCTTTTGTACAAATTCATCTTCCTTTTGACATATGGGGACAGCTACTTTTGATGTCCTTACTTTACCCTTAGGTATTGTAGTAGGCCCACTCTTCCTTTTTATTTTAACCTGACTGACAACACCAGCACCCTTTTCCTTTTCTCATGTTGTTGTGTGTTCCTTTTAGAATTCTTGATAAACATGCTACCTGGTTTACCACTTGTGCCTCCAACTGTCCTGCTTCTCAAATTGTAATTACTCCTAGCTTGAGTGACCATGTCTGCAGTGATTTGTGCAATTTCCTCATCAAAGGGTCTCCTTAAGGAAACATGTTCCTCACACCTCACTGCACCACATCCAACATCATCAAATTCTTCCTCTTCATCATCAGTAGAGTCAACCTCAGCCCATGCATGTGAATAAGTCATTCCACAACCACTCCTATCATATTGCTCATCTTGTTCTTGGTTATCAGGTAAATTCAAAGCAATAACACAATGCTCTGGACTATGAGGAGACTGAAAAATAGTACACCATGGGATATCATCATTCAAGTTAACTGAATTTCTTTGCAAAGGATCAAGAATCCTATCATTAGGCCTATCCCTTTTAACTAGAAAAATGGGCTTGCCGTCCTTCCACTGAATATTATATGGGTAATTCTGCATTCTTGGTTGCCTGCTAAAATTACTTGAAGCTTGTCTATCATTTGTTGCAACCTTATTGTTTCTTTTTTCATCAGGCTTTAGACTCTCTAAAGCACTTAGAATCTTCTTTAGATTGTCCTCCTCCTTAGGCTTAAAATTAGTAGACCGTCCCATTTCTTTCTTGTTTTGCACTTGAGGCCTATAATCCTCTCTTCTCCCTAATTTTCCTGATATTCTTCTATTACTTTCTATGTTGATAGCCAACTTGTAAGCCTCCCCAAGATTTCTAGGGTTCTTATCCCTTAAGAGGCAACCCATCTTTGCATCAAAGGCATTCAAGTATGTCACAAGACATACCCTATCATCTAACCTGATAACTTGCAAGAGCCTATGCATAGCCTTTTGGAACCTTATATTAAATTCAAGGACCTCTTTATTCTGATTTTTTTTTATGTTATTGAATTCATTCAAAATAAAACCCTCATTTGTTTTATCTCCATAATGCTCTTTCAAAAAATTCTTAAATTCATTCCAAGATCCTATACTAGCATGGGGCAATCCTCTAAACCAATCCCAAGCATCCTCGGTCAGAGATTGTACAAATAAATTCATTACAACATCATCAGGCTCAACATTATAATCATCTATTACATCCATAAAATTTTTTAGATGTTCTTCACATGTAATGACATTGTTTCTAGTAAACTTAGGGATTTTATTTCTAATTTCATTGGGAATAACATTAGGATAACCAGGAATACCAAAAAAAAAAAGTTGTTTGTACCTTTCATGAACAGGAATTCCATGTGGCAGATCCATTCCTTGAGATGTAGATGTCCTTGTGTTTGAACCATTAGGAATTTTAGAAGCACCTTGAAAGCCATTTGTTTGAGCTGCAAGGTTACCATGATTTCCACCTTGCCCCAAGAAAGAAGCAACAACATTTGAAGGCCTTGAGGTATGCTTGAGAAAATCAATCTTCTTCCTCATTTCTACAGTAGTAGCCTCCAACTCTGCCTTCTCTAGTTCTTTAGCCTGCATTTCTTTCTCTTTTCTAGCCCTCTCAAGGTTTGCATCTAATCTCAACCCTTGATCTAATGGGTTTTCCACATGAATCTGTTCACTAATCTGCACTCCAATAGTTTTTTGTTTTCCCTTATCTCTAGGCCTAGTTATCTCATTTTTTTATACACAATAGGTTGTTCCTCTACTCTTTTAGGCTCTGGGACATAATTAATTGCCTCCAAATCTAACAACTACCTCTTTAGCTGATCAACCCTTATCATTTCTTGTCTTACTCTATCCTCTTTTTCCTTTTCTCTTTGTTGCCTGATAGAAAATTGTTCTTGGAATATCTTCTTTCCAATTCATAGACCTCCTCAAATATCTCTTCTGATTCAGGGAGAGTAGTCTCAGACTCATCATCTCGCACTTGAAATTCATCCTCATACTGGTTCAATCCCAAATCAATAGCCTCTTCATATTCTAAAATATTTTCTTCTTGACTAGGCTTGGTTTGAGTTTCTTGTCTTGTATCCTTTTTATTTCTCCAAGTATGAGAAAGATTTCTTTTCTTCTTTCCTCCCCTTGTCTGACTAGGCCTGGAAGTGCTTGGAATACCTTCTTCCATTATGTTTTTAGGATGTTCATTCCTCCGGGACCTAGTACCTCTATAACTCATTTGATAAAATAAATCTACTGACTAGCACTATTGCAGAGATGTTTGAGTCACCACCCAAGTATATTGGGAATCTTACAATACCACTTTAAAAATATCCAAATGAGACTATAAGACAAGGGATAAGAATAACCCTATTTTTCAATGATGACCTACTCGTTACTACAGACTTGTGTAACACTTCACCAATAGAGTCACCATCTTGTTGGTGTTCAAAATGATGCTTATGCTCTTAGGTTGCCAATATACCCTCAAATAGATTTTAGGAATGGTTAGCTCCAAAATGTATAGGGATCTTAGGGTAACTACACCAACTATAGGGACAAGACTGCCTTCTTTTGCTTTAGGCTCTACAAAACCAAGGCGGGTGCACCTAACCCAGTGAAAATTATACTTCACACACCAAAGACTAGGTCTAAACAATATATTGAATAGTAAGAAAGTGCTAAATGCTAACCTCACATTCATTGACTCTCCATTACTATAGGGTAGAACATTACAACCAAAGACTTAAATTTTAGGGAGGGTTCTTAATTTATATGTTTGAATCATAACAACCTTAATCAATATATGTTAATAAAGGAATACTCATCTAGGCCAGTGCCTCATCCATTGGGCAAGATCTCTTAGACAAAATATACACACACACCAGAGTATATCTGAGATTCAAAGCCATAAACACATTTACAATTTCCTTTACTGCTTATAGAAAATCCTTACATAGACAAGAGATAAATCTATGTCCCATCTAGAGCATTATTTCATCTAATCCTAGATTAGAACTCAAGAATGAAGACACATACATAAATTAATATGCAATGAACTAGAAAGTTCAAAATCTATCTGCGTTGACACAAAGGAGAGAGAAGAATCATGTATCTGCATTAAGTATGAAGAATCCTCAAGTGTGTACAATTAGTCCAAGCAAACCATGCTTGCAAATTACAGCTTAGACTTGCAACTTTCTTTCTACTGTCAACAAATACTAAAATAGATCATTACAATTCAGATTGAGAAGAGGACTCACAACCAAAAGATTTGAATACCTAACTCCCAATAATCTTGAATGATCATAAAAATTCCCTTTATACTAGGGTAACAATACAAGCATAATGAACATTCCCAATTCAAAAATTCAAAACCACCTAACACCACTGAGGAGTTAACATAGACATGATAGGGACCAAGCCGCAACCGGTAAGCTCAAATAGTCCAATTTCAATAGCTATCTAGCCCTGTACCGGTCCCAAGTACAAAATCATCACAAAACCCCAAGAAATCTAGCCAAAATGACCCCTGTAGCACATCTTGAGTACTACTTCATTTACTTTCCCATGACAAGACACTCCTCTACAACTACCCATGGCAGCCTGGACCACACTGCAATAGTTGACAACCATTTCCACCCACTCTAGCTGCTCAAAAATTGAATTCTGGTACTTTTTGTCATTGCAAACCCTCTGTAGAAATTTGAATTTGAATATAAATAGTCACTTTATGGCACCTGCAATAGATTCATGGTCAACATTTAAAATTAGATCAACTTTAAGTCACAACCATCATATCTCTCCCTTTCGCGGTCTTTTATGATCTTAACTCAACTGCCACCCTGGGTTTACCCTCTAGTGAACAGGCAACAAAGGAAATTCTTTTCATAGAATAAAAACCTTAACTCATCTTTAACCCCACGAACTGGTGACTGAAGGGAAACAAACTTACCCCGGTCACATTTGGTGAACTAGCAACAAAGGTTTTCACTAGTTCACAGAACACTTTTTACTTCCGCCAAATGATTTAGCGATTACACGACCCTATTCCCTGAATCGCCAAGACTTTTAGAATGTCACCATTTTATCATGTGAATGAGTGAACCCCTTTGAAAATTTATCAAGCCACTAAACATTTTGTCAAGAACACTATACGCTTAGACCAAAACCTGGGCCCGCTTACAAGAGAATCGATGGTCATCTCATCTTCGCATGTGTCAAAAAAGACCCTTTAGATTATACGCCGACTGTTAGATCGAGAATATCCTCCCATCCCTGACAACCATCTGACAGGAAACAAAATCAACGGTTGTCGCAAGATCTTAAGCCTCTGACAAAACCCATAAGATTATACGTCGTTCATCGATTCACTGATAGGATCAGGACCCACTGACACATACGAAAACTAGGTCCCACTAACAGGACTCCACCTCATACTACATGGACCAATAAAAAATCTCCAAATCAACATACCTGGCAAGTGGACCCGCATGAGAAAAAGGCCACATCATCAAGAAAGATGAATGATTGGCATAAGATTTCAAGCTTCTGACACATCCTATGAGAACTTATGCCAACCGTCGGATGGAGATGGTGTCAGAGACCGGGTCCAAAAAACACTAAGGCTGAAACATAGGAAAAATTAAACACTGACACTTAGGCTTTCGGGAAAAAAATAGGTGCTTAAGGCTTTAGGAAATATTAAATTTGCCAGGGGTAGAAACTTAGGAGAAGATAAAGGGGACCCCGCTAGACATAAAAACCTAGCCACATGACATGAAAAGAATACTTTTAAAAGGCACATGTGGATATAAGGTTTTAAGTCACCCCAAAAAGTAACATGAAATTAGAACAGGGCCAGGGTATAGCAAAGGGTATTTTCACCAACGGCTAGTTTTTTGAAAATTTGCAAGGGTTTCAAGGCCAGAGACACAAAAATGACTGTAGAGACCAAAATAAAAAGGGGGGAACCATGAAAATTTTATAGAGTTCTAACATATCTAAGATGGTACGTGGCATTATCCTGTGATCCTGTAATCAAAATGATGAAGAAAGAGAAACAACGTGGGATCATGAGATTACAACATGTGGTAGGTTAGCTAGTGTGGATTGGTGATGGGTCTTGTATGATGTGGAAACAAGTTGGCACTAAGGTGGTACAAGGTGTACAAGTAGACTAGTTAGAGGGAACCACAATGTGTATGTGGTAAATGGAATGTGGGCCTAATAGTGACAACTGATACAATCTTGTGATCTTGTGATCAAGATGACAAGGAAAGGAATGAATCATAGGAATGCATGATTGTAACATGTGGCAGGGCCAACTAGTGAGAGGATGAAGTTATGGAGTTGGGGTGGTAGACATATGGACCTACACACCAATCAGGAGCTTCCATGTGGAAGTCAAGGGTGGTTGACCAGGGTTGATTAGGCTAAAAATGAGAAATAATTTGAAATTTGAAGAGGTTAAGGTTGCACATATCCAAATCAAATAAAGTGACTAAATGAAATATCAGGGAGTATTGTGTAATATGATTTTTTAAATTCATGAAAAAATAAGAAAAAATAAAGTAAGGTGGTGTTTTTTAAAATAGGGCAAATATTTTTCACGTAGAGGCAAGAAATAACAAAGAGGGAGAAGAGAAGTTCCTATAGGTGTTCTATTTTACATAGTTGCAAGATATTTTGGTGGATAAAGGTGGGACAAATACAATTATAGAGAGAGATGAGAGAGATGGTTTTCAAGATCTTGGAAAGAGATTGAAGATTGACAACTGGAAGCATCAGACCAAATCTAGGATTCTTCTCTCTTCTATTTATTATCTTCTTCTCTCTTGTCTTAGGGTTCCAACTTCGTGGTTTAGAGAGACCATTCTTTGGATTCTAATATTTTGTGAGTGGTTCCAATAGAAATTTCTTGTGGGTAGGAGAAACACTGTAAATCTTCCATAGAGAAATTCTATGAATCTTGGTTAAATCCTTTTGCTAGTTTTTGGTGTTTTATGTTGTATTTATTTTATATGAAAGAGGTAGCATATATATTTCAGTAAAATATAATGTTGGTACAGATCTCTCCCATGTATGACTCAATTAAGTTTTAAATTGAATAAAATAAAGATTTATCTCATTTAGTGTCTTGTTGTGAGATATGTGGCTTTCTTTTCATGATTTAATTCAAAGAATTGATTAAAATGTTTGATATAAGTTGCTGATTTATTGGGCTCGTGAAGGGATTTTGGTAAGTAGGCTGGGTTGGGATTACTATTAAAGAATATTGTAAGGAAGTTTTCTGAGATCTTACACTATTCATGAAACTCTTTTGTATGATGTTTTACTTCTAATGACTCCAATACCCAATGGGATGAGGCACTGGTCTCAACTAGTTGTGGGATTTACATGTGTGTGTTTTTTCGTGTACAGGTGATCCTTGCCACAAAATTTGATTAAATCAGAGAATATCTTTATATTTTTGTATGTTGTTATGAAGTTGATGAAATTTATCTCACACTCTACTTTAAGTTGTAGATCAATGAATGTCTAGCTCACATTTAATATCTCCTTAAATTTTTGATGATCTCTTTATGAGACGTATCTTCTCAGTATTAATGTCAATTGTAAGTTTAATGTTTTGTTTAGGGCACTAAAGGTATACCCACCTTAGTTTTATAGATCATAAAGTGCAAAAGGATTTGTTAGATCTCTATTAGATAGTCCAAGTCTATGATATTTTTTATTATTGGAGCTAGCTTCTCCATAATAAATTGAGTGATCAACTTGGTCACTATTTTTTAGTGTGAACCCTTTTAGGAACCAACAAAATGGTGACTCTCATAGGGAAGAGGGATTGAAAGGGTTTTGTTCATCTATGTTAGATTCTCTATTTATAACTTGTTATTTGTAGTAGAATTTACAGTGATCTTGCTCTATGTTTTGCTAAATTTGTCCCAGGCTATGTGCTATATAGAGTCATGTATTGAAATGTTCCTACTCCTTGTCAAGTGAGTGAATTATCATAAATGTTTCATGAGAATTTTTTTTCATCTTTCAATGTAAGTCTTCCTAGATTTTTCCATGTTTAAAAATTATTTCATATCATCTCACTTGTTGTGAGTGGTGACTCTAAGATCTCTACACCAGTTGCATTATTTTAAAAGAAATGAAGGACTTGAAGTAGAGAGAAAGAAGATTTGAATTCTCATTCTGAAGCACCTACTCAAGGAGGGAATATATATGAGGTCATTTTGTTGGATGTGGTGTTTTTGTTGTGATGTTTCAGGTTTTAAAAAAAGTATGAGTTGAAAAGAAGTTTCAGCTATGCAAAATACTTGTCCTCTAGAAAGAGGTGGTGAATCTACAAGAGAATTCAGTCAAGGTCTAAAGAGAGATTTATATCTACCAAGTTTTTCATTCAATAAGATTATTTGTAGCCACAACACTCCCAAGTATTTTGATTTTCATGAGAAAATGTTTTCCATGAAAATCTTGTTGTAAAGGATATGCTTCCCTATTAAGTAATGTAAACACTAAGTGAGGGAATGGTAGTTAAAGTTTACATACTTGTGAGTTTTTTTCATCTTATGTATTATAAGTGTTGAAGTATGTTTGAGTTGTGATGACATAGAGAAATGGTTTTTATACTACAAGTTGTAAAATAATATTGTATAGATGGGTATGGTTTGAAAGTATATGAGTTCAAAAATTATGCAACTCATGTCAGATTCTTGTATTTATTTCTCTATGGAAAGATATATGCCATTTTGTTTTGATGGAATTAGAGGCTTCCCAAATTATTTTCCTACCAAGGTTAGGAAATATTTACCAAGGTTTAGTCAAAAGAAGTTTGAATTAGCAAGTAAGCATTTTTAGGGGTTTTTTGATTTAATGGGTGATTTTGAGATTAGCGAGGAGGATATTTTCATGAAACTTTTTATTTAGAATTTGAAGAAAGATGTCAGGGATTGGTTTTTTTTTTGCCAACATGTTTTATATCTTCATGGGAAGAGTTAACTTCATATTTCATGGAATAGTTTGGTGAAGGAAGTATTTTCATATTTCACACCATGTGATGGAATAGTTTCTTGTTCCGTGTCAGAGGCTACATGTGATACTAATCAGTAGTCCTATATTTTTGAAAAGTGTCATGTAGCTTGCATGAAAAATATGAGGAAGTTTATGCATTTGATAATGATCATGCAAGTATTCAGAGTGATGATGATGTTGTTTCAATCTTGTATGAATCATCCCCATGTAGTTACTTTGCTAAATAAGAAGATGAGAGATATGACAGTGAGCCTTCATGTCATGAGGATTACAATGATGAACATTATTCTTGTTCATTTTCATTTTTTCTTCTTTAGATGGAGATTATTGTGGTAGTGATGTAGACTATGGTTTTATTAAAAATACTAATGCACTATTTGATGAAGATGATGATATAGATTAGATAGTCTTTTTCCACAATGTTTATGAAGGAAATTTTCATTTGGTTTCTAACCCATTGTATGAAGGAATCATTAAGGAACCAAGTGTCTTATTGGCTGAAACCATTGTATGAAGGTGAGGAATTGGATGAAGTGAAATTAGAGGTTTCAACTTCTTTTCAGTTGGATAAGAATGTGGTAATGCAAGATGATAATTTTATATTGTACGTTGATGCATTACTTGATGAATCTTGCATTTCCAATCCACCTAACGATGAAGTGAATGATGTTCCATACTTGTTGGAGTATGATTGTGATGTGAGGTGTGATTTGAAGAACATAGAAGATTGCAAATATAAAAGTACCTTTCATCCCATATATGTGAATGTATATGGGCAATGAGTATGCAATCATGTTTTTATGTTGTTGGTCACATATGTGGATAAAAAGAAGACTTTTGATAGGGGTAAATATTGGTGTTCCATTTTGGTGGCCAGGGGATGCCAATTGGAAGCTTAGTCTAATTTTCAATTCAAAGAATAAGCTTGTGGAAAATGTATGTATTACAAGTAGTAGTTTCCTTTACACCAAAATATTGACCTATTAATGCCCGATACAACCACTAGACTTATAGAAGACACAGGAGGTGGTTAAGCCATGTCACAAATCCTAAGGGAAGCACTGATCATTTTTCCAACAATCCCCCCCTCAGCATTACCTGATGGTATTTGAACCTTTGACCAAGCTTTGATACCAATTTTTACAAGTAGTAGTTGTCATTGCACCAAAAGATTGACCTATTAATGCTTGATACAACCACTAAACTTATAGAACACACAAAAGATGATTAAACCATGTCATGAATCCTGAGGGGAGTGCTAATCATTTTTCCAATAGTATGGTCTTCTCTCCCATATATTCTAAGACCTTCCTATGCCTGCAAGATCCATGCATCCCTAGATGGAGCCTCTATTGGTACTCCCAATTCCTTGAGATTACCATTGTTGAAAATAATGAAGTCATTTGCATGTGAGTTGAGATGCCCTATTTTGGTAATCAAGAATTCAAGTAACTATTGAGTTTCATGATTTATAAGGAGAAAGGAATGTTCCCCACATTTATTTGATCCCTTTTGATCATTCCCAATCCCTAGTTTATAGATTGAAGTGGTTTGGTAAAGTGTCAATTCTAGCTAGCTTACAATCTATATTTCTACCCAAGTATAAAACAAGTTGAACATGCATACTTTGTAGTCTAATATTTTAAGCCCTACCAAGTGTCATTATAAAATAACTTGTGCATGAACTCACTATGTATAAAATACCATATCATTAATTTTTATGACCCCCATAGTCAGTTTTGACCCATTCTACATATGCCTAGTTGAAGGGGTTTTAAGTAAATTTGCACTTTGTACTAAATCATAAATTTTAAGTTGTTTACTTTGAGGTCTCTCATCCTAGGACATATAATTGATGAGTGAAAAATGCATGTACCATTGTATTTTAGACATGACAAATATTCCTCATGTGCAGTTTCAAGGATTAATTACTTCATTTTCTTGTATTGCCAATGCCATTCCATTTGTATTTTTTTATGATACCTTGGTTGTTAAATGCAAAAATTACTAAGTGGTCAACTTTGCAAGTTTATAAAATTGGATCGAATTCTTTTCATGAATCCTAGATTGCATCCATGTTTTCTCCACTTGAGTAGAAACCAATGTCCCAAGTTGCAGGTCATGAAGTGACCATATGATAAGTTGTAGATCATTTGAAATTAGTGAACTTAAAGCTAGTTTGAACTGATTGTGAGAAACCCTCAAGAAAATGCAGCTGGACAAAGTGAAGATGTTCCTTTCATTCCAAGTCAACATTTTCCTCATGGGTGCGCTAATATGGGTGTGATGAACACTGTAAGTCTCTTTTTTAAATGATATGCAAATTAATCTCAAAGGTGTTGTTGTCTCATGGGTTTTGTAATCATAATGTTTGTTGTGACTTAGAGAAACAAGGTGGATTTGATGACCATCCAGCATGTAGTCTACAATGCCCATTTTTGTGCAAAATTCCATGTGGGCCTTTATCTCACATATGTGTTATGGGGGATAAATGTGTTATTTATATGTGTTAGTGCACATATTGTTAAGTGCCTAAAATGCAGAAAGATTTTTGAAAGATTGATCATGTGTAGAGGCAACTTGGTGGTGGAAAACTAACAATGAATGAGAGGAATATTTTATGGGCCTGTGTGTGTGGTCAGTAAGAGTGAGTCAGAACTTGACACATACCATAGGATAGTGAGTGAAGGAAATTAAATAATGATCAAATCTGACATCTTCCATGATCTCATGAAAGAAATTGCAAGGAAGTTCATGACTTCGGGATTGTGAGATGTAGACATGTGTCCAAGGTAAGATGATGTAGATAATGAGGTAGCTAGTGATGTGGAAGTGACAATGAAATAGATGCTTCCATGTGGGATATAGGTCAAGACAAGGTGGTGGATCTGAGATGCCACATGGTGTCACTATGTGATCCCATGATCAAAATCATGAAGAAAGAGAAACAATGTAAGATCATGAGATTGTGATGTGTGGAAGATTAGCTAGTATGGATCGGTGATGGGTCCCATTTGATATGCTCAAAGGTTGGAAATGAGGTGGTGCAATGTGTACAAGTAGACAAGTCAAAGGGCACCATGTGGTGTGTGTGATAAATGGAATGTGGGCCTAATGGTGATAGTTGGTACAATCTCATGATCCCATGATCAGGACGATGAGGAAAGGAAAGAGGCACGAGATCATGAGATTGTGATACATGGTAGGGCCAACTAGTGAGATGATAAATTGATGGAGTTAGGATCACATATGGATGGAATCACAGACCAATCAAAAATTTATATTTGGTAGTCAGGGGTGGTTGACCAAGGTTGACTGGGCTAGAAATGAGAAAGAATTTGAAATTCAAAGAATCTAAGGTTTCACATCTCCAAATGAAATAAAGTGATTAAATAAAATATCAGGGGGTAATATGTAATATGATTTTGTAAAGTCACAAGAAAATAAGATAAAATAAAGTAAGGTGGTTATTTTTAAAAATAGGAAAATATGTTACACATATGGGCAGGAAATAATAGAGAGGGAGAAGAGAAATTGCTATAGGTGTTTTATTTTATGTAGATGTAGGATAATTTGGTAGAGAAAGGTGAGAAAAATACAGTTGTAGATAGATGAGAGAGATGGTTTTCAACAATTTAGAAGGAGATTGAAGATTGACAACTAGCAGCATCAGATCAAATCTGAGATTTTTCTCTCTTCTATTTATTATCTTCTTCTCTCTTGTCTTAGGGTTCCAACTTCTTGATTTGGAGAGACTATTCTTTGGGTTCCAATATTTTATGAGTGGTTCCAATGGAAAATTCTTATGGTTAGGAGAATCATTATAAATCTTCCCTAGAGCAGTTATATGAATCTGGGTTAAATCCTTTTGTTGGTTTTTGGTGTTTTAGGTTGTATTTATGTTATATGATAGAGGTAGCATAGATTTTTTAATAAAATATAATTCTAGTATATAAAACAAAGATTTTTCCTATTTAGTGTCTTTTTGTGATATATGTGGCTTTATTTTCATGCTTTAATTTAAAGAATTAATTAAAATTCTTGCTAGAAGTTTTAGATTGTTAGGCTTGTGTAGGGATTTTGGTAAGTAGGTTGGGTTGGGATTGCTATTAGAGAATATTGTCAGGAAATCTTCTTATATCTTGGGTTGTTGATGAAACTTTGTTGTATGATGTTGTACATCTGATGACTCCAATGCCCAATGGGATGAGACACTGATCTGTTAGAAAGTAAAGTCCACCAACATAGCTGAGAGGGGGGGATTGAATTAGTTATCAGATAAACACAACTTTTATCACCATTAACAGATTTAAACTATGTAATCAATATAATAAACAACCATAGAAAGATAAACATAAACAACAACACAATAACATGAGATATGTTAACTATGGAACCTCTTGATCAGAGAGTAAACCCTGATGGGAATGATGCCCACAAAAGATGCACTAATATGAAAATTCCTTGTGAGAGGATGGACTCTATTAGGAGACTTATGAAATACATTCAATACATGTGAGTCCTTTTCAGGAGAGTTTGAATCCCTGTTAAAATATTATAACCCAGTTACGAGTTAAGGAAGATAGAAGGACCCATTATCCAAACAACTTCAAGGGAAAGATCACTAAACACACTATCCAACTGATCTATGTATTATCCAAATAGAATAATACCAATAAATACTGATCTCAACAACTTATCTTTGCTCCTTTGTCTATGCCAAACCGCACCAATTGCTTCACCAAATCATCTCAATATCAGATCTCTGTAATTCGCATATCCTCTTACAACATATATTACTCAATTTCATAATTCTTATCTCTATTTCTTACATTATGATAAGGGAAAAAAATCCTTCCTTTATACCAAACTCAAATAATTACAAATGAGTTGGCCAACAAGGCTTAACCAATTACAAAACATAAACCTTCACACGTTACATAATATTTCACAATTACATAAAACTATCATCTTCAAAACAAAATAATTCTTCACACATATGACCTCTGACCATGTTGTCTCATCTATGTCACCATCAAAATGTCTTCATCAACTATGTAACTTTGCATGCCCAGATTCTATCCTGATTAGGAGATATCATCCAATTACCACAAGCTACTTCTCAAGAACACTGTCTGAATACTGCTTCCACTAAATTACACATAACTATCATGAATAATTTAATTTTCATATGGGCTCTTGACCATGATCTTAGGACTCAATGTAGAATAAATTCTCAACTTTTCATAGCTTGATCTTAAATAATCCACATGCACTAATTCAAACACTATCTCCTTCTCTGGTAATCTCTAGTAGATCATTGTGTTGACATCAATGAAAATCACATCTATCAATGCAACATACAACTACTACAGAATGACTCCGAATACTCCCCCATAGGACATATTCAATATTCATTCCTAACAATCTCCCCCAATTGCATTGATGGAAACATAGATGAAAAAATATTCAAGTTCCATGAATACCAAACTACAACACTACTACTCTGAAGTATTTTCAAAACCTCTTCATCAATCAAATCAATTAATCTTCATCAATCAAATATTATAGGTTTTTCATTTTATATTACTTCATCTCCTCCAACAGATGTTTTTCATGTATCCTTCTCCCTCTTTTATTTCATTTTTTTTTCTTTTCAATAGATGATTTTTTCATGTATCTTTCTCCCCCATTGACATCAATGACAAATGAAAGAATCAAAATGTCAATCTAAAACCTCAATGTCAAAAGACTCTTTTTATAAAATACATTCACAAGAGTCCTTCATGACTTAGCTCAAAATACACATACTCCACCATAGAGGACGTACCAACATCCAGTCTAGAAAATATAGAGATCATATACCACTAGACTGATGCAATAATATGCATCACTTCTCAAAAGTAGGCTGGGGCATAACCTCAAGCATACCTCTCAAATACTCAAATGTATCTTTGGTTAAGGGCTTTGTAAATATATTTGCAATCTTCTCTTTTGTACTTATATACTCAAGTCTGACTTCTTTCTCGGCAACTTTCTCTCTTACAACATGATACTTTATTTCTATATGCTTTGTTTTAGAATGCAATACAAGATTCTTTGACATACTTACTATACTTGTGTTATCACAGTGTATAACAACAGGCTCATCAAATTTAATTCCAATATCCTTCAACATTTGTTTCATCCATATTATTTGATTACAATTGTTTTCTTCTGCTACATATTTTGCTTCTGCTATGCTCTGTGAAATACAATTCTATTTCTTGATTAGACAAGAAACCAATCTTCCTCCAAGGAAAAATGCTCCACCACTTGTACTCTTTTTGTCATCAACACTGCCTCCCCAATCTACATCTGTATATTCACATAGGGTAAAGTCATCATATTTTTCATACCATAACCCATAGTCAATTGTGCCTTTCAAATATCTAAATATTCTTTTTACTATTGCACAATGTGACTCTTTAGGATCAGCTTGAAATCTTGCAACAATTCCAACTGCATGTGATATATCTAGTCTTGTATGAGTTAAATAATGCAATCGTCGAATCATAGATTTGTACTTCTTTTGTTCAACTACAAGAGTTTCATTTGTGCTAGATAATTTATGAATAGTTACCATAGGTGTGCCAATCGGATTACAATTTTCCATTCCAAATATCTTCAATAAGTCATTCAAATACTTTATTTGACATAAGAAAATACCATCACTATTTTGTGCCATTTGTAATCCTAAAAACTATTTCATCTAATTAATCATGCTCATTTCAAATTCAGTCTTCATTTCATCTGCAAATTTATCACCCTTCATCTTCTCCACCAAAGATTATATCATCAACAAAGATAACTACAATCAATGAACCATTCTCGATCTCTTTTAGGTATAAATTACTATTTGTTGTGCCTTTAGCAATTCCTAATTTTATCAAATATTTATCTAATCTTGCATACCATGTTTTAGGTACTTATTTCAGTCCATATAAAGCTTTGTTCAATTTGCATACCATATTTCCTTCATGAGTCAAGGGAAAACCTTCAGGCTACTCAATGTAGACTTCTTCTTCTAATTCTCCATTCAAAAATGTTGACTTCACATCCATCCGATATAATTTGAATTTCTTATAAGCTGCATAAGACAAAAACATTCTTACCACTTCAATTCTTGCAATAGGTGCAAAAGTCTCTTCATAATCAATTCCTTCTTGATGTGAGTAACCTTTACATACAAATATTTCTTTGTTCCTTACAACTTCTCCTTGTCCATTCATCTTGTTCCTAAATACCCATTTAGTTCCTATAACATTTTTATCTTTAGGTCTAGGGAAAAACTCCCAAGTCTTGTTCTTTTCAATTTGATCTAGTTCTTCCTTCATTTCTTTAATCCAATTTTCATCTTTACAAGCTTCATTAGTAGATTTAGGTTCAATATGAGAAATCAAACATAGTTCTTCTTGTACCTTATTCTTTGTCAGAACTCCTTTTTCTATGCTTCCAATAATCTGATTAGCAGGGTGATTTCTTGCTAGATTCCTATTAGGTGTCATTGTCTCAGTTCTTGCTTCAACTCCATGTTCTACTCTAGGTTCTTCTCTTATCTCCTCAATATGACTCTCATTTTGCAAATCACTATCAGTTTCATAAAACAATTCAACATTTTCTTGATCAATTCTAGGATGGACTTCTTCATCAAATCCATAATCAAACATTCTTTCCTAAATTTTGAACTTTTCATCAACTTTAACATTTGCGCACTCAATAATAGTCTTACTTATTTTATTAAAACATCTATAAGCTTTTCTTTTCAATAAATAACCAATAAGTATACCTTCATCACTTCTGGGATCAAACTTACCAATATCATCATCTCTTTTAATATAACACTTACTTCCAAAAATTATGAAATACTTAACTGATGGCGCATGTCCAAACCATAATTCATAAGGTGTCTTTTCTATGTTTTCTCTGATTTGTAATCTGTTCATTATATATACTAATGTATTCACTACTCTCTAGAATGTCTTAGCCAAATCATTCTCAAATAACATAGCTCTTTCTACTTCAGTTATTGATATATCCCTTCTTTCTGCAATACCATTTTTTTTAGGTGTTCTAGGGGCTAAAAGCTGTCTCTTAGTACCATTCACTTCAAAAAAGGTATTAAATTCCTTTGAAGTAAATTCTCCACCTCTATCAGACCTTAAACATTTAATCTTCATTCCAAATTCATTCTCAATTTTTTTCTTAATCAATTTAAACTCATCAAATGCTTCAGATTTTTCTTTAAGAAATACAACATGATTCTTATAAAATCATCAACAAGAATCATAAAATACCTTTCACCATAGAATCCTCTAGTCGTTATGGGACTGCTCAAATATGTATGAACAATTTCCAAATTCTTTACTGATGTGAACTTATCAATAGGAAATGAACTCTTCTGCTTAGCCATCACACATTCTTTGCAAATCATGTTAGTAGGTTTCATAATCTTAGGCAAATCTCTTACTCCAAATGTAATACTTACTTTCACAATGTTATCAAAGTTTATATGTCAAAACCTTCTGTGCCATAACCAACTATCATCAATTTTAGTAATCAAACATATAATCTCAATAGTATTCAACTGAAATACATTACCTCTGGTTCTTGATCTAGTTCCAATCAAATTACCATCCTTATTCTTGATCACACAAGTTTTCTCAGTAAACCAAACTTGATATCCTTTATCAACTAACTATCCAACACTCAAAATATTATGTTTTAATCCATCCACAAAATAAACATCATCGGTGTTAGTCTTTCCATCAAGAGTGATAGATCATATTCCTTTTATCAAACAAGGTGCATTGTTTCCAACTCTAACAACTCCTCCATCATAGTTGTTAAATTTTATAAATTTCTTCATATCTCCAATCATATGATGTGAACAACCATTGTCTATGATCCAATCAGTTTTCTTTTCTACTTGGGAAACTAAAACTTTTTCTCCTCTAACTTTAGTTTGAGAAATTTCTTCTTTTATTGCTACAAATCTTATATCATCATTCTCATTATCACTTTCACTTAATAATTTTTCAATACTAGCTTCAAGTTCTTCATCATTAGCATAGTAACACTCTTTAGATCTTCTAGGTTTAAACTTTTTCTCATACTTCTTTACTCTCTTAGGACATTTAGATGCAAAATGACCATATTCTTGACAAGTCCAACATTTAAAGATTTTCTTACCTTCAGGTTCTCTTTTCACAAGCAAGGTGATTCCTTCCTCAATATTTATATCTTCTTCAGTCTTTGATATATTGAAAATAGCATAATCTCAACTGACACTAATACTTCTTGACAAAGTAGGGCAGACACTAAGTGCACTGAATGTTGTCTCAATTCTAGGTAGATCTCCTATGTGTCTCAACCCTATCTATGCTACTTCTAATCTTCTCGGAAGAGTTTCTCTGGTAAAATTATCAGTACAAGGTATAACTTGTTCAATCATTTGTGATGTATGCTTAAATATAGGGGTCAGTGTCTTTAAGATCTTCCATATCACTTTATCCTCAGTCTTGTTTCCTTCACAAGCTTTGATACCTACAAAAATCTTTGATATCCTACCAATATAACTTCTAACAGATTCATCTTCCATCATTTTATATCTTCAAATGAACATATCCAATTCTGTAATCTAACTCCTTTTGCATGTACATCAGCTTCAAAAGTATATTGTAAAGCTAATGAAATTTCATCAGATTTCCTTAGAATCTTTACCTGATTGTATTCATTTTCTGGAAGTGCTAACAAAAGTGCTTCTCTGGCAAGTATGTTACACATGAACATATCTCTCTCTATATAATTACATTCTTCAATTTTGTCTTCTTCAATGATAGTCTTCTCTTTCTTTGTGATCCACCAGTATCCTGGTCCTAAACATAAAAAATGTGTCTTCATCTTTGATGCAGGAGCATCCTAGGTGTAATAGCAATCTTGAATCACCCAAAAATATTTCTATTTTCTTTTCAATAAGGGCTATCTTGTGTAGATCTGCTATTTATGGAAACTTACTATTTTTAGTAAGCTGGTCATATGATCTTAGAATGTTTTGATTTCACAGTTGGAGGTTCATCTTAGTCATTTAAACCTACCAGTTGAGTTTCATTGCCACATCATCAGTATTGGTGAAGTTATTGAGGTTTTTCGGTATGAAATCTTTCAGGTCAATTGTGAAGGCCTTAGAGGCTCAGGATCGTGATCAACCCCCAGCTGACTAGTGCTAGCGTGTGTCAAGCACTATAGATCTCGTCATGGCATTTCCAAAAAGTGGATACAATAGAAAAATGGAGTTACAGTTAAAAAGTTATGGCCTCCGAAAGTTGTGTTACCTAAAATCATATTTTGTATTTCTTTTGAGCCGACCCTATTGTAATAATTATGAAAAATAAATAATTCTTTGTTTAGTTGGCCTAAAGGGCTAAATTTCTGGAACCTTCTCAGGCGGTGGAAATTGTCTATATAAGAAAGGTCTGTAGTGTTGTCTTAGGCAGTTTGGGATAGTTCTGGATAGTAGATCTGGGTATTGATTTGAGACTTTTTTCCATAGAATATTGTAAGGGAATGCCCATGTGGATTTGCATATTGTAATTCTGAAAGTTTGTAATTCCACATTTGTGGAGATAATAAGAAGCCAATTTTCTTTTCTTGCATATTGTTGTTGTATCTCTATTTATGTTATGTCTTTGTGGTATTAAGGGGAGCACCCTTCACCAAGTGGTATCAGAGTAGGAGTTCCTGAGTGTGTAAACAGATCACTGATTATGAGGCAGTTTGCACTAGGACCATGGGTTAGGATTTCTGTGTAAATAGATCACTGATTGTGAGGTAGTTTGCACCAGGACCATGGTTAGGGTTTCAGCGAGAAGCGCAAAAATGCCTCCATGAAGGGAATGTGGTGGAAGAGCTGGTGTTGTAACACCTAAGGTTAGGGAACTGTAGAGACAAGTGCGAGTATTGCAAGAGGAGATTCACAGAGGAATGAATCTTAATGTCAGAGATGAAAGCGAGGATGAAGCTGAAGAAGAAGATCAAGAAGGAGAAGTCAAAGTTTTGAATCAAGAGGAAGAAATGCTTTTCTGGGCCATTTCCAAGATCAAGAAAAGACCTAAGATCAAGGTTCCTACATTTTCAGGAAATCTTAACCCAGAGGAATTGATCAACTAGATCAATGAATGTGAAGAATATTTTGAGTATGAAGATATTGAGGATCCTAATAGGGTCAAGTTTGCGAAGGCCAGACTGAAAGGTCATGCGAAGATCTAGTGGCAAGAGATTCAATTGGACCGAAATAGAAGAGGGAAAAATAAAATCACAAGATTAGATCAGATGGTGGATAAATTGAAGTGACAGTCCATTCCTATTGATTATGAGCTTGACCAACTGAAAAAAATGCAAAGTTTGAAGCAAGCAGGAAGATCTGTTGAGGAGTATACAAAGGAGTTCTATCGAATCCTCATTAGAATAGGACATGCGTAAGCTAATAAGGAGAAAGTTGCTTGTAAACTTAACGGGTTGAGACCGAACATTCAAGAGGAGTTGAAACTAGTTCGAATGAACAGTATTGAAGAGGCATACCAATTTTCCCTAAAAGTAGAGGAAAAGTTGAACAAGAAGTTTGAGAGCAGACAAAGCGGAAGAGGTCGTGATGGAAGATTTGGTGGATGATCATATGGAGATCGAAATGAAGATCTAGAAAAGTAGGATGAGGCCAGTAACAGTCAAAATCAGAGAGGAGATAATTTCAATCATTTCCAAGATCAGAACAATAGAGATCAGAGAGGAAGAGGAAGAGGACAAGGTTCAGGAAGAGGAGGCTTCCATGGAACATGTTTTCACTATGGAGAAGAAGGTCATAGGGCATTTGAATGTCCTCAATGCCAAGGATGGATGGATAGAAGGAATGAAGGCTAGGCTAGAGTTGCATATGTAGATGAAGATGCTAGATCATCACATTCTAAAGATGCTGAAAGAGGAGAAACACTGATTGACAGAAGAGTCCTGTTGAGTGGTGAAAATGAACCTGAGCAAAGGAGTCTATTTCACACTAGATGCAAGTGTGAGGGTAAATGTTGTGATGTGATTATTAATAGTGGAAGCATTGACAATTTGGTGTCAGAAGAGATGGTGACAAAGTTGAAGCTCAAAAGACATAAGCATCCACATCCATATCAGGTTGCTTGGGTGCAGGATGACCACAAGGTCATGGTCAGTGAACAGTGCCTAGTAAAGTTCAAGATCGGCGGGTACCAAGATGAGGTACTATGTGATATCATATCTATGGATGCATGTCACATGTTGTTGGATAGACTGTGGTAGTTTGATAGATGTGTTGTACATGATGATCGTGAGAATACCTTTTCATTGACAAAGGATGGAGTGCGACATAAGCTAAAACCATTAAAGAAAATAGAAGAAAAGGTATGTGGTAATGCAACAATAAATTTTCTTGATAGAGAAAATTTCTCAGATGGTATGAGGCATGACCATATGTGTTTTACCTTAATTCCAAAGGCTGGGAAAAAGGAAGTAGAAGATGTACCTATAGAAGTTGTAGAATTAATGAATGAGTTTCAATATATTGTATCTAATAATGTACCTGATGGATTACCACAGGTAAGAAAGATCAGTCATTAGATGGATTTGATTTCAAGAGCCAGTTTTCCAAACAAGGTAGCACACAGAATGACACTAGCAGAAAGTGAAGAGCTGAAGACAAATCTAAAGTTTAGTTCATCACATCATCCACAGATTGTATTTGGAAGTAGTCCTAGAAATGCATCTGAGTTGAGAAAGATAAATAAAGGAGAAATAAGTAGTGCTGAAGCTGAGGATTTTGTAGAACACTTGAAGAAAATCTATGAGGAGGTGAGGAAGCATATTACCAAGATGAATGTGTAGTACAAGGCTAAGGAAGATGAGAAAAGGAGGCATAAGGAATTTTAGGTTGGAGATGAAGTCATGGTTGATGTATGGAAGGAGCGATTTCTAGGTGGTACATATAATAAGTTGAAAATGAAGAAGTTTGGGCCATGTAAGATACCGAAGAAGCATGATTCAGGACATGCATATGAGGTTGAGTTGCCTACTGAGCTAAATATTTCACCAGTATTTAATGTTTGAGATCTGATAGAGTATCATGAAGGAGGTGTTGAAGATGAGGTTACAGCAGCACAGTAGAGTATTCCAGTAACCAATTCAGATAACAAGGAGATTGAAGACATACTAGATAATCATGTTGGCAGAAGCATAAGGAACAAGACATATGAAGAGTATTTAGTCAAATGGAAAGGATGACCTATTGAAGATTCATCATGGCTAGCAAAGGAGGAGGTTAACCGTCTTGGTTTTCCTCTGCACACTTGAGTCGTGACAGGGTCACTTCTCAAATTACTCAGGTGTCTGATGCAGGAGCATCCTGGGTGTAAGAGCAATCTTTGATCACCCAAAAATATTTTTGTTTTCTTTTCAATAAGGGCTATCTTGTGCAGAGTTGCTATTTATGGAAACTTACTATTTTTAGTAATTTGGTCATATGATCTTAGAATGTTTTGATTTCACAATTGGAGGTTCATCTTAGTCATTTCAGCCTACTAGTTGAGTTTCATTGCCACATCATCAGTATTGGTGAAGTTATTGAGGTTTTTGGGTATGAAATCTTTCAGGTCAATTTTGAAGGCCTTAGAGGCTCCGGATCACGATCGACCCCCAACTAACTAGTGCTAGCGCTTGTCAAGCATTGTAGATCTCGTCATGGCATTTTCGAAAAGTGGTTACAATAGAAAAATGGAGTTACAGTTAAAAAGTTATGGCCTCAGAAAGTTGGGTTAACTAAAATCATATTTTGTATTTCTTTTGAGCCGACCCTATTGTAATAATTGTGAAAAATAAATAATTCTTTGTTTAGTCAGCCTAAAGGGCTAAATTTTTGGAACCTTCTCGGGCAGTGAAAATTGCCTATATAAGAAAGGTTTGTAGTGTTGTCTTAGGCAGTTCGGGGTAGTTCTGGATAGTAGATCTAGGTATTGATTCGAGGCTTTGTTCTACTAAATATTGTAAGGGAATGCCCATGTGGCTTTGCATATTGTAATTCTGAAAGTTTGTAATTCCACATTTGTGGAGATAATAAGAAGCCAATTTTGTTTTCTTGCATATTGTTGTTGTTTCTCTATTTATGCTATGTGTTTGTGGTATTAAGGGGAGCACCCTTCATCAAGTGGTATCAAAGAAGGAGTTCCTAAGTGTGTAAACAGATCACCGATTGTGAGGTAGTTTGCACCAGGACTGTGGGTTAGGGTTTCTATGTAAATAGATCACCGATTGTGAGGCAGTTTGCACCAGGACCGTGGTTACGATTTCAGTGAGAAGTGCAAAAATGCCTCCACGAAGGGAATGTGGTGGAAGAGCTGGTATTGTAACACCTAAGGTTAGGGAACTACAGAGACAAGTGCGAGCATGGCAAGAGGAGATTCACAGAGGAATGAATCTTAATGTCAGAGATGAAAGTGAGGATGAAGCTGAAGAAGAAGATCAAGAAGGAGAAGTCGAAGTTTTGAATCAAGAGGAAGAAAGGCTTTTCCAGGCCATTTTCAAGATCAGGAAAAGACCTAAGATCGAGGTTCCTACATTTTCAGGAAATCTTAACCCAAAGGAATTGATCGACTAGATCAATGAATGTGAAGAATATTTTGAGTATGAAGATATTGAGGATCTTGATCGGGTCAAGTTTGTGAAGGCTAGACTGAAAGGTCATGTGAAGATCTGGTGGCAAGAGATTCAACTGGAGTGAAATAGAAGAGGGAAAGATAAAATCACAAGATGGGATCGGATGGTGGATAAATTGAAGTGACAGTTCATTCCTGTTGATTATGAGCTTGACCTACTGAGAAAAATGCAAAGTTTGAAGCAAGCAGGAAGATCTGTTTAAGAGTATACAGAGGAGTTCTATCAAATCCTCATCAGAAGAGGACATGAAAAAGCTAATAAGGAGAAAGTTGTCTGTTACCTTAATGGGTTGAGACTGAACATTCAAGCAGAGTTGAATCTAGTTCGAATGAACAATATTGAAGAGGCATACCAGTTTTCCCTAAAAGTAGACAAAAAGTTGAACAAGAAGTTTGAGAGCAGACAAAACGGAAGAGGTTGTGATGGAAGATTTGGTGGACGATCATATGGAGATCGAAATGAAGATCTAAAAAAGAAAGATGAGGCTAGTAATAGTTAGAATCAGAGAGGAAATAATTCCAATCATTTCCAAGATCAGAACAATAGAGATCAGAGAGGAAGAGGAAGAGGACAAGGTTTAGGAAGAGGAGGCTTCCATGGAACATGTTTTCACTATGGAGAAGAAGGTCATAGGGCATTTGAATGTCCTCAATGCCAAGGATGGACAGATAGGAGGAATGAAGGCCAGGCTAGAGTTGCATATGTAGATGAAGATTCTAGATCATCACATTCTAAAGATACTAAAAGAGGAGAAACACTAATCAACAGAAGAGTCCTGTTGAGTGGTGAAAATGAACCTGAGCAAAGGAGTCTATTTCACACTAGATGCAAGTGTGAGGGTAAATGTTGTGATGTGATTATTGATAGTGGAAGCACTGACAATTTGGTGTCAGAAGAGATTGTGAAAAAATTGAAGCTGAAGAGACATAAGCATCCACATCCATATCGGGTTTCTTGTGTGCAGGATGACCACAAGGTCATGGTCAGTGAACAGTGCCTAGTAAAGTTCAAGATCGGCGGGTACCAAGATGAGGTACTATGTGCTATCATATCTATGGATACATGTCACATGTTTTTTGGTAGACCGTGGTAGTTTGATATATGTGTTGTACATGATGATCATGTGAATACCTATTCCTTGACAAAGGATGGAGTGTGACATAAGCTAAAACCATTAAAAGAAACAGAAGAAAAAGTATGTGGTAATGCAACAATAACTTTTGTTGATAGAGGAAATTGCTTAGATGGTATGAGGCATGAGCATATGTGTTTTACCTTAATTCCAAAGGCTGAGAAAGAGGAAGTAGAATGTGTACCTATAAAAGTTGTAGAATTATTGAATGAGTTTCAAGATATTGTATTTGATAATGTACCTGATGGATTACCACCGGTAAGAAAGATCAGTCATCAGATGGATCTGATTCTAGGAGCTAGTTTTCCAAATAAGGTAGCACACAGAATGACACTAGTAGAAAGTGAAGAGTTGAAGATAGATTTAAAGTTTAGTTCATCACATCATCCACAGATTGTATCTGGAAGTAGTCCTAGAAATGCATCTGAGTTGAGAAAGATAAATAAAGGAGAAATAAGTAGTGTTGAAGCTGAGGATTTTATAGAACACTTGAAGAAAATCCATGAGGAGGTGAGGAAACATATTACCAAGATGAATGTGTAGTACAAGGCTAAGGTAGATGAGAAAAGGAGGCATAAGGAATTTTAGATTGGAGATGAAGTCATGGTTCATGTGTGGAAGGAGCGATTTCCAAGTGGTACATATAATAAGTTGAAAATGAAGAAGTTTGGGCCATGTAAGATACTGAAGAAGCATGATTCAGGACATGCATATGAGGTTGAGTTGCCTACTGAGCTGAATATTTCACTAGTATTTAATGTTTCAGATTTGATAGAGTATCATGAAGGAGGTGTTGAAGATGAGGTTACAACAACATAGTGGAGTATTCCAACAATCAATTTAGATAACAAGGAGATTGAAGACATACTGGATAGTCATGTTGGTAGAAGCATAAGGAACAAGACATATGAAGATTATTTAGTCAAATGGAAAAGATGACCTATTGAAGATTCATCATGGCTAGCAAAGGAGGAGGTTAACCGTCTTGGTTTTCCTCTACACACTTGAGTCATGACAGGGTCACTTCTCAAATTACCCAGGTGTTTGATGCAAGAGCATCCTGGGTGTAAGAGCAATCTTGCATCACCCAAAAATATTTTTTTTTTTTTTTCAATAAGGGCTATCTTGTGTAGAGCTGCTACTTATGGAAACTTACTATTTTTAGTAAGTTGGTCATATGATCTCAGAATGTTTTGATTTCACAATTGGAGGTTCATCTCAATCATTTCAGCCTACTAGTTGAGTTTCATTGCCACATCATTAGTATTGGTGAAGTTATTGAGGTTTTTGGGTACGAAATCTTTCAGGTCAATTTTGAAGGCCTTAGAGGCTCTGAATCACGAGCAACCCCTGACTAACTAGCGCTAGCGCTTGTCAAGCGTTGTAGATCTCATCATGGTGTTTTTGAAAAGTGGTTATAATAGAAAAATGGAGTTACAGTTAAAAAGTTATGGCCTCCAGAAGTTGGGTTACATAAAATCATATTTTGTATTTCTTTTGAGTTGACCCTATTGTAATAATTGTGAAAAATAAATAATTCTTTGTTTAGTCAGCCTAAAGGGCTAAATTTATGGAACCTTCTCAGGTGGTGGAAATTGCCTATATAAGAAAGGTCTATAGTGTTGTCTTAGACAGTTCGGGGCAGTTCTGAATAGTAGATCTAGGTATTGATTTGAGGCTTTGTCCTATAAAATATTGTAAGGGAATGCCCATGTGCCTTTGCATATTGTAATTCTGAAAGTTTGTAATTCCACATTTGTGGAGATAATAAGAAGCCAATTTTCTTTTCTTGCATATTGTTGTTGTTTCTCTATTTTTGTTGTGTTTGTGGTATTAAGGGGAGCATCCTTCATCAATCTTTTCTTTCCATCTGTCATAGTTTACTCTATCAAATTTAGGGCTTTCTTTCATGAATTGAGTCACCATAGATCTCCTTAAGTTGTTAAATGTTTCCTTCAAGGACCTGTTTCTCTGATACCAATTGTTAGAAATTGAAGTCTGCCAAGATAACTAAGAGGGGGGGGGGGGTGAATCACTTATCAGATAAATACAACTTTTATCACCATTAATAGATTTTAACCATGTAATCAATATAAGCAACAACCATAGAAAGATAAACATACACATCAACATAATAACACAAGATATGTTAACTAGGGAACCTCTTGATCAGAGATTAAACCCCAGTGGGAATGATGCCCACAAAAGATGCACTAATATGAAAATTCCTTGTGAGAGGATGGACTCTGTTAGGAGCCTTATGAAATGCATTCAATACATGTGAGTCCCTGTTAGGAGACTTTGAATCCCTATTAAAAGATTCTAGCCCGGTTAAGAGCTATGCAAGATAGAAGGACCCACTATCCAAACAGATTCAAGGCCAAGATCACTAAACACGCTATCCAACTGATCATTGTATTATCTAAATAGAATAATACCAATAAATACTGATCTCAACAACTTATCTTTTCTCCTCTGTCTATGCCAAACCACACCAACTACGTCACCTGATCTCAATATCAGATCTCTACAATTCGCATATCCTCTTACAACATATATTTCTCAATTCCCCAATTCTCATTGTTATTCCTTACATTATAATAAATTAAAACAATCCTTCTTTTATAACACACTCAAATAATTACAAATGAGTCGGCCAACAAGGCTTAACCAATTACAAAACATAAACCTTCACACATTACATAATATTTCACAACTACATAAAAACTGTCAGCTTCAAAACAAAATAATTATTCACACTTGCAGCCTCTGACCATGTTGTCTCATCTAGGTCACCACTAAAATTTCTTCATCAACTATGTAACTTTGCATACCCATATTCTATCCTGATTAGGAGATATCATCCTGTTACCACAAGCCACTTCTCAGGAACACTGTCTAAATACTGCTTCCACAAAATTACACATAACTATCATGAATAATTGAATTTTTGTATGCGCTCTTGACCATGATCTCAAGACACAATGTAGAATAAATCCTCAACTTCGCATAGATTGATCTTCAATACTCCACATGCGCTAATTCAAACACTATCTTCTTTTTTGGTAATCTTCAGTAGATCACTGTGTTGACATCAATGACAATCATAGTCATGAATGCAACATACAACTGCTACAGAATGAGTTTGAATACTCTCCCATAGGACATATTTAGTATTCATTCCTAACATGATCTCAGCTAGTTGTGGGATTTACATGTGTGTTGTTGTTCATGTCCAAGTGGTCCTTGCTACAAAATTTTATTAAATCATAGAATATGTTTACATTTGTTCATGTTGTTATGAAGTTGATGAAATTTATCTCACACTCCACTTTAATTTGTAGATCAATGAATGTCTAGCTCACATTTAGTATCTCCTTAAATTTTTTTTGAGCTCTTTGTGAGATGTATCTTGTCATAATTAATGCTACTTGTGAGTCTAATGTTGTATTTTGAGGGCATTAAAGGTGTACCCACCTTATTTTTGTAGAGCCTAAAGTGAAAAGGGATTTGGTAGATCCTTGTTAGTTGGTCCAAGTCTCTAAGATTTTTGATTATTGGAGTTGGCTTCTCCATAAAAAATTGAGTGATCAACTTGGTTTCTATTTTGTTAATGTAAACCTTTTCAGGAGCCAACACCCTTATTAATGACATCTCTCATAGAGATGAGTCATTGAACATTATTTAAAACATTGGTAATGCATATGTGCACTAACATGCCTATCAAATTATCCTAGATCTTTTCCTAATCATCAACAATATCTCAATCCAAGATGATGTTATTCATTTCCTTAATGATATATCAAATAATATTAGACTGATTAGAAATTATATATTGAATGATAAAATCACTTCCTCCTATCATGAAAACTTAATTCAAAATGGCTTTCTTATCTCCTAAGTGGACATGGGTGATGATAATAAATATGTGCATCCTCCCACAAGGATCAAACCTTATCCATTTGCTCATTTATTTGGTGCTTGAAAATATGCTTCTACTACCAATTTTAATGAGGTCTATAATGAAATTCCTTTCACATTAGAGTTTTCAAATAGATACAAACTTGGTTTTGACATGATTTATAATCAAGCATATAGTTGACAAGATCTTGTACAAATAGAAAATGGAATTGAAATCCCTATAGAACCTACATATCAATGTAATAGAGCAGTAATATAATTCCATACTCCTTCCTTAACAATTCCTTCATCAACACCTAACCATGCTCTCCACTAAGAAATAATACATTTATCCAAACCTAATACATTATCTAGAGAGGTATTAATCTTGATGAGACCCCTAAAATATACTCTGGTTCTCCTTCGACCCTTAAAAATTCTACAACTGAAAAATATAATTTCTTGAGCTCATTATTTTGTGTTTGTCATTGTGTGTATGGTAATACTACTTCGAATTGTCATAATTTTAAGAAACATGTTATATAATTTTTTCATAAAGTCTTCGTTCCTATAACATGGTATACTAATCCTTATATGGATTCAATTTCTCATATAATTTCATAGTATTCTTATACACATTATGTTGCTTCTCATTATGTGACACTACTAGATTATATTTTAGAGAATCATTTCAATTCATGGTGGTACAATTTCATGTGAATTCATACATAGGTAGAAACATAATAGCTTAATTATTATAGTATCTATATTGGGAGGAAAGAATATTTTTCAAATTTCTATTCTTTATTAGGATACACATTTCTTTTGTTGAATTGTATATTTTATAAGGATGTCTTTTATTGCATGGAATGTTTTTATCCTTCATGATTATTTTATCTGTTCTTGTGGTTGTGTGTCTTTTCTTAGGACCTATGCCTTTCTCAAAATCATATATCTTTTATAAGAAGCCACTTATTTTTGTTTGTGCAATTCATGATTAATAATACCCTCTCCTAGAAATTGGGATAGTGTTTATTGTTAATATCATTTTTCTTTAGTGTTGAATACGTCATATTTATTTGAAGATATCATATCTTTATAGAGGTTTATATCATTACAAAAATACATATTTCACCCCCTTTAATAGATATTCATCCTTGAAAATGTATCTATTTACACTTGGCTAAAAGTACAAACCTGTGTCACACTTTTATAAAGGAAAAGGTCAACAACATGCAAACTATTCAACTTTATGACACAAAAGTCACATTTGTGTTTAGAATTTGAAGATGATGTAAACTAATGAAATGTGTAAAACTAGATGAAATTTATCTCTATAATTTTTCTAAATTTTTTTGAATAATAATTGATATAGTTTTTTAATTTTTCAAGTCCATTTTTTAATTGGTGAAAAATGCTAAAAATTTGGGGTTTAGTTCTCGTAAAAAAAGTATATGCAATTTAATCTTTTTTCCCTCCGATTTCCAAATATGTTATAGATGACATGTATAGCTAGTGCATTAAAAAAAGATCACTTTCTAATGTATATTTTTCTTGTTATGACTACTCAAAGTCAAACTTATTTGAAATTGATAGTTTTTTTCCCATCAAATTTTCCCTAACAAATGTACATTTTTCAGAAAACAAATTACATATTTTTGAAGAGGACTCTCTCCTCTAGTGTTAAATATAAATTTTAAATTGTTTTTTTATAAGCGACATCTTCTCAAATGTTAAAATACCTACTTATAGTATTTTACAATTATAATATATTATTTGAAATGAAAATACTATGAAATATATGCCCATAATCCTGACTCTGAGCTCTACAAAAGGGTATTTTTTCATTTTTGAAGTAATTTGTGTTTTGATGCAGAAATAAGCTGCAAAACTTCATTGTTTGCTTCTATGGATGCCACATAGGTTGACACATAGATAGTTTCAGCCGCAATCGGTTTGGCCGAACTAGGTTCGGCCGAAATGAGGGTCGACTAATTGTAGACACCTTAGCGACTGAGCAGTTAAAGCCCATATAAAATAAAATAAAAATCAAATGAAAAAAGAGAAAAATAAATTGTGGAGTATATGCAAAATAATTAGTGATTTTTTAATTAAAATCATTTGGTGGAAGTTTTCTAGTCTTTTTTTGTTGGAAAGGGAATTACGAAGGACAAGTTCATCAAGAGGGTATGTTTTTTTTGCAAGATATTTTTATATATTATTTTTTCTTTGTTTTGTATTATTAGATTGTTAGTTAATTGAAATATTATTTTATTTAGTCTTTTAGATTGTTCTATTGGGTATATAGTTCTTGGTATGTAGGTGAATTGAAGTTATCAATTGAATGGGGAATAAAAGGAACAAAACAAGGAAATATGATCTAATAAGAGGTGGAAAATTAAAAGGTCATACAAGACATAATGAAGATCAAGATTTTGAAGTAGAGGAAGAACCTATTGATATTGAAGAAGATGCAATTCAAGTAGGAGAACAAATTGGTAGTTCTCAATGTGGAAACATATCATTTGACATGGAAAATTTGATGGAGATGAATGAAGACACACTTTTTAGTCAAGTTTCATCTGAACACATGGTATCTGAAAGTACAATTAAATTACATTGAAAAAAAATTGGGATGAATATATTTTGAAAATAAAAGAATGTTTGGAACAACACAATTATTTGCAAAGTTATTCAGGAAAAGAGAGATGACTCTTGTTTTGGAGTTATTGGGTGTTGATAACAAGAAAAGCTCAGTGGATAATGTTAATCGAACAATAGCTAAAAATTTTCAAGATGCATTAGCCAACATTTAGAACACAACTCAAGGAGTCGATTTAAGTGTTGCACATAGAGCGTTGATAACTACAATATCTAGTAGGAAGGTGACACTAAGATAACAAGTTTGTGCAATTTCTAATTTAATGCAAGTATCTAGAAGAACTGTTCAAAGATATATCAGGAGGAGAAATATGTTAGATGAAAACATTGAAAGGAATTGGGTAAATATTTGTAGACTTCCTCAAGAAGACAAAATTTTTAAAGATATAAAAAGACAAGTCATTGAATATTGGACTACTTGCTCCCATGTTTTTTCCAATAGAAGAGATACTATACAAATGAAAGATGAAGAGACATGTATGAAATATGAACATCCAAAACATTTTATAAATATAACACAAAGTGAACTATTTCAAGCATTCAAGAAAGAGTTTTTAGATGTGAAAATATGTCAGAGAATGTTTGAGAGGTTGCATCTCATCTTTGTATGCATAAATAAGGTACGAGAAACTTGTTATTTTTGAAATCATGTTGAATCTCATCTATATTTGCAATCATATAAAAAAGCTATGGTAGTACTTAATCCAAATATGGTTATCCCTAGAATTATGACACAATTTGTGAAGTCTATTTTATGCATGATAAATCAAAAGATTCAGATGAGTTCAAAGTATAATGTATAAAAAATACATGTAATAATTATGGAGATTTGCATGAATTTCCACTAAAAATTGAGAATAATGATATTTCAATGACATTTTTGTGGAAGAGATTTGAATATGAGACATACCGAACTAAGACATGAGATGAATCCAAAAAAATTGCATGGAGGAGAGTGAATTGCCCTACCTTAATGACCAGATTTTGTACTATGATATATCCACATATCCAACATTGCCATGGTACACAATGGAAAGCCAAACAATTTCATGATTCCAAAAATTGTTTTCCACCTAGTTGTATTCTTTCAATTATAGATTTCTCTGAGAACTATAAATTTTCCCCTCAATTGGAGCTTCAAGGTCAATATTACCATTCTTAACAAGTTGTGATATTTGTGCAAGTGATGTATAGACATGCACAATTTGATATGGATGGGATAAAAAGTATTGATCAAAATGAATGCATTATAATCAAAGAGGTTCATTTCTATATCAGTGATGATAGAGTTCATGATAGGAGCTATGTGGCTCATTATTTTGCAATATTTTGTGAAGATCTTGTGAATCATGAGATAAAGGCTTCACAACACTGGATATGGTCTAATGGTTGTTCAGGTAAGTACACGAGTATTTCAATTCATTTTAATTATCATCTTTTTTTAAAGTTTTTAAATTTGTGTGTACACATGATTCAAACTATTTTTAAAATGATATCTTATGTATGTATATTTATGTACATGTGCATGTATAAAACATTATCTCAAGTAGGAAAATTTAAATATGAAAAAGCTTTTAATTGGTTAGCCATGCAACATGCTAGACACAATGTTAATTTTTTGTCGAACTTCTTTGAAAGTGGCCATGGAAAAAGGGAGCACAATGGAGTAGGAGTGATGAAGGGTGCTCCCCTTTATACCACAAACATATAACAGAAATAGAGAAACAACAACAATATGCAAGAACAAAAAATTGGGTTCTTATTATCTCCACAAATGTGGAATTAAAAACTTTTAGAATTACAATATGCAAAGCCATATGGGCATTCCCTTACAATATATTGTAGGACAAGCCTTGATTCATTACCCAAATCTACTCCAAACTACTCTAGACAACACTATAGGCCTTCTTTATATAGGCAATTTCCACCACCCGAGAAGGTTCCAGAAATTTAGCCCTTAGGGCCGACCAAACTTAGAATTATTTTATTTTACAATTTATTACATCAAAGTCAGCTCAAAATTACTTTTGAAAACCAAACAAAAATTTTGAAGGAAAATTATTTTCTGCCATTTCAGGTGACCCAACTTCCGAAGACCATAAGTCATCACCAGTTAACCCAATTGACTATTATAACCCCATTCTGGAAATGCCATGAAGTTCTCTACAAGATTGACCCACACAAGCACCTGTCACCCAAATTTTCAACCTCATCTGGGGCCTCTAAAGCCTTCAAAACTAAGTTCAAAGTTTCTGTACCCTGCTGCCAATACTGAAAATATTCAATATCTTCAAAACTAGACCTGATCTAGCCATGAAACTTTACCGATAGGCTGATATGACTGAGATGAATCTCCACATGTGAAATCAAAACATTCTAAGATCATATGACCAACTTACTAAAAATAGCAAGTTTCCATAAATAGAAACCCTACACAAGATAGCCCTTATTGAATTCAAAAATAGAAATATTTTTGGGTGATGCAAGATTGCTCTTACAGCCAGGATGCTCCTGCATTAGACACCCGAGGTAATTTGAGAAGTGACCCTGTCATGACTCAGGTGTGCAGAGGAAAACCAAGATGGTTAACCTCCTCCTTTGTCAACCATGATGAATCTTCAACAGGTCATCCTTTCCACTTGACCAGATATTCTTCATATGTCCTGTTCCTTGTGCTTTTGCCAACACGACTATCCAGTATGTCTTCAATCTCCTTGGTATCTGAACTACTTGCTGGAATACTCCACTGTGCCACTGTGATCTCATCTTCAACACTTCCTTCATGATACTCTGTCAAATCTGAAATGTTAAACATTGGTGAAATATTTAGCTCACTAGGCAATTTTACCTCATATGCATTTCCTCAATCATGCTTCTTCAGTATCTTACATGGTCCAAACCTCTTCATTTTCAGCTTGTTATATGTACCAACTAGAAACCGCTCCTTCTGCAAATGAACCATGACTTCATCCCCAACCTGAAATTCCTTATGCCTCCTTTTCTCATCTACCTTAGCCTTATACTATACGTTCATCTTGGTAATGTGCTTCCTCACCTCCCCATGGATGTTCTTCAAATGTTTTGCAAAATCCTCAGCTTCAGCACTACTTATTTCTCTTTTATCTATCTTTCTTAATTTAGATGCATTTCTTGGACTATTTCCATATATAATTTGGAATGGTGATTTACCAGTGCTCCTGTTGACAGAATTATTGTATGCAAATTTTGCCTATGGTAAAATCAAATCCCATCCTATTGGCTTGTCTCCAACCAAACATCTCAGCAAATTTTCCAAACTTCTATTCACCACCTTTGTCTGTCCATCAATCTGTGGATGATGTGATGAACTGAACTTCAAATCTATCTTCAAATTTTTCCACAATGTCCGCCAGAAATATCCAACAAACTTAGTATCTCGATCTGAAACTATGGTCTTTGGCAAACCATGTAGTCTCACCACTTCTCTGAAAAAAATTCTGCTACATGAACAACATCATTAGTCTTCTTGCAAGGAATGAAATGTGCCATCTTCAAAAATCTGTCAACCACCACAAAAATTGAATCATGTCCCCACTGAGTCCTTGGTAAACCAAGAACAAAGTCCATACTGATATCCTCCCAAGGCTTCTCTGGTATAGGTAATGGCTGATATAACCTTGTATTTTTCTTCACTCCTTTCACCATCTGACATACTCTACAACTCTGTACAAACTTCTTCACATCTTGCTTCAACTATGGCCAATAATAATTCTCACCAACCAAAGAAAGGGTTTTATCATGACCAAAATGTCCAGCCAATCCTCCACTATGCTTCTCTTTGATGAGATTCTCCCTCATAGAACTTCATGGAATGCACAACTGGCTCCCTCTAAATACCATATCATCCTAGATGATGAAATCTAGCCATTTCATCCTGTCTAGAGTAACAAGTTATGTACAAGCTTTCCAAGCTTCACCAAAATCAGGATCCTTTGGATACAAATTCTTGAGTTCCTTGAACCCAACCACTTCAATCTGCATTTTTGTCAGCAATAGTTTCCTTCTACTAAGAGCATCCATAAACCCTGTTAGACTTCCTAGTCCTATGTTTCAAAACAAATGTATAACTCTACAAAAACTCAGCCCATTTCAAATGCCTCTGATTCAACTTTCCTTGACTATTCAAATATTGCAAAGCTTGATGATCAGTATACAAAACAAATTCCTTAGGAAGTAGATAATGTCTCCACTTCTTTAATGCCTAAACTATAGCATAAAATTCTTGATCATAAATAGAATACTTCCTCTTGGCATCATTTAACTTCTCACTAAAATAAGCAACAGGTTTACCTTCTTGGCTCATAACAGCTCCTATTGCAATACCACTAGCATCACAATCTACTTGAAACACCTTAATAAAATCTGGAAGTGCTAAAACAAGTTGTTCTATAACTTTTTGTTTCAACAATTGAAAACTCTTTTCTGCCCCATTAGTCCACTTAAACTCTTTTCTATCCCCTCTCATTGTTTCAGTCAAGGGTCCACAAATACTACTAAAATTTCTAATAAAATTTTTGTAAAAGCTAGCCAAACCATGAAAAGATCTTACCTCAGTAGCACTCCTTGGAGTAGGCCATTCAAGGATAGTCTGTACCTTCTCTAGGTCCATTTTTAGACCTTCTGCTGAAACTACAAATCCCAAATACACTAACTCTTTCTTCACAAAACTGCACTTATTTAAATTAATCAACAATTTTTCATCTCTCAACTTCTCAAACACCATACGAATATACATCATATGTTCCTCCAATGTCTTGCTAAAGATCAAAATATCATCTAGGTAAACAATGACAAACTTACCTAGAAATTCTTTTAGAACCTCATTCATGAGCCGCATGAAAGTGCTCGGTGCATTGGTTAGCCCAAAAGGCATGACTAACCACTCATAAAATCCTTCCTTTGTCTTGAAGGTAGTCTTCCATTCATCTCCTTCTCTGATCTGAATCTGATGATATCCACTCTTCAGATCTATCTTTGAGAAATACATAGCTCCACTCAAACAGTCCATAATATCATCCATCCATGGAAATGGAAACCTATACTTGATTGTGATCTTGTTTATTGCTCTAGAATCTATACACATCCTCCACTCTCCATTCTTCTTTGGTGCTAATACCGCTGGTACAAGATAGGGACTTAGACTCTCATAGATCAATCCTTTCTGCAACAACTCATGTACTTGTCTATTCAATTTCTCACTTTCTGCAGGTGTCATTCTGTGTGATGCCTTATTTGGAAAACTCACTCCTGGGATCAAGTCCATCTGATGACTGATGTTCCTAACTGGTGGTAATCCATCAGGTACATTATCAAATACAATATCCTGAAACTTACCCAACAAATCTGCAACTTCTACAGGAACATCTTCTACTTCCTCCTTACCAGCTTTTTGAATTAAAGCAAAACACACATGCTCATGCCTCATACCATCTAGGAACTTTCTTCCATCAAAAAAAGTTATTCTTGCACTACCACATACCTTTTCTTCTATGTCATTCAATGGCTTTAGCTTATGTCACATTCCATCCTTTGTCAAGGAATAGGTATTTGCATGACCATCATGTACAACACATTTATCAAACTACCATGGTCTACCCAACAACATATGACATACATCCATACATATGATATCACACAGTACCTCATCTTGGTACCCGCCAATCTTGAACTTCACTAGGCATTATTCATTGACCATGACCTTGTGGTCATCTTTTACCCAGGCAATCCAGTATGGATGTGGGTGCTTCTGTCTCTTGAGCTTCAGCTTTGTCACCATCTCTTCTGACACCAAATTGTCAGTGCTTCCACTATCAATAATCATATCACAAAACTTACCCTTACACTTGCACCTGGTGTGAAATAGGCTCCTCCTTTGTTCAGGTTCATTCTCACCACTTAGGAAGACTCTTTTGTTAATTAGCATTTCTCCTCTTTTGGCATCTTAAAAATGTGACGATCTGACATCTTCATCTACATGTGCAACTCTGGATTGGCCTTCATTTCTCCTATCTATCCTTCCTTGGCATTGAGGACATTCAAATGCCCTATGACATTCTTCTCCACAATGAAAATATGTTCCACGGAAGCCTCCTCTTCCAGATCCTTGTCCTCTTCCTCTTCCTCTCTGATCTCTATTACTCTAATCCAGGAAGCGATTGGAATTATTTCCTCTCTAATTTTGACTACTACTAGCCTCATCCTTCTTTTTCAGATCTTCATTTCAGCCACCATATGACCATCCATCAGGTCTTCCACTACGACCTCTTCCATTTTGTCTGCTCTCAAACTTCTTGTTCATCTTTTCCTCTACTTTTAGGAAAAACTAGTATGCCTCCTCAATACTGTTCATTCGAACTAGATTCAACTCCTCCTGAATGCTTGGCCTTATCCCATTAAGGTATCGGGCAACTTTCTCCTTATCAGCTTCTGCATGGCCTGTTCTGATGAGGAGTCGATAGAACTCCTTTGTATACTCTTGAACAGATCTTCCTGCTTCCTTCAAACTTTGCATTTTCTTTAGTAGGTCAAGCTCATAATCAACAGGAATGAACTGTCACTTCAATTTATCCACCATCTGATCTCATCTTGTGATTTTATCTTTCCCTCTTCTATTTCACTCCAATTGAATTTCTTACCACCAGATCTTTGCATGACCTTTCAGTCTAGCCTTCGCAAATTTGACCCTATCAGGATCCTCAACATCTTCATACTCAAAATATTCCTCACATTCATTGATCTAGTCGATCAATTCTTCTGGGTTAAGATTTCTAGAAAATGTAGGAACCTCAATCTTAGGTCTTTTTCCAATCTTGGAAATGGCCCAAAAAAGTCTTTCTTCCTCATGGTTCACAATTTTAGCTTCTTCTTCTTGATATTCTTCTTCGGCTTCATCCTCGCTTTTGTCTCTAACATTAAGATTCACTCCTCTACAAATCTCTTCTTGCAATGCTCGCACTTGTCTCTGTAGCTCTCTAACCTCAGGTGTCATAGCACCAGCTCTTCCACCATGTTCTTTTCGTGGAGGCATTTTCATGATGCACACTGAAACACTAACCATGGTCCTGGTGCAAATTGCCTCATAGTCAGTGATCTATTTACACACTCAAGAACTCCTTCTCTAATACCACTTGATGAAGGGTGCTCCCCTTTATACCACAAACATATAATAGAAACAGAGAAACAACAATAATATCCAAGAACAAAAATTTGGCTTCTTATTATCTCCACAAATGTGGAATTACAAACTTTCAGAATTACAATATGCAAAGCCACATGGGCATTCCCTTACAATATTTTGTAGGACAAGCCTTGATTCATTACCCAATTCTACTCCGAAATGCCCTAGACAACACTACAGGCCTTCTTTATATAGGCAATTTTGACCGCCCGAGAAGGTTCCAAAAATTTAGCCCTTAGGGCCGACCAAACTTAGAATTATTTTATTTTACAATTTATTACATCAAAGTCGGCTCAAAATGACTTTTGAAACCCAAACAAAAATTTTGAAAGAAAATTATTTTCCACCATTTCAGGTGACCCAACTTCTGAAGACCATAAGTCATCGCCAGTTGACCCGATTGACTATTATAACCCCATTTTGGAAATGCCACGAAGCGCTCTACAAGCTTTAACTATGCAAGAACCTGTCGCCCAAATTTTTGACCTCATTCGGGGCCTCTAAAGCCTTCAAAACTAAATTCAAAGTTTCTATACCCTGTTGCCAATACCGAAAATATTCAATATCTTCAAAACTAGATCTGATCCAACCATGAAAATTTACTGACAGTCTGATATGACTGAGATGAACCTCCACATGTGAAATCAGAACATTTTGAGATTGTATGAACAACTTACTAAAAATAGCAAGTTTCCATAAATAGTAGCCCTACACAAGATAGCCCTTATTGAATTCAAAAACAAAAATATTTTTGGGTGATGCAAGATTGCTCTTACACCCAGGATGCTCCTACATCAAGGAGCATGTGTAAAACGTGCACTTCACCAACATGAACTTGCAGGTATGTACATGTATTTATGATATTTAAAATTATTTATAATGTCTTAAAATAAACTTTTAGATCGATTTGCTTTAAACTAATTTAGTTCATATATAAATTTACATGTTACACATAGGTAACATGACAGAGAATGCAAATAAAATTGTTGAATGGTGTCAAGATCATTTTTTTGTTTGAGACACCCAATACAACAAACGTTATTTTTTGGAAGTGAAAGGTAAAATTTATTTTGAAGTTCAATTTCTCTTAAATAAATATTAAATTTTCTTAATCATATATGTGTTTTTTACTTTTATTGTGTAATTGTTGATCTAATTTATTGTGCGCAAATTTAAAATTTTGTTTATATTCACATATTAGATATACATTGATCCAATCCTTACAATTGTCAAAGAATTATTGGTATCAGAAGTTTACATCAACGGATGACTTCAGGACAACATAGACTACCATTAATTCAAGTAAGAGAAAAATCATGGTTTTGTGTTGATTTTGTTGACGAAATCCAATGAGTCAATGTGAGAATATTGAAAATGGATATGTTTCACAATGGGATATGAAGGAGTTGGTTAGAATGTCTCCTTATGAAGATGATGACATTGACATAATCATTCATCATCCTACATATTTAGCAGATTTTGAACATTTTTTTGATCTAGTTGTTACAGGTGTGTGCACATGTACACATGTATATTATCTTTATTAAAATTTCAATTTATATCACAATTTATGCATGATCAAATTATTTATATATTTTCATTTAATTTTTAAATTGCAATGGACATTTGTGTCACACATGTACACAGGTGATATTTTTGTTGTGGTAGTGGATCCTGAGAATGCATAAAGTGTAGATTATTATCTTCTAAGATGCACCAAAGAAAAATATAAGTTGTCAGAAGTAATTGTAGATGGTGATCAAAAATCATATCTAACTCTTTCAGTTGTCATTGAAGGAACATATTATCAGGAAATGAAGATAGACCAAAATGGTGTTTAATCTGTTGAATACATGGTTGGACAAAAAGTTCTACATTACAATCATTTGGTTATAGCGACAAAGTTGCAAAATTCAAGACATTTCCAAAAAGAGGAGGTGGAAACCAAAAGTGGTGGTTTCCTATTGAAGAACATGAAAAATGTTTGGAGATAATAAAAGATAGACATGATCTAGACTATATGTATCAAGAGCTCTAGCCTAGAAACTCACATTTTTTGTAGCTTTACTTTCGTAATTGAACTCAAGTTTTTTTAGCTTAGAACTCATATTTATGATGTTACAATTTGGATATTGGATATGATTTGATATATAATTATGCATGTTTGATTCAATTATGCATGCTTGGACAATTTAATACTTTGATTTGTGTGTGTGTGTGTGTGTGTGTATACATATATATATACATATACATATACATATAAATATACATATACATACACACACACACACATATATATGTATATATATATATAGATATATAGATATATATAAATACACACACACACACACACACACACACACACACAGATATATATATATATATATATATATATATATATATATATATATATATATATATATATATATATATATATATATATATATATATATATATATATATATATATATATATATATATATATATATATATATATAACACAAGTCAAGGATGGTGGATCTAATTAAGGACAGTCCAACCTTGTAGCTTCAAAAAAACACAACGAAATAACACAACAAGAGATGTTTCAAAACATATTTTCCATTAACATGCCCAACTATAAGGCCTTTCGGGTTAGGGCCAATTACAATCAAGAAGTAATTCTACAATATCAACAAGATCTAATACAACTTCAACTAGTTGAGTTCTGAAAACTATCAGCAACTGATGGAAACCCTAAGGCAGATTTGAACTTGTGCTCGCAAGCCACCAAGAAATCTCCTTGTCTCCAAGTATGCAAACCACTAGCTCTACTATTACAAACTATCAAATAACAATCTGATCCACAAGACCTCACATGATCTTTTCCACAACTTCACTTATCTGCTACCCCAGATCTATTATGAGAACTTCCAATCTGCTCCTCTAAACAACTACCCAAACACTCCTTAAATAATAATCATCAACCACAAGTTGGCTAGATGAAACCATTAACTTCTACAAACAAATATTAAATGCAATACAAGTCAGCTCTCAAATAGCCTTATAAATATTAAATTCAACATGTCGGCCTCTAGATCCACATAGGAGAATCCAACAAAAGATACTAACAATAAATGCACCAAGTCGGCCAACCAAACCTCCAAGAACTCTAGTTGGTAAACCAAAACTACCGAGCCCCAGAGAAACAACCAAGGGCTAGTGAGCCAACCGACC